>OZ012666.1:56869832-57346724 GCA_963942505.1 Lordithon lunulatus | reverse complement strand
TACGGTGAGTTTATATTGACAAAAAGCCAGAACAAATAAGTGGAAATAAGGACGATTTTGGATCATTTATACTGGGCAAATAAATATTCACTTACCACTTAGTTCTTATTCCCTATTTTGTCGCATTAAATTTAATATTTATGGGAAATAACACTATCAAATTGATTTAATATTTTAGTCAGCATAAATCCACATGTCTTAACTTGTTATTCATAATTATCTTTGATTTCGAGAATCCGACTATATTGAGTCTGTCAGTACAGATACCAAAACTCAGCTGTCATCATTATCTTGCAATTTAAATTTCAATTGATTTTATTGGAGAATATTCTGATATTTTATCAATCATCACTATTGGCAGCATAGATGTTTTTATATTATTATCGGTGGTACGATTCTTAATATCACTAGTTTAGAAACGTGTACTCATTCAGAACGAGTGCTGTCAGAATCGTAGCCTATTACTCCTTCGCTCTTGATAATTGTACATGTTCTTGATTATTGTACATGTAACTAATAGTTTTCTGATAAATATAAACACTAGCTAATGAACTTAAATCGAGAATATTACCCTTATCTTGTAAAGCGACCTTGACAGGTAAATGTATACGTTGGGAATGAATATCAGGAAACGCACTCCAGTCTGTGTAGTCAACTTAAACGCATTTTGCGTTAGAATGTATTAATTACAAATTTTCTTTTTGAATTTTTAGAGCTTTGCGAAATTAGATGAATAAATGTTACGGAATGTATCCTAATATTGTGAAATCTTTTAGGTCAAGAACGCTTCTACAGCTGCAATAAATGTGAGAGATCTTACAAAGTTAAGAGATCTCTATGGAGGCATGTCAAATTTGAATGCCAACAGATACCATCATTTCAATGTAACTTATGTCATTTAAATTTTAAGCATAAAAGTAGCCTCAAGAATCATATTATTAATAAACATAGAATTATTAATATTGTCTAAAATGTGGGTGTACTTACAGTAGATGTAGTTATTTATTAAATTTAGTTTTAAAATATATATGTTAGTATCACCACAGTCGTCCCTAATAAATATAAAATATAAATGATACCAAACGGTCTATCCTCATTTAACGGAAATTACCATGGCCTATCTAATCCTATTGGCCGATGTTCTAAATAGTTCGATTGATGTTATTCTGTCCATTGCCTTCGATCGGGGATGGCGAACCAATGACACGCGTGCCATATGTGGCACCCAATTAAAAATGTTGGCATTTCTACGTTTTTGAAACCAGCTCAAGCAATTGAAAACAAAAATCTCCACTCAACATTTTTCCAATGTAATATTAAATTAAATGCTGTTTGATTACACAAAAAAAATGTGACACGTTAAATTGTCCATTAAAATTTTATTCGTACTTTTGACACTAAAGCTTTAAAAAGGTTCCATATCCCTGCCTATGTATGGATGATAAGCCATATCCTTCTTCGATGAAGTTCTTCTCTTTCCTTTTAGAATGACTTGTAGTAGAGAGTATTTTCCTTATGTTATGATATGTACAAAAGAAGATGTTTTTCGTATTTTACAGTTACAATTACTTTTCTTTTGTTAAGCCGCTCTAGCACTTTCATTGGTTACATGGTGCCACCAGGAGATTCGACCAATCGATATTCCATCTTATTTAGTATTTAAATAAATATAGCATATTTAAATAAATAAAATATTAGTTACATTTAATTATAACCCAATGTAAAAAGAAGTTTTTAGTTTGTAACATTGTTTTAAAATATTTCTATTTTCAGGCCCCTATGAGTGCGAAACCTGTAAAGCTTTGTACTACAATAAAAATTCATTGTACGCGCATAGAAAATACAATTGTGGCAATGCGGTTAGAAACTACTGTACGCGCGAGGGATGCAATTATTCTACTACGAGAACAGGAAATTTCAATCGGCACATGAAAAACCACCCTAAGATTAAGATCAGCAAAAAAACTTAATTTCACAGCCTTTTTTTGGGATTTATCATTAGTATTGTTATTGTTAAGCATTTTCTCAAAGAGATGATTAGTTGTTGTAATTTATCTTCTGTATTTTTATTCTTAAGAATTGAACACATTTACAGAGTAGTTTAAGTTAAGCTGACCAGCTATTTTTTTTTATCAAATGATTATACTTAATTTTGATGTCATATTTGTTCACTTAATAGCAATGTCCAAAGATGGCTATAATAAGCATAATACAAACTTCATTAATTTTGTAATTTCTTATACTTATGTTAAATTTGACCATATATCATATCCTCAATATTTATAATTAAATCGGCAGTTTGAAGAAGGGAACAAGCGCCAAAATTAAATAATAATTATTAACCCTCAACTACTATCTTGTTTTCATATTACGAAATTGGTATCGTGGGGTCATTTTTGACCCCAATATGTAAAAATGGAAGAAAATTGAAATAAGCGTTGCCAGGGACAATTATTGTTTGTATACTATTAATTCGAACAGTGATACAATAAAATAAATATTTATTCTTCTATTAAATACATAATTGAAAAAGTTATTACTGTTTCTAATAAATACAAAATTAAAAAAGTTATTACTGTTACTACTAAATACAATATTGAAAAAGTTATTACTGTTACTACAAATTCCATACAAATCTAACTTAAGAAAAATATAGCTTATCTATTCTTTTTTATGGAAAATCTGAGGCCGCTGTGGTGAAGTTAAAACAAAAATTTAGTTGAGGACATAAATAAAAAAACTGCTGCCATATTTCTATACCCTAACAACGTCCATTCCAAATAAAAATTAATGCGTATACTTAGGCAGTTGTTGTAGCAAGAACATACACATACTACAATTAACGTAAAGAGCATCGGCTGTATTCGTCTCGTTTTTCCGATGTCACGCGAAGTACGTGTGCTGGGGGTCAAATTTGACCCCGCGATAGTTGCTGAGGGTTAATTCTCAATAATCTGTAATCTATTTAACCAATGAAACAACGGATTATGGTTACTACGTACCAAACCAAAATAATTATTGTTAATCATTAAAATCGATTCATGTAGAAATTCTTGCAAGTTTTCTTCAATTTCCCACTAAATAGATTTTCGATTCGTTCCCTTCAAACTACCGATTCAATTATGATAAACAAAATAAAACACTGAAATGCCAGGGGCTGATTTTCAATTGGCAAATATATTTCATGCATATATTAATGCGGCAATAATAAACACAGGGACAAAGATACTTTTGCCGTTGTATATAATATGTTGTTTTTGTAAACATATGATAATAAAAGTATCAAAAATAAACATGTATTTAAATATTTGGCATTAAAATGTGCAACGTATAAAACGCTAGCAATAGATGTCATTCCATCTCTTATTTCTATGGAAGTTAAATAAACCTTTTGTAAGTTGTAGTTAATTATAGAATAATAAAAAAGCAATATGTTAATGTAATTCTATTTTTAGGCCCCTACGAATGCACTGCTTGTAAAGCTATATATTACAATTATAATTCATGGTACGTGCATAGAAGATACCATTGCGGCAATGTGGTCATTAAATATTGCACGCGGGAGGGTTGCAATTATTATACGAGCAGATCAGGAAATTATAATCGCCATATGAAAAATCACGCGATCAAGGATTGTAATAAAACCAATTAACTTTATCGCTTTTTGACATTTTAAATTGTTCAACATTGTACGCTCTTACAACATTTTTTTTTTAAAGTTATGTAAGGGCTTATCATTTAATTGTTGTTAAATCCAGAATTATGTAATCATCTTTGATTAATTATCAGTTCCCGAGCTTTTGTATCATCCGTTATATATCCATTGGTTACGCTTAAAGGTGTTCTAGATATGTAATATCTGATCATTTGTCATTAACTTTAAAGAACAGATATATATAAAAAAAAAATTGTGACAAAATTGTTGTTCGATGGTTATCAGTGAATATTTATAAAAAGAGAGACATACAGACTTTTACGTATTTGTTCTGTGTGTGTGTATTATATGTATATAAATGTAGCACAATAAATATTGTCATTATAATTATTATTACTCCTATAAAACCGCATTAATTCCATTAGAGTAACATTAAAACAAATCAATCATTTATTTCTAGTTATACACTTATATGCCAAACAAATTATATCTGACTGAGTTAAAAAGTAGGATAAATAAATAAATGCGCATAAATAATATGATGCGAATTGTCAATTTTTATTGAGCTTTTATTAAAAATAGGCCATATAAATTGTATGCAATATAATAAAAACACTTTATTGTTGGCTGAATATTTTTTTTTTAAGAAATGATAACCATTATTCGTAGTTATAGATCATAGAATATACCGCTATATAGTCTAAGTAACAGGGTGCGGCAAGATAACTTCGTAATGCTATAAAACAAAAAGTGGTAAAGATATATTTTCAATTTATTTTTATTAAAAAGTTAAACATTTAAAGTCGTGGTTTACATCGTTTTAAACATAATATTGGGTAAGTGACGCCCTTGTCGATACACTGGTCAAACCGAATATTGCGGTTTTTTTATCACAGGTTCAGCATATTGATGGGTATGTAGACCGTTTCTTCCTGAATGTTTCTTTTCCAGTCCTTCAGAGTCTATGGGCGGTTGGTATTGACACGGGATTTCAAATATCCCTATAAATAGAAGTCACACACAGCCATCACGGCTCCATCCTGTTGAATCCATATGTCCATTAAATTCATTTCATCAAGTCGTAGCAAAAAAAACTCATCCAGCATGTTCACATAACAGTCTGAATTTACTGTGACAGCTCATTTTCCTCGAAAGCCCATGAATGCAAACGCCTCTGATGGAGCCTTCGAGGTTTGTTGGCAGCCCAGTATTGGACAGAACCAGCTTCTAGAACTTTATGACGTACAAAATATCCGGAACAGAACCCAGGCTTTAGGGCATTTCAAATAAGGAAGTTATCTTGCCGCACTCTCTATATAACTACGAAAAAAGGTCATCAATTATTATAAAATACATTTAAAGACTAGACAAAACTATTTTTATTAAGTTACAAGAATTGATGGTACACAATTCCTGGAACTTAATAAAAATAGTTAATTAATCTATTAAGTAATTTATACTAAAAGCTCAATACAATTTGACATATCGAGCCATCAGAAAAGTAAAGCGTGATCTCACCCTTATACCGTTTTAATACTTTCGCAAAGCACATTATGTTCAACTTACAACTAAAAATCCAGTTGTTCTCAAATACAAATACACCTGGAAAAACAAAATAATTAGCCCTCTTTTTCTGTGATTTTTATTAGTGAAAGTTTATCATAGTTCATTATTTATTTTAGTAATTTTAACAATTAGCTGTAAAACATTCGGAAGTATTTTTTATCGAAGCGGGTTCGCGCATACACAAAAAACACGCACACACATAATGGTTGTTAATACAACAATTTCCTTGAGAAGCGTTCCGAAAAAGTAAATTCAGTGTCTCAAAAAAAATTATATGGCCAGTGCGCTATTACTATTAATACTCGGAACAGCTCCCGAACGAAACGGGCTTATATCCTATATATCATATTTTTTTGATTTTAAGATATATTTTTTATGTTTGACCATTTAGATGCGATTATGATTTTGATACGATTGTTGAAAAATTGTAAAAGTTCCTAATTTAAAAAAATGAATAATCTGTAAATATTCTCCATATCTTAACCGAATCGAATGTATAATTTTCATAAATTGCGACATGTGTCATTTCTGTGATAAATATGTTGTTGTCATTTCTAATGAAATATACGAAATATACTAGACTTAATATAAATAATGTTTTTTATTTTTACTAAGAAATTAAATTAATTTTATTTTGTTACTAAAACATCATTTGTAAGTACTAAGGCCTAATAGACTAGTGAAGAGTTTTCCCTCTCTAATCGAAATAATTAATAAGAATATGGTACAAAATTCCGTCTTCTTTTTGGATTTTGTAACTCCTGCGTTCTGGCGTACAGTGGTAGCCCTATTCAGGAGCATAGGGATTCCACCACTCTTTACCACCGTACACCATTTTGCGCAACTCCCTTAATTTGCTTCGAACTCCGGTCATTTTGAGAGCCTTGGCATGTGGATGTACTGTGCATAAACAGTACATCACCATGTTGTTTTCGGTCTTCCTTGTATGCGTCTACCCTTTTCCATCTAAGCTCGCCCGGGCAATGTTGTTGATTAGTCTCTTTATTGTATGGCCCGCCATGTAAAATTGTTGTATTTAATTTTCAGGACTATCTGTTTTTGGTAGGCCAGCTTCCAAAGCTCTATATTGGTTAACACCTCAGGCCATCTTATATTTAATATCCGGCGAAAGCATCTATTAATCTATTAACAAAACACAGAGAGTAAGACACAATGCACCAGCTGTAACTGTGTGCTATTGGTCGCGCGTAGTGTCTTAGTCTTCTGTAGGATAATTGGCAATGAATAAAGTAAAAGGGTCTTTCCATCGTTTTAGTTGGCCAGCGCCTGTCACAAGTGTTTCCCCTTTTGCTGTCCATCAAGAATGGTAGAATCGTTTTCGTTTAGGATTCAACTTCTCATAAATTATGACGTACGAACACTTCATTACCGTCGTCATTTGTTTCTTCTTCGAAATCGGAAAATCGCAGTTGTAAATCATTTCCACCAAAAAAATCAAGACGGAGTTACGTGAGATAATAGTCACATGCAAAATTTGCATATTTTTCCGAAAACATATAGGAAAAATTATCACAGACGGTTGACGGACAGACATTTCTAGAGATTGTCTTAAAATGATTAAGGGAGCTAATAGAGAGGCCTTTATTTCGTATGAAAAAATAAAACATTGTAATTTTGTTTTTAAAAGTTGTAAATCATCCCTTTGTTCAACTTAAAAAGGTTAAAACTATAAATTTGGCACATTCTGATTTCACTTCTTACCTATTTCGTTACTACATTTTGTAGACTTCATCATTTAGAAACCTCCATAGAAAAGATCTAAGGGTAAATGGTTTACCGGAAGTATTTTGCAGTCACAAATTGAGTGAAAAAAAAGCGCTGAGTAAACGATTCGACTAATTGCGTCCTCTAAATAGACAGTATACCCGGTCCACCAGATTATGAGCCTGAGTATCTACCATGGGCCATTACGCGATGAAATATTATTGAAGAAGCGACAAAATTCTACGTATTAAACGTACGTAAGTAGTATTTCCAATTCCTTCCATCGTAACAGAATTGTTCTTAATAGTTTCCTGTTTCCATTGCTTTATTGATATCAGCTGTCATCTTCGCCCGGTTCGGACATATAAATAGAATAAATCAAGAAAGATGACTACGAAGAATATTGAATTAGATACCTCCGTTGAGAAGAAAGCGAAGAATGTTTTCTTCTCACCGGAGGTATCCAATTCAATATTCTTCGTAGTCATCTTTCTTGATTTATTCTATTTATATGTCCGAACCTTGTTAATGGTTTTCGTCAATTACATCCATACTATTTTTCTTGATGTTTATGCTTCTTCAGGCATCTTCCTTTCTTATTCTTTCTAGTTAGGCTCATCTACAACTTCTGAGGAAATTCATTTCTGTGGACATTAATTTTCTGTGGGCCTTATACACTGAGAAAAAATGAGATGTTGTCCGCTCATGAAATTCAAAACACAATTAGTTTAACGCTCCAAATTCACCAAATTAGAGACGCCAAAATAAAAAAGCACCCAATTTTTTATGTTAACTTCTCTAATTTGGTGAATTTGGAACGAATTGTGTCTTGAATTTCATATCTTTCTTGTATACATTCCTTTAGTGTTTCTTCTAAAATATGTTAAATGTTGTAATCACTCTGTATTTGTGATATTCCCCGTAGTTCTTGTCAGTCTACTTGACGTTTTTTATTGCTTTCCAATCTTCTTAGATACGGGATTCTCCTATTTTCCATCATTTTTTAATCCAGGCTTTGTTCTCTTTACTTATTACGTCACGCTTTACCTTTATGTTTGTTCTCTAGTATTATTATTTGGTCTTATCGTAGTACTTTTGAAGATGTTTTAAGCATAGTTGTTTCTTCGTTTGTATTTATTGCTGTAATTATTCGTCCTACCAGTCATGCTTCTTTACAAAATATATATTCGTATATAACGTATATCTCGAAAACAGTTGGAAGTTACACAAATATGTATAGGAACAATTTTATAGAAAATTTCATTAGCTTTCATTTCTATTCAGAATATATTTTCCTAGTCCACCGTTTCCGAGATATACTCAAAAACTCCAAAAAATGGCATCTTCTTTTCTCCCTCCCAGAGGCGGGCACTTTTAGTATGTTTACCTACTAACGAAGCCCTGAAGTCAAAAACTCTGGTATATTTCATGCACTGAACACCTGCTTTTGAGCACTCATTGACGGAACTATAAAATTGAAACGGAATACCATAACCATAATAATCTAAAATCCTGCATCTGGTATATACATATTTCATACTGTACTCCGTTCAAACTCCTTTAAGTTGTAGTTTAATACGTTTTACTTTTCTTATATGGTATCTTTAGTTAAATTTCAGTAATTATTTCTATTCTAGCGACTTTCACTTTCATTTCTTGAAGCCAGGTTATGAAAAACAAGAGCGGTAATCATTCATTACAAAATCATTATAAATTATTAAGATTACAACTTTTTTTTAAACTTTTGAAATATGTTGTCACTGAAATGCCTTCATAGAATAGCTTCAACCCCAAAAAAACAGCATTTCACATGCCATTTTTGAGGTCGTAGGAAAATGGTGTACATAACTCGCTGGAAAATATATTTTCATATACTCGTATGATTTCTGAAAAACGTCACACTCTTTGAAATGTCTCATTTTCCGCGCTTGTTACGTAATATACTATTATCTTTCTACATGGCACCTAATTAGTCGAACGAAATTAAAACTCGCGTTTAATTGCTTAATTATTTTTTACTTTATCATACGAAGTTTGGGTAATGTAATGTGCGGATACAAAATATTCCATTTTTTGCAAGCAAATATTTTTTACATTTTATTAGATAGCCTGATCATTTTAAGACCATGAATGTATAAGGCACCTTACACGATCAATATTACTGTCAATATTTTAGAATAATGACAGTATTACTGTACGATAATATGTTTAAAATGTTCATTATTCTAAAATATTGCCAGTATTACTCATCGTGTAATATATATTAATGGTGTAATGAAGAGAATTCTGATCTTTATCTTGATAATTGATTACTTGATAAATATAAAACGAGAATTGAAGCAAATATTGACAGTACTAGGATTGACAGTATTATTGACCGTGTAAGGTGCCTTTCAGATCATCAATGTCTGTTCGTCATAAGTCATCTGTATATGATAAAGTTTCCCCCACGTTTTTGGAAAACTACTACATATTTTCAAACCAAATTTTGCACGTAACAACTTCGTCTGGATTCGTTTTTGTTGGACAGGAGAAGGTCCATACATTTTTATTTATCATTAGAAATGTAGAGATACAGAACCAACATTTTACTTATGTCATTTGTTCAAAAATATACATCCGATTCAGGTACAAGTGTGTTTTTTATTCAAAATATCGAAAATAGTTCTAACAATAAATAATTTAGAATTAAAAATTAGGAATGCATACAGATTTGCATAACAATCCTTATATTTTAGCAAAACGAATCTATTTCTTAAAAAAAAAATATTTTAAGAATTATTATATATTTACCATAAGAAAAAGAAAACTGTTGTGGCCAGGGAACATTACTTTACATGTTCCCTGGCCACAACAGTTTTTTTTCTTATGGTTTTCTCATGGTCAATGCAATAGACAACATGCATAGTTACGCTATGGCGATGACTTGTAGATATGTAGATATATACAATTTATGGGTCTAAGTTATTATTAAGATATAACGCTAAAAAGATATTACTAACTATGCATGTTTTCTTGATAGCATTTAATTAATTTTCGTTCTCATCTTTCGAGGCTGCAAACGAAGAACTTCCTATTAATAATGGCGAATTCAATAATTAGCATATAAGCATTTTACTCTTCCGATTAATTCCTTCGCAGTTCGGGTTAGATTTTGTTTATATTATTAATTGGTTTGTATTTATTTGCAGCGGTGCATCACAGAAGTTTTATCAAAAGAGACGGGCGATTCTATTGTCTCCGCTGCAGTCGTGTTTACAAAAATCAAAGTTCGATCAGTCGACATGTGAACCATATTTGCGGCAAGGAAGCAAAATTCATATGCTCCATTTGTAATAAAAAAATAAAACGGAAGGATCAGTTTAAAGATCATTTGAGGATTAAGCACGGAGTGGATTTCCTTCAATTTACTTAGTGTGTTGACTTTATGTATTTTATTATTGTATGCTATTATATTACTAATAAATAGGTGAATATTTTAAAATATCTTTAATTTGGCATTGAAATCTTTTTGCAAATATGAACGTATTAATTAAATGGCAATTAGTGTAGAATGTTATCGACTCCAAAGGCATATTATAGCTGCTTTCGTTTAGCATGTCTAGTCGCTTCGAACATTACGTGTCTGATCATTTTGAAACAGAACAAATATAGAACTCGCTATTTCGTGAACGTGAACAGTTAACTATCAATTTCTCTTGGTTAGGAATATATACTACCATCATATGGAAATTCTCTAGCAACAATACAATACATTAAGAGTAGTAACTATACAATTTATTTACATAACCCCTACCCACGTGTGCCCGCTTACTCGTCAACCTTGAACTCAGTATCCACATATAAAATAAAGAATACAATCACACTGCGCATTCCCGTACACCTGCCTCTCACTATATCCCACAATATATTTCCTGGCCCTGATTTGTTCCTGCCATCCCTGCCATTTGGCTACTTTCATTCTCTCTTTTGCCCTTCCAATAATTATATCGCAGCGCAATGTTATTCCCACCCATTTTCATACATTTTCGTTTTATTATATAAAATCCTAATTAGAAATCTGGAGGTAACATTTATTATAAAAAAAACTTGAAAAAAAAACGTTTGGTGAAATCACTGGAATTTAATAATTCAAAATATCGTAGGCATAACGTATGAACTAAATCGCAATAAATGGCGTTATTATATAATTCTATAACTACATAGGTTAAGCGGGTTTCCCAATGAGGCATGTTGGTATTTAAATATCATTTGATTTAATATTTAAAGTATACTAATGTTCCATGTTCATTTCAGACTATTCAAGAGAGTACATTGTCGAGGATGGAAAATACGTGTGCTTGCGTTGCAAAAGTACTTACAAAAACCACAGTACCCTAAGTCGTCATCTACACCATATATGTGGCATGGAACCAAAATATATATGCTCTGTTTGTGGTAAAAAATGGAAGCGAAGGGATAAATTCAGGGAGCATTTGAAATCTTCCCACGGAATATTTTCAAATGAAATTTTCATATATAATAAATATGAATTTCCAAGCAGCTAGCTAAAATACAAAAGCCTGTTGGTTAATTCGTGATGTTTATGTATATTAATCAATAAATATATTGTCTCAATTATTTTTGACTTATTTGTTATAAAATTAAATATGTATATATAATAATAATGTAACAGACGAAAATGTCTAGGGTCGATAGACTAATAAAGATTGATTTCACTATAATGTAATTATATGTAATGTACGGATTTACTATAAATTCTCTACCAGTTCTTATTATTTCTCTCTAAATAGTTTTTTTTTTTGAGAAAAAAACTACTCGAAATTAATTTATATAAATTGTTATTATTAGTATTAACATATTTATAAAATAACACCTTATAATATCATATAAAGTAGCCTAGGAATCTAGACCCTCCTAGTAAGTAAGAACAAATTAATATCTTGTATTTAACGGAGCTTTATTTTTAACCGATATTTATGAATACGAAATTCATAAATATCGGTTAAAAATAAAGCTCCGTTAAATACAAGATTGACCTTTTTCTGTGAAGTTCAGGTAAATGCCGGACAACTAATCTCCTTTAACGGCGAGAAATCCTTTTGACTGATATCCCTATAAATATTAGATACGTTTTTTTTATATTTATAATATACTAATTAGACTTGTCGTGTGTTTATTTTAGATTCTCCAAAAGAATACGTTGTCGAGGGTGGAAAATATGTGTGCTTGCGTTGCAACAATACTTACAAAAACCACGCTACCCTAAGTCGTCATCTACTCCATATATGCGGTATCGAACCAAAATTTATATGCAGTGTGTGTGGTAAAAGATCAAAGCGAAAGGATCAATTCAGGGAGCATTTGAAATATACACACCGAATAACTTCAGATGATATTTTAAAATATAATAAATATTAATTTGCATGAAATATAAAAAGTGTGTTGGTAAACTCTTGATTATCTTCATATAACATAATAATTATATAAATGCATCTATCTATCTTATCTATTTTAATCAATAATTATATGTTCTCTATTATTTGTAGTTTCAAAATATGTATTATTATCATATTTGTTATAGCTATAATAAAATAATTATATATAAATAACGCTTTTACTATTATTGTTGGTAAAAACGACTCGAAATTAATTTATATAATTTACTTATCTATATTAATCAATAATTATATGTTCTCTATTATTTGTAGTTTAAAAATATGTATTATTATTATATTTGTTATAGCTATAATAAAATAATTATATATAAATAACGCTTTTACTATTATTGTTGGTAAAAATGACTCGAAATTAATTTATATAATTTGATATTACAAGCATTAACATATTTATGAAATAACAACTTATGAAACAAGTAAGTAATATTAAGTTTACATAAAAGCTCTTTCAAAAAATTGAATTTTTCAATAAAACACATTTACTCGTAAATTGCCAATATTTTTATTTTAATCTTATGTATATGATTATGTGTAAAGTAGAACATCTACAAATGGCAGCCATGACTCTGCTCACACTCGTTTAGAGAAGTTATTGATTACATTACCGCATCTATCTAACTACAATGATAGATATACAGACTTTATATATAAAATATGTTAATAAATATTTCTTATTGTATATATGCATGAGTCAATATCAATTAGATTATATGTACTGTAAGATTTATTGAAGACTCATCATTATTATCTACGTTATATTATTTTTACCCCACAATAAATCAACATATATGATAGATGTTAAATATTAGGGTATTCGTAAATAATGGGTTTCAATTGATACACCTAGGCTCGGTTGTATAAAACAGATAACTTTCAAGTTAATATCAATCTGCTATTCAATCTTCACTTTTCACATTTTTTACACATAAGCAACATTTTATTTATAAACAGAGGTACATGAGGCTATGAAATGAAAAGTTGAAAATAATTTATGCAACATCTAATAATAATCAGTAATATGGTTAACTCGACAACAATTTAAGCACATTTATACAACCGATCCCTAGTGAGTTTAGTAATTAATTGAAAGTCGTTTTTAATGTACGGTAGAATTTTATAAATTAATGGTTATTTAACTGAAATTCCAAATCAACATGAATTATTTTCACAGTGATGAACACATTTTGACAGTGATTACTCAATATCTTAGATGGTACGTGTAGATGATATGAAAATAGGTTTGTCTGCTAAAATTGTGACAAGTATAAACGTAAAAAAAACATATGATACTACGCTAATAATGCGGAATTGTTATATGTAATATATAAAAAATCGTTTTTTCAGAAGAGTAACTACAACACACATTTGAAATTTAAAAAAACCATAATATGTCACAGTGAATTATGTAAGATATATTATTTATTGTATTAAGATTTATAGAAAGTTATATCAATAAATGTTTGAATAACTTATTGGTATTTTTTTTAATATAGCCAGTATTCCTGCTTTCCTTCGATCTGTCAAGGGTTTTTGTCAGCTAATCAGAGACCAGGTTAAAATTAGGGCGACCTATGATATACGCGCCTGTAGGCTATGAAAAATCTTCATAAGAAAATACACGGGATGACCAGCGGGATCGAGGTGACACCAATAAAAATTGTTCCCTCAAATGGGCTTGTGTTCCTGGACTATAGCCCATTTAGCCCTGTGATTACGGTTGCCATGGTTAAAATAAGCTGAGGAAGCTATTCTAAAACTGGTGTCTAATTGGCTGACGCATAACCGATGAAAAATGCACCCTACACGGTCAATAATACTGTCAATACTAGTACTGTCAATATTTTCTTCAATCCTTCTTTTATATTTATCAAGTAATCTATTATCCGGATAAACATCAGTAGTCTCTTCATTCCATCTTTACTATACCTTACAAGATGAGTAATACTGGCAATATTTTAGAACAATGAACATATTAAATATTTTATCGTACAGTACTACTGTCATTATTCTAAAATATTGACAGTAATATTGATCGTGCAGGGTGCCTTAAAGACTAACGGAGAGCAGGAATATGAGCTAAGGAGACACGAAAGCTTTCTGTGACAATACTGGCACCTAATAAATAATGTTTATTTTTAAATACAATTTCGTTCAATAGAAATTCTAATTCAATACAAATTAAATTCTTAATTAATTGTGATTACTTGATATTTTAGATGCCGCAGAAATAGATCAAAATAGATTCTACTGCAATAACTGCGGCAACAACTACAAACGCAGACAACATTTAGTGAGCCACCTTCGCTACGAATGCGGTAAACAACCCCAGTTCAGATGCCTATTATGCACAAAGTCGTTTTTTCAGAAGAGTAACTTCAAAACTCACCTTAGTAAAAAACATAGCATACTATTAACAACTTGAAGATATATTATTTACTGTATTATAATTTATAAAAATATGTGTATCATTAAATATTTAAATAACTTATTCGCAGTTTGATCTAAGGAGATGGTACAAGTTTGCATGTATAGATTATAGACAAGTAATATAGATCACACTCTTTAACTAATACATACTGCGGTAAGATTCTTGAAACCACTCGGTTTGAAACGTTTAATGAAAAAAAAAATTAATTTAAAATATTCCCGTTATTTTCATTACTACCAGTAATCACTCGTTTTGAACGGATTCGTTTAACTGTCAAAGTCGCTAGGCAAAATACGGACAATTCACGATGTGATCTCGTAAGTATATGGAATTTCGGTTTATTAGTGTTTTTTGAGGCTAGTAAGCCTCAAAAAATACTAATAAACCAAAATTCCATAACTGAATGAACGAACTCAAATCGTGAGATGTCCGTATTTTGCGGAGTGACTTTGACAGTTAAACGAATACGTTCGAAACGAGTGATTTCAAGAATCGGTAGTAATGAAAATAACGGGAATATTTTAAATCAAATTACTTATTCCATAAACGTTTCAAACCGATTTTAGTCAGTAGACAACGTCATCACATGAAAGCACGATTGGAAATACATTGGGAACTATAAACAAAACTAAAGGGAACCGAAAAGAGGTAGAGTAGGAGTAGCAAGAGAAATATTGCTGTTCTGATTTTCTTCTTCGTTATTGCCTACGATTAGACGTCGTGGTTATAGAGGCCGCAAAGGGGGACTTCGCGGTTGTGTTCGTAGTGTTAGAAACAGCGATGCATCATTGCTGCAACAACATGTGCAGGATGATGACGAATGCATTTATAGTTTTATATCCTAAAATTTTTCTCCTATAGAGAAAAAAAACCCCTGGTTTAGGTACTAGCTCATAAATGTTCGTCATTTATTATTTTGAAATAATTACTCGCAAAATGAAATCATTTAATGGCACAGTATTGCCAATAACGTTATTGCTCAATAAAAATGATCGAAAAAATTACACTTTCATTAAAAATTGGCAATTTAAAAGTAAAAATCAACGTATTTGAGAAATGTTTGCAAAAGTCATGAATTGAGGTTTTATCGAATTTATTCCATACTTTAGGGATACCCTCTAGAACTAAAAGTATATTACACGTACATCGAAATATGATTATATTTCAAGACAAATTGTAAATGAAACCCAAATTACAGTTATTATAATTTAAGGTAACGTATTTTCATAAAATGTAATACATTTAACACATTTACATAATACGAGGGTTGTAAAGAAAGCAGTGGCAACATAGCTACAATTTATATAGAACTTACAAGTAAAATTTACATTCCTAATAATATAATCACCACAATGGTGTATTACCTATAAAACGGCTGATTCGGATACATGGAACTGTTGCTGTGTTGCGTCTAAATGGACACTGTCGTTATGAGCGCCCTAAAGAATGTTTACAAAATTAAAATGATTCAAGAATATATATATATATATATATATATATATATATATATATATATATATATATATATAAAGAATGTATCTGAATATTATCCAGGATTATGTGAAGCCTATGACGAGAATGCGTTCTCGTATGGACGGTTTCACGATGGGCCAAAGCATTTCGTGCGGACCGGAATGTTACTAGAAAACACAAATTTAATAAAAAAAGGTTTTATTCTCACAGTCCATCAATGGCCCATGGAAAGGAAACTACTCATGATGTCAATCTGATGTGGAGGTAATGGACTATCAACCTGTGCGGTGCAAATCCATAGACTCATTCACGCCCGCACGAAACGAATTACTGGTCATCAATATAATTTGATTTCTATATAAATTGCCAGTACTTTCTTTACAACCCTCGTATGTAAGTCTGTCATCTCCACGAGATTTGTAGTTTGATTTCTATCTCCGTGTAAATTAATTACGTGTTATTTGAGCGGCAGGTAATTAATCATGAATAGTTATAAATCACTATGAGCATAGTTTAGTTGCTCTTGAAATCACCAACTCCACTTTGGTTCGCATAGTTTTGTGTATCTTAACCTACAAATTCCCACCCATTAAATCATTATATTGACTAATATATTTATATCATTTAAATCATAAAAGGAAAGGAATAAGGAACATTAATGAAAAGACAAAACCGTGAAACTCATTAAACCAGATCACCAACAAAGAATAACCCTCAATACCAGGGACTACAACCAAATGGGAATAGTCACCGAAGGAGGGAGTAAAAAATATGTTTATTTTTAACAATTTAATAATAGTTCAATACAATTATTGTTGTTATAATATAATAATAATATATGCAGGTTAAGTGGTAGAGCAGATCAGAATCAAAACTTCGCCTGTTCTTCAAATGTAAATTTGGTTGTAAATGTTTTTCATAAAAAATAAAGACAGTTTATTATTATTATTATTATATAATAAATATTATTAAATCATCAGATTTAATTGATTCAACTTGTCGTTGATATTGTTAAATAACATTACGGCCATTTATGATTTAAACTCTTTCTATTTTTATCGGAGTTTTATATAAATTTCAAGTATGCTGACTTCCAATTATTGAGTATTATTAACATAATACATATTAAGTAACTAAATACTAGAAGGTTGACCCTAAATATCCAGAATCTGCGCCAGACTAATTATTTTGTAGTTAGTATCTTAATGTTCTGGTACCCATCATTACTTTTTAATAATGCACATTACCATCTATTGTATCTGTCCTTAACAACTTTTCTTGCCACCACCCTAATATTAGTAATTTACCACCACCCTAGCAGCAATTTATAATCAGCTTAAATAACTAGTAGTTCGCCTTTGGACTACGTTAGACTCCTGTAAGATGATAGTATGCAACACCAGTGTGTTGGATACCGATTTTGTATTTTATGCTAGTGTTTGCGTGTGAATGCTCCAATTGTCTGCAATGTAAATCTAGTATTAACCGTAGACGTTATAGCATACTGGCGTCTTTGTGTGAAAGTAATCTTAATGTTTACTTATCGATAACGTGTATTAGCGTACCGTACTATTATTTGTATATTTAAAAAAAGTGAAACTAACCAAGTGCCTCAGAAATAAGACAGTGTATGAATTTTGTTGTTGTTATTCTGGTTTATTTATTTTAAGGAACCAAAACGAACATCATCAAAAATATTCTATATATATATATATATATATATATATATATATATATATATATATATATAGAATATGTATATTAATAGGTCCTGGTTTGTAGAAAGCCGTACCGCTAATGATGTCGATTATATGTCACAATAAACGTTAAAAATAGCTATGGAGTGATTTATCTGAAATTCTGCCAGTGTTGGATTGTAATATGTAAGTGTCAATTGAAGTATTTTATTCAGCTTTAAGAATTTTTTAAGAGTAATGCCCGTCGTACGACCGGTAGTATACCTGTCCATATGTTTTCTGTCCGGATTGGTTGCCAAGTGTAGATATCCAGTTATAATCGCAAAATAATGCTAAATAGAAAAACTAAAAATGGCAGTTGCGATTCTGCCTTGTATTTTATTTACTTTATAGTAATAGTTACTTTATTTGTTATAATTCTGTAACTGGACTCCGACCTTCGGATCCTTCTGCCGTGTGTTAGTGGGCAGGTTAAGTGGTAGACAGATCAGAATCTGAACTTCGGCTGTTCTTCAAATGTAAATTTGGTTGTAAATGTTTTTCATAAAAAATAAAGACAGTTTATTATTGTTATTATTATTATTATATGTAAGTAAGTATTAGGACTTACTACTTCAGAACATCGTCTCCGAGTTTATAACAAGTAACTAACTTTAAGATATGATTCTACTAATATTCAGGATAGTGATATTTTAACCTTTAAACTAAGAACCAAGGTTTTGTTAGTGGAGGACGAACCCTACATCTGAGAGTAATATCTGAACTACAACATATTGATTAAACTCCAAGTGGCATTACATCTTTATCTCTAGATATTACAAATGGGTTTGTGATAAAAATTCAAAGAGATATATTATATTATATTATATTAGTTATGGTGACAAACTGCTAGTGGATGACACTCCATACAGCCAAGAAAATATATGAACCTGAAAATTTAATAAATTTTTTTTTTATAATGGGTATTTTAATGTTAGTGTGTTAGTGTATTATATACATATTAGCTATATATATTGTATTGTGTTTTGTTAATTTCATTATTTGTATCATATAAACCTTACATTTGGTATGTATTGTGACATATGTAAATACTTGCATGTATACAAACAGCAATAAAACTATTATTATGTACATATATGACTTAAAAAATCACTGGTATTTAATTATATATCTGTATATGTCAATATCCATATAAATCAATATTTGAAAATAGTAATATCCTTGAAATTTTAGATTCCGGAGGAACAATGCAAACACGATTCTACTGCTTTAAGTGTGGCAAAAACTACAAACACAAAAAACACTTAAACAGCCACATGCACTATGAGTGCGGCAAACAACCGCAATTCCAGTGTTGCTTGTGCGAAAAAATGTTTCACCAGAAGTATAACCTGAACGCCCATTTTCGGCAAAGCCACGGTTGATTTTGTTAATAAATAAATGTTATTTAGTTTTATTTACATATAGAACATCGAGTGCAATTTAAATATTTTAAGTTAAATATTTATTTATGTTATTTTAGAATAACGAACCAGCATGGTAATATTGTTCTATGAAAACATATGTATGCATTTATGTATATAGCTCTGACTGCTACTTATTAAATTTATCATAAATCATTTGTAGTACAATTTGGCATTTTTTTCTGTTAATATATAATATTTCATATTAAATATATTTCATTGAACTTCAAGCGGCATTTGCTCCTTAGATATTACAACTGGGTTTATGCTAACATAAAATAATAAACTGGACATAAAGATTATTTTTAATTCTTCATACTCAATAAATAAAATATATCTTGACCATTTAATTTTTATCACTTATTTTGTCATAATACACACTATGGAACTAGGAAATTAGTATATACTACATTTACGAAAATAATAATTAAATATCTGGTGTGGGCACCATAGGGCTTTCCGAATTAATTAATTAATATTAAATGAACGCTTAAGATATTTCGGTTCAACTCGGTTTTCACTTTTTTACATTTTCACCTTTTATTTTTCACGTTTGAGATTTTGATATCCCTATTTGGTCCTATTCCATCTAACCGTTTTCCCGGAATCGTGTTTATAGACATACACCTACACACACACACACAGACATTTTTCAAAAATAGTCTAATTCGACTACATTAGTCAAGAAAAGTCAATATTAGCAATTTGATGTTTTTCGTTATAACAATACCTTCCTTGTACAGCTCGGAATTCGGAAAAGTATTCGGAAAGCGAAAATTAAACAAGCTACTTACTAACAATATGTGAAATAGGCTCGGTTGTATACCGTGATTCAATCGTCACTTTTGACAACTTTGACACATACTGCGACGATGCCATAAATAACAGTGGTAGTGGGGGTCTATTCTGTAAATTTGGAATATATGAACTTACAGAATAGACCATGAACAAACAAATATCAGTTTCAGCGTTGGTATGCCCCAAGCTCCAAGAACGCTGGCGTTATGTGAAATGTCATAAATTTGTCAAGAGTAACAGAATAATAACCTATTTCACTAACTTAACGTCACCTTTCATAAATTCGTTACATTTGCCAAAAGGCAGTATTACAGTGTGGGACATACCAACTCTATAACATTTATTTATTTGGTGGCCATGGGTAACAGACTAGTCTCCTTTTTTACAAGACATCTGAATTTACAGAATATACACCCAGGATTCTATAAAAATGTTAACAACTATTTATGCTAACTATAGCCCGTGATTATATTGTTCGCTTTTATACGACCAAGCCTAAATTGATCATTGCATTCTCCTTGCCCATCCTTCAAGTTCGGTTAGATTAACAATTGATAACTCCCTCCGCGTTTCAAGCTGTGATATCTAAAGGAAATTTTCACTCAAATTAATTCCTGATTTTATGTCAGCATACAGCCACCTTTATCCTGTCTTATTTCTTATTTCATATTTGATGTTAGCATAAACGCACTTTAAGTTGTCTAGCAAATACAGAAGTGTTGGTCTACAGTCACAGATTAGTCTGCAACTGACGCCAGATGGCGTATAGTCATGAATATATGTTTATAAACCGTCTGAGATACTCTGAATTGAATCGGTAGTTTGAAGGTGGGATCGCATCAAAAAATCAAATTTGTGGGAAATTGAAGGAAACTTGCTAGAATTTCTACATGAATTGATTTTAAAGATTAACAAGATTATTATTTCGGTTTGGTACGCAGTAACAATATCCCGTTGTTATATTGATTATATTGACTACATATATTACATGTTGTTGGGAATTTATTATTATTATTTTTTATATTTATTTTGGCGCTTGTTACCTTCTTCAAACTACCGATTCAATTGTAATACCTCGTGCACTCTATTGGAATATCATATATTATTCTATCCAATCTTGATGGCACCAGTTTGGTACTTTTATCATATGAATATGCATTGTTTATTCAGGAGTTCTATACTACATATCGCTAGCATTCTTTCTAAACATTACAGGTATCTCACGCCTATACTTTTCTTGCAGGGCGGATTGTGATATTGTAGTGAGCTATTAATAATAACTAGACAATGAAATGGCATATAATATATGCAGGCTAGTTAAAATGCATTTTTTTGGGCTCTAAAACTTATTTAGTAAAAATTCTTCTATATCCTGTAATTAAAAGAAATTAAAGAAAATCCCATACTTTAAGTATATTTCTATTTTGTATCTGAGGTCTAGTTATTAGCCAAATTACTCAGACTATTCTTACCATTGCCGGCAAATGACTTTTGACGCGCCAACATCATGCCTAACGTATCGGCCGATTGTGGCACAATCTATCTTGCCGACTATGCCTGTAATATACCAATACTTCAATCATCGACAGATGACTGTTGGCCAGCACTTTTGTGTTTTGCTGTGTTGGATTTCTTGGTATGTCGAGCAGTTGAAATTTATTGATCTTTATATTTTTCAAGAACGGTATATTATATGGTAATGTTAATGCAATTTCTGTAAAATGTGACTTGTTAATAAAAAAAAAACCAAACCTTATCTTTATTTTATATTATCTTATTATATATCAAAAGCACAAACTTACTCGCCAAATATTAACAGCATGGCTCAATGGCCTAGTGGTTAGACTCGCAGTCTGTCTCGTACTTTCAGAGATATTCTGTGAAGTTAAGGTAAATACGCAACTGGATCCTTTCGGATCTGCTGGATAATACAGTTTAATGTTTACATTAAATATCGGGAGACTAAACCTCTCTGAGCGTTACCTCAAGCCCGGCGGAAATTTGTTAATCCTTATAATATAAAAACCAAAACAATGTTTTGAAGCCGACCGACCTGTCATTTATGACTTTTTTGCTGTCAGTGCATGTTACATTTAGTAATATTTTGAGAGGCAAAGGATACAAATAGGCACACAGGAACGGAGGAGTTTGCAAAATAGTTATTCACCATAGACCGTCGATGAGGCTAATTTCACTTAGTAGTCGTATAAAGAAGGAAACGTGTTTTTATTAAACATTATGATTTTGTAAAATATTATCATTATGATTTCTGTAAAATCTGTTTTATTAATAAAAATACAAAACTTGACTTTATGCATCATCAGTTGTACATTTTTTTGTGTGTAAAATATTAACATTTTCTTTTATTTCAGACATAGTATATAACATTTGCGAGAAGTGCCATAAAGTATACAAATATCCGCATTCACTGAGCAGACATCAGAAGTATGAATGTGGAAAGTTGGCTACATTTAAGTGCCCCGCACCTGGATGTCCATACAAGTGCAAACGAAAGGACAATTTGGCAGTTCACACGAGAACTCATTGGAGGTTACGTAGTGTAAAAGAGGACATTAATCCAAACGAGTTTATAGCGGTCAACGAAGCAGATTACTTTAAATATGAAGAATATAATCAATAAATGTTACAAAGTCTATAAAATGCACATCGGGTTTAGCTTGATTTACTTTTTAATTTAATTAATTTATAACTTCTAAAATGTTTGTGTTATAACAAATGATATTAAAAATTTAATAATAAATTTGCTATTATATTTAATTCCCTACGTTACATGAATTTATAATGAAAATTTGTTAATAAATATGAATTTTTTGTTTTAAACTCATGATCTGGATTTAGGGTCGCGTGATAACCAACTAAATAACGGTGTAGCTATACAATAGTTCATTGATAATAACAGTATTATATTGGCCATTCATAGCAACAGTCCTCGTTCTGAAAGATATAAAGATGGAAGTTTTGCAAATTTAGCTTTTGTTACTTTAATGCTGCAATGGCGTTTGTGCTTTTCTTATGATGGCGTGAATTGTAACATCGTATTGAGCTTTTAGCAAAAACTATACAAGAACGTGTCATACAATTGTTACAAGATAATAAAAACACTAGATTCTTTTTTTTCTATTTTTTGACCTTAATCTAATGATTATCTCAGTCATCAACTATGTATTATTATAATTTATTTATGCACATTACTCTCCATATATATATATATATATATATATATATATATATATATATATATATATATATATATATATATATATATACACTAACTACAGACACACCACCCAGGGATTAATAGACTCAAATTCCGAACGGAAAAGAGTCTATTAATACAGGACTCGAACCGGTGACGCCTTGAACGCAGTGGGCTCAGACCGTCGCCTTAGACTATGACCGATATTCTATAACTACGAATTATGACTAACATCATTGTATTTTTATTAACTTGCATACAGTTTTTTATGTACGCTCCATAGAGTATCACCCTTAACATGCCGAGATATACTGAACCTCGTGCCTTGGATTTCAAAGATTTTTAGCGTTGCTAAATCTAGATTGTACTTCGAACGCCTCTGAAGGTCCCTTTCGAGAAGAAACATATGTATAAAAGAAAATCGCGTAGATACAGGTATAAATTTCCAAAACGTGTATTTTATAGAAAATACTGTAATTTAAACAGATTATGGCCGTATATAAAATAACGCTTTTTTAAATGCAAATTGGATATTACCAATTTTCGCAGATTCCTTCTATCTTATATTAGTTATTATTATATGTCAGCCTAAACTGAAATCCACAACAAAATACGTTGTGAATCATTGGTCCATCATAGAGTTATAGATAATTCACTAGTGTTGCTAAAAAATGTTTTGTTTTATTTGTGTTAGTAGAGTTTTCCGTATTTGTTTCCTGCTGTAATGCCTAATTTCATATGTTAATTGTATCTTAAATTTTCAGCGGAACAAAAATTTTACTGTTACTGTGGAAAGTCCTATCGACATACTGCGTCTTTATATAACCATCAAAAATACAGTTGTGGAACAGAACCGAGTTACAGATGTGTTGAATGTCCTCACAGAAGTAGAAGAGAGTACGTATGGAAGCAGCACATGGTCCGTGTACATAATTATCCAACAACGTGTAAATATAAACACCAGATTATTAGAGAATAGAGAGACTACAGACAGTTCCTGTACAAAATAAATGATTTGTAGCATTTTTTAAGTGGTTTTCGTGAATTATAAATTATTGTTAATAAAAAAATAAAAGATATGTATCTAAATACATGTATTTAGATACACATATAGTATGTAGACATGAATCTATTACATTATTTTAGTAGATTATTATTTTTTGTATGAATTTTCATTAAAATATCTGTCGGAAATACATGACATATTACGACAGAGTTTTTAATTATGATGTACTATTCGGCATTATTAAAACTTCTGATATAGTACAATTATAAATTGCATGTTATATCAAACAGATGCAGTAACACTATTAAAAAGAACAGAAAGAATAATAGAACTTATTGCAAAACAATTCCTGTAAAAGATTTTCCTGAGTCCGATATTAACTTATTCCTAACATACTCATAATACAAATCCTTCTTGAATATTTTGAATGTTCTTTCGACCAAAACTAAAATAATCCATTAGCAACAACATGATGTTAAAACAATAATGGCTATGTGGGTTATTTTATAGCTTTAAAATGGCTACATATTTTGTATTTTTGTCTGTTTGTTTATACGATTCAAAATTTAATATTACACATTTGAATGAATTTCAAATGCGCTCAAACTTTAATTAGGTTTATACTAATTATAAAATAAGAAAGAAATAATTAATTACACTTAATTTTCCACTGTACATTGAAATTCATGCTGCAACGCAACTACTTAAACTCTTGTTGGTATGCTAATCTTTTTGTTTATGAACTAGCTGGGATATAGAAGACGAGAATATTAGGGATTATTTCACAGCTGTATTCCATAGACCAATTTTCGTATTTTTATACTTGTACCTTTCTACTAGTATGGGGGATTTCGAGAACCAAGAACAGCTGCTATCCGGACTTAAGAAGAGTCGATATTCTCGGTTTTTAAAAGTTCTCGAGAAAGCGAGAACCGAGAACCAAAAATATTAAAACATTTATTAATCGACAACCGAAACTGACTGCTGTAATAATAATAATAATAATAATAATATATATTTACGGTAAACACCTCAATTTACAATAGATTCTAAATATAATTACAATATACATATATCGTACGATGAATAAACTAATTTAAATTTAAAAACTAAAAAGGAACCAGTATATGATTAAACATATTTAACGTACTTATCACATATCACACATTCGATCAAAATATTACACCACACAACCTGCCTACAATTCGAGTTATTGTAGTCATAGTATGTTGTATGTTGACCACATCTAAAAATATATTAATTTCGGCATTATCTGCTCAATGAAGACCACTTGTAAAGCTGAGAACTCTTCAAAATCATATTTAATATAACTACCTTACCATATGTATTATTATTGAGTATGTATATGTATTAAGGCGAATCTTCGAAAATCTCGTTCGAGGATTCGAGCTGAAAATCTATTCGAAAAACGCGTTGTGAGACTAACGGAACTGCTGTTACTTCTTTTGCGGAGTGTATAAACCGTGGCCCCAGGAGAAACTGGAGGGGTGCGCAGCGAGAAATAAATTTAGTTCGAAATAATGAAGCATTTTGTGATAATTGCGCGGATGTCTATAAACTATACTACTGTACTTATGCATTATCAGATTGTATTTATCAAAACTTGAAATATGAAACTGCAATTTCTTAGAGAAAGTTCTGTTGAATTTTGATTACAAATCGGAGTAAAAATATACTTTTCTGATGCAAATATTGACTACTTTTGCATATTTTTTATAATTATTTCGAGACAAACAATTAACTTTTTCGTCCTAACAAAGTATCAAATCATCCTTAGATTGGAGAAATATCCAAACATATTTTCAGAAAATTATAAAATGTTGACTATAAAAGACCGCGCGTTTAGGTCAACATTGAACCGTATTTCAATTTCCGAGATTCGCCTTAAGTACATGGGTTAAATGCATACTAAGTAGGTTCTCTGTGCGCGAGACTCGGTTCTCGGTATCGACTCTCGGTATTTTAAGCTACTTTCGTTCATCGCACTAAGCTATTCCGAGCTGGTTATCTCGTGTTTGATATAACTTATATAGTTAGAACTCGCCATGGGCAGTTGAAAGTTTGCGTTCAGAAATAGCTTCTTCGATTCTTGTTCTGTGCCAAGTTACTCGGAAAAGTGACGTTTGGGGCGGCTGGTAACGATAAACGAAAGTAGCTTTAGAGAACTGTTCTCGATTCACTCTTTTCAATACTCGATTTCAAGTTCTCGATTCTTGAATATTCTCGAGAATGAAGTTCTCGATTCTGAAAAATTCTCGATTCTCGCCATCGCTTCTTTCTACAGTTATTTGCAAAGAACATTCAAATTATTAAATATCATATAAAGACAATTAATTATTAGCCAGTTATAGAATTCTAAGGATGATAAAATAATATGTGTTGTATCATTCATATGGTCCTAATCGTTCTTCATTGAAATATTTAATGCTATTAAACAGCCTCAAATTGCTACCTGATTTTATTAAACACCTTAACAAACAGGTATTAACAGGTACTAAAAGCCTAAGGGACAGGTTTTAAGAAATATGAATATCGACGAGCCACTCCTCCTCGTACTATACGCTAAAACTCTCAATCACAAGGCCAGGAAGAAACTGTGAAGAACTTTTGTGTTGCTATTTGCTTTGTTTATTGTACAGTGCATTGTTTTTTTGTGTGTATTCGTACACTGGGTGTATATACACCACATATGTCTTACAACTACATATTTAATTTGCCTGTATTCGCCTATTGACGTTTAGAAGTTTCTGTGCTTTTGCGAGGAATTCACTCCTCGTACTTTGCTGTTTTGTTACAGTTATTGCACTAATTCGAAGGGTTTGATCCTTCGAAGCCTGCGATATAAAGTGCATCGTAAAATATTTAATTTAATTATTTAAAGTGTCTCATTATATCAAGTGACAATTTAGGTAACGTTATTTGAATTTCTGAATTAACTTTATGGTGATTATAATATTATTAATACAATAACTGATCAGATTCAAATAACTTTTTTTTTAATAATATTTTTTATTATTAACAACATTTTGTTATCATGTATTACTTGAACTAAACATTATAATTTTAGGTAAATACGTCTGTTTTTGTGGAAGAGGTTATCGTCACTATCAGTCATTGTACAATCATAGGAAGTTTGAATGCGGAAAGGAGCCCAGATTTGCATGTCCGGGATGCCCGTACAGAGCTAAGAGGAAAGACTCACTTAAGTCGCATATGGCTCATAGACACAATTTATTGTTAAGCTAGTTAATTTAAAGTAATACGTTTATTTGTTATAGTTGATTTATATATAATAAAATATTTATTAACTTATTTTATATTTTATCAGTTGATTTATACAAGCTGTTCAACGGTTAATGGTCGTTACGGAAGCAAACTAGCAACTAAGCAAAACATTGTTTAATTTCGCGTTTCAACTACTTTGTAACACAGTTTGTGAAGAAGAAAAAAAAACGCATGTTACAAAGTTCTACTATATAGGGTACTTTTTATTGCATAAAGTTGCTATGATTTATTTTTATCGAAACAAAAAATAAAATACGTCTGTAAGCTAAAATTATATTGCCTGTATGTATGTTGCATCGATACGAAGAAGACGGTTGGTCAGCAGAGTATAGCACATGAATAATTGAAATTAGAAACTTGTTCAAGTATATTGATGAATCTAGTACAGTGTTATTCCAGCATAGTTTCGTGGCGACTTTTACTCTGAACAATTATGCAACATATTTGTAAACCCTTAAAAGCAATTAATAATTAGGAGGAGTAACAAATTTTGTATTTATTCATATAAATATAGTGTTATATCTTGTTATGTTTGCATATAACTTTAAATAAAGACAATCCATCATCAATTAATATTGAGTACTTATCGCAGAATACGACAATAAATTAATCTAATGCTCACTTGTTTGAGTGTTGCAAATGACTATTGCACTGAATTTAGACCTCTGTTCTACTCAAAATTACATCAGACATGATAAATAAGACACATTTAGCCTATAGCTATCTCATATTATTAACTTTTCATTTCATAGCCTCATTTACCTCTATTTAATGTCAATGCAGTTTTATTTGTGAAAAAATTGTTTCAATTAGAGATTGGAAATTGAGTCGGGATTGTTCAAATAATCTAATTTTATACAATTCAGCCTTAAAATCCTGGTTCCCTAAGAAGCGGGACTATAACGTCAAACATTCATGTCACATAATACTGGTTTCCTAATAGCGGTACCACCGTATAAGGTGCCCATTCTGATAAATTCTGGCAAATAATTTAAATTCAGAAGGGGTTAATTTCTTTTGTTTAATTGCATTGAAACTTTCATAATTTTGATTAATAGCAGATTTATGTCTATCTAAACATGGTGCACCGACAGAAAAGCCCGCGACAAAGTAGCCCCGACAAAATAGCCTGCGCCAAAATAGTCCACGACAAAATAGATATACATAATTGAGTTGTGCATAATTAAAGTATAGGTGGGGGGTCCCTCACAGCATAGCCTAAGTAACCCCTAGGTGTTAATTATTAAGGTCGTAATAAATAGACAGTGGTCGCGACGGGACTATTTTGTCGGGGGGTTATTTTGTTGGGGGGTTATTTTGTTGGGGGGTTATTTTGTTGGGGGGCTATGTTGTAGCGTGATATTTTGTCGGGGCTATTTAGTCGCGGTCTAAAGAGCCAAAAGTGACGGGTCACGCATGAATATATTATATTTAGAAAATATTTGATTCAATTCTTCTGCGACCCCACTTTGATATTCATTGCTTTGAGGTTTCTTTGTCGTTTTTAACACATGGCATACAATTCATAATTGAGTTATACGGCTCCCTGATAAATCAAAATCATTTATGTTCACCTAAATTCTGTTGGTGCTGACTTTTGCGGCACCGTTTCCTAGAAATTCACCGTATAAACCATACCATCTTTTATACAACTAACCCCCTAGGAGAAAAGTTAACCATCTGGCAGCACCACATCAATTAGCAATGCATATATATATATATATATATATATATATATATATATATATATATATATATATATATATATATATACCATCTTTGTTTGTAATTAAAGTTATATTTGTACCTATTACCTTGTATGTTTCAGTTGATTAATTGTGATTTATTTATAAGTGTTCAATTTGTTTATATGTATATTTATATTAGTTCTCCCTTTATAACGAATAAACATACTGTATACAAAAAGGTACTTAATATAATACGTAGAAGCTGTAATATATATATATATATATATATATATATATAACATTAATGTGATTAATGACTGAAATAAATTATATTTTTAATTAATTAATTTACAGTGATTTAAATCATTTACACATAGTCCTCTTATTGTATTACTGGTAAGTTTATGTATTAAAATCACTTCCTTAACTGTTTCGCCTTTGAAATAAATAACGTAATGTATTAACAATAATGTTTATTTTAGATTGGGGTTCGAAAAGCTTCGGCTGTGTTCGATGTGGAAAATCATACAGGTTCCTAGCTACGTTAAAACGGCACGTCAAGTACGAATGCGGGAAAACGCCCGAGTTTCGATGTCCTGTCGAGGATTGTAATTACGTTACTAAACACAAGTTTTCCCTGAAAACGCATTTAAAAGCACGCCATTTTAGATTAAGTTAAGTTGTAAATAGAAATGAACCAGTGTATTATATATATATACTTATTGTGTAAAAATGTTTTAAATATGATTTAAACAAATATACGTGTGATAATGCTTTTTAATTCTATGTATTTATATGTAGACTAAAATATATTCATATAAAATGTATAGACCTATGAGTTATTTTTTTGACAGATTTTATCAGATGTGCGGAATAATATGTTTAATTGATTATAATTGGGGTGCGGTTCCTATTCATTTAAGGCGATTTCGTTTACCATGGTTTATTATTGCTAGTCGCCCCCGTGGCGTGCAGTATCGCTCAGGTCTTGCGGTCGTCGCCAGTTATAAGGGCCGAGATAGAATTATGCGCAGCGGAAGCGGCAAATAGAACAATAAACAATAAGCCCGTACCAGCCTAGAGTGATAAACGAAAGCACTTTAGATCTAATACTCGTTTCGTCATCTACGATGATTCTATCGACTATATAAGATGCTTTATACCATTCTGATATTTTAGGATACATATACAAAACTTTTATTATTATTATTAATTTGCTTACATACGAACTTAATCTTCGTTAGTGTTGCACCGTCAGTATTTCTAGTGCATTATGAAATGAATTATTTATTAACTATTTTCATCGTGCCTTCTCAAAAGACTAAACCATGAATTACATTTTACAAGATTTGCATAGAAACTTGAACAAGTTTCATGTTTCAACTGATCATGTGCTCCATATTCAGCTCTCAGCTCTTACTATGACCAATAACGTCTTGAATAACAAACATGTTTACTAAGTGATCGGTGATAGTTCATTATGCATGTGCTTTGTTCAGTTGGTACTATAACTATAACGGTGAATATAGTTTTTGAGAAAAATAAAGGACATATCGAAGAAAACAAAAATATCAAAATTCATAAGTTTATAACATTTATTACGAAAATAATAGCAACAATGTGCACATTAAAATTTAAAACAATCTTAATGATTACACATACATACATTTAAAAAATAAATAAATAACATTTATAATTTTGATAAAGGAGATGAATAAAACTACCTCTCCTTTATTGAAAATGAATTACCACGTAGTAGTCGCCAAAACCATTCAATTTATTAATTTTGATGTTTTTCAGTAGAATTTTTTTAAATAGCGACGGTTCACGCTTTATATAGTTCATATGAAAGTTCTTCTAATGTGCTTACATTTAACTGTTTTTTTTTAATTCTTCCACATATTCACTAATAAAAATATTCGTAGGCGGGGGCATTAGATCTACGGAGACAAATAAAATTGTACGATTTTAGAAACGTTTTTGAAAGCAATTTCTTTTGTTGTAAAATATAATAATGCACGACACGATGACAATACTGGTCCTGATGGCGTACACCAAACTAGCTTGTTAATATATTATTAATAAATAAATTTTAAAACTTTGCGTTGACTTTAAAAAATAAAGGGCATAACGCCTATTTTAGAAAATAAAATAAAATAAAGTTAGAGGACTTAAATAACTAAATTAATTAATTTCCAAGAAAAACCTGGTACATTACTACATACAACGCGGCCTGTAAATAAATCACGCAGTCAATTTTAAGGTTTGAATTTGTTCTGTTGCTTTTTTTCGAAATCTCTTTAGACTGAATGTGCATTTTTATTTCAATTTTTGTATAATATTGAGTTGCCTTTTATTTTGTCCGCCCATATGCCTAGCCAACGTTTGCGGATCGCTAGGACCGGCCGTAGTAATACCATAATACCACAGATTAGCGTTGTTATAATAACTCTAATCTGTGGTAATACTGTATTATATGGCAACACTAATATTATCAATATTATATAGCATATAATTTTTAGATATAAAAGAGGCCGAAATGAATCGCACCCCATTCTAAAACCATGTGACACTCAATCTGTACATTCTGGTGGATAATAATTTGTAGGCTACAAAATATAGGCGTTATAATTAATTATATATAATTTTAGGTTTCGCTTGCGCCTCCTGTGGAAAGTCGTATAAAGTAAAACGGTCTCTTATTAGACACATACAGCAAGAATGCAACAAGGAAGGAACTTACAAATGTGTTTACTGTCCATATAAAGCGAAAAGACATTATATTTTAAGTAACCATTTGAAGACGAGACATAGTTATTATAGTTAATTCAGTATTAAAAATCGCTCAATTGTTAACGTAAAATTTTGCTAATGTTGACCAATACGTTAGCATTTTCACTACTATAGTATTAATAATGGAATGCTGCGTATACTTGATACAAATAATTGAAATTTAGGTGCGGCAAACTCTAACAAGTGCTAAAAATGGTTTGGGAGAATTTTGTTGCCATATATACTCGCCGCCATAAATAAAGGAACACCCAGTAAACGTGGATGTATTTTAATGAAATGTTCAGAAAACGTCTATTTTATTCCTATTAAGAATGATGAAAATTTCAGCAAGATACAAATGTTGTTAACAGTAATAATGCGTCGATCCTCCTCTGTTTCTTACACATTCAGCTAGGCGATTAGGCATACTTGTAATGAGCGAATCTATGCTAGCCTGAGGTATACTATCCCATTCTTCTAAAATATGTTGTTGGGCATCTACATTGTTGGGGGCGGCTGTAAATCTTTTAATCTCCATCTTACCATATCCCACACATGTTCGATTGGTGATAAGGCTGACGAATGAGATACACGGAAGCAGATCAACAGTAGCAGTATTTAGAAACACTATAGCAACTCTTGCCGCATTATCTTGCAAAAAAATGGATTTTATACTTCATGCAGATCTGGCAGTAATACTGGTTGAAGGACATTGTTAATGTGCCGATTTGCATTTAATGTTCCTTGAATAACTACTAGAGGAAAGGATAAATAAAACGATTTTTTACTATGTTTTTTATCACACTTCAGTTACACTTTGCAACTAGTTTCGGCTAAGCTCTAGCCATTTTCGAGCTCCCCCGATGACTCCTCCATCGGAGGAGCTCGAAAATGGCTAGAGCTTAGCCGAAACTAGTTGCAAAGTGTAACTGAAGTGTGATAAAAAACATAGTAAAAAATCGTTTTATTTATCCTTTAAAATGAATTATCACAAAGTAGACGCCTTAACAATCCAATATTACTAGAGGAAATATGTTTCCTTGGCAGAAAGCCCCCCACAGTGAGAACCGTATGTCGTTGTACAGAAAACTGCTAATAGCGTCTTTCTACAGGACGTCTTCTAACCAATCTACGACCATCATGAGCGCATGATCAAAATCGAAATTCTTCACTAAAGATGACTTGATTCCATTGCACATTCCAATGCAACTTCGCGCTACACCATTGACGCCGTGCAGTACGATGGCGTGGAGTTAGAGACAAACAAAGCAATGGTCGGTATGATCTGAGCCCAAAAGGTCGGATTAAATACATCGATCGTAAGGAGATTTGATGATCAATTAATCCTCTCCGTCTATCACCAATTTCACTTGTTGATGAAAAACATGTTTGGCACTGTAACTTCAAAATAAAATTTGATTTGTTTAGTTGGTGAATGAATAACGTCTGAATACGATATAATTCAATACACGTAACCTATCATTTTATTTAAAAAAATATTTATTTGTTGAAATCACAAATAAAGGATAATATGATAATATTTGGCATTTAATTAGTTTCAATATGATGTATTACTTATTTATTTATGTCTATTATTAACGTCATAATACAGGAAACAGCAAAACACATATTTTTCGATAATTATTTTATGCTTAAAATATGGTAATGCATTGAATTGTTGAATTTACTACTAAAGGATAATATAATTATCTTTGGCACATATTTAGTTTCCAAATGATGTGATATATGTAAATTTTTCTAAAATTAACCCTTTCGGCCCTGTATTTTTAAATTTCAAAATATGTGTTTCTTTGTTAATTATTATTTGGCTTATTCACACAGATCAAAAGATTTTAAAACTACACATGGATTTTCTTTAAAACACTTTGTTGGAATTAAATCTAGTCATTAATAGCAAACATAGGAAAGTAGAGGGCTGTAAATGTTATGTTGGCAAATTCCTCCGGTAGGGCCTTAAGGGTTAATAACGAAACGAAATGTGCTCTTATGTCCACTTCATAACATCGAAAATAATCAACCCTAGTACGTAATAATAAGATAATATTAAAATAATTGTGATTTTGTTGTGATTGATTATGTATTTATTTATTTCCTAATAATTTAGTATACAATTAGTAACCTGTAACTTATTTTATTGCGAGCCCTTTTTGGATTAACACAAAAATATAATAAATAGACCCATAATAGTTGCATTGTTTTTGATTTCGTTTGTTTTTAGGTGGTGCAAATGTTTTTCCGTGTAACAAATGTGGCAAGCTTTATAAGAAGATTACGTCCTTAAACGCGCACAAATCAACGGATTGCGGTAAACAATTGAAGTATGTTTGTCCTATAGAGTCGTGTAAATATAAGTCGTATAGAAAAGGGAATCTGAAGAATCACGTGTTTACGCATAGGGATCAGGATAATGACTTTTTATTTAATTTTATACAGAACTTGTAAATTCGTGCTGTTTATTATTACTTAATATTAATTTTATATATGTTTATAATGTTAGAATTTCAGGTTTTTTTTTTCAACTGCAGTTACGATTAGTTTTGAAATATGATGTATGTACATATTTATTATGTAGATCATCTGTAAGCAGAATAATGTTGATGTTTTCAAGTTTTGAATTTATTATTTAAAGTTATTTTATAATATATCGAAATATTTTTGGCATTAACTTACAAAAAATGTTGTTAAATACACGAGATATTACAAGCAAACTTAAATAAATGATTTATTTATAACACCATTTAGTATGTTTTTTATTAATAGATTTTTTATAACTTTATTGTTATATACACGTGTTTTTATAACCAAACTAAAATTTATTTTTTATTTATGAAACCTTATTAACCTATTTATTACATTTTTAACTCTTAACTCCTAGAGATTCAATAGTAGAACTATGGTAACCTTTTTAGGATGTTTGTTTGATTTTTATAAGTAAAGTTAGTTTAAGTTTTATTAAGCACAACTGAGCTTAATAAAACTTAAACTAGACTAGAAAAGGCACCGTCCGACTCGTACTGAGCATTGGGGACCGAATAATCAAACCCCATTGCAGGTTGAATTTTCGCGAATCACGTTTCACAGCTTTCAGTGGTTTGCTTAATAATTAAATAAGGAAAAAATATTTTAAAATTTAAAAATCCATGGCTGAAAGGGTTAAAACTTTGAAAAGACTTATGCCCGTATTCACCAACATCCCATAAACTTTATAGGCCCCATAAGCTATTAAATGGATAAATTGACAAGGTCATTGTGACAGAATATGCCAAAATAAAAACCTTGAGTAGCTCATGCGATTGGAGCTTTGATGACACTTTTGTTTAATTATTCAGTGTTTCTAATATAGATAATCTAAAGTAACTACATTTCCTAGATAATGTATTTATTGTTGCAATAACAACGAATACTTATGGGTTCAATAGCTATTGATAGATTGATAGAACGTCGGTGAATACGGGTGTTATAGTCCTTTATTTATCACAGTCTACCATTACATCGAAAAATCATTATTATATTATTGCCCATACGAGAACCACATGACTCTTCTTGTTTTGAACTATCAGTCTCTCTTGACATACACCCCGATGCTATAAGAGCTCTAGGGGACTAGAATATTTTCTTCGTTGTTTAATTATTATTACGCTTATTCATACACATCAAAATTCAAAAGTTTATAAAACTGCGAATATATTTTCGTTAAAATGTGGATGGATAGGCACAGTAAGTAGAGGGCTGTAAATGTTATGGTGGCAAATACCCGAAAGGGTTAAGAATCCTCGATTGACTCTCAAAATATAGTTTGTCAAGAGAAACTGAATCATAATAAGAAGAGTCATGTTTATTTCTTGGCAGCAATCATGAAATTGATTTCCATTTATCTTCAACCATGAATGGTTATATTGTGAAAACTAATAGATTCCTAGTTGTTGGTTCTTGTGCTCGGAAAACCTGTTAGTGTCAAAAGAGACTTAAAAATAGTCATGTGGATCTATTGAGGACAATAATAGACAACAATAGAAATGCAGTTATCTTCCGTCAGGTACGGCTAGATTGTAATAGTAGAGAGCCCTTGTGTCCGGAAAAACTAGTGTCAGGATCCGGAAAAACTAGTGCCAGGGTCCGGAAAAACTAGAGTTAACCATGAGAGATTATTACTTTTAATTGAAGGCTCGTTGAAGATCTCGTTAAAGCTTGAAGAGCGCCAAGTTTTCAAACAAAATAGTGTTAAGATAGAGCGACAGTTCAAAATAAGAAGAGTGATATGTATCTATTGGGTTTAATATTGAAGGTGTTAACTTCCACCATTTAGGGTAGATTGTAAAAATATATGCCCCTAGCCCTCGTGTTCTTTAATAACCTCGGGGTCTGTGAAAGCTAGAGTTAGTCAAGAGAGATTGATTGTTCAAAAGATGAAAGATAGGGATCTGTCCCAAGAATAGTCGAAGAAGGTGCCAGATCCGGCTAGGGTTCCTCGGGATTGCCAGTTCCCGTATTCACCAGATGTGAATCCCTGAGGTAAAATTGCATGTTCATAAGAAATTATTTCCCGTTATTATAATAGTATTCGCTACACAGCTCATTGGTCTAACGGTTAGAGACGTCGCCAGTCTCGTACTGAGAATTGTGTAGGGAATTTTTGCAAATCACTTTCACTGTTTTATAGAGGTGTTCTGCGATGTTAAGGTTAATAAGACTACACTCCTCTGAGCTTCTCTTTTTACTAGTGAAACAGCCCTCGGGCTGACAACTATAAAGATAGAACATATATAAGTATGAACCCACCTCTTAGCAATCTACATATCTAGATTTCGATCTTATTAGATCTCATCAGTGTAGCTTAGCTAGTGGGTGTGCATTGCTAATTGATGTGGTGCCGCCAGATGGCGTTTAACTTCCCTCAAGTTTTTTTAGTATTCGATTTGGAGGTAAAAATGCACATTACAAGAAATTGTATCTATAGAAATAGTGCTATATAATAAATTTTTAAAATAATTACTCTCTGTATATTCATGGATGGTAACTGTTTATTATATCACTTTGAGCAATATTAATTTTACTACTTACTATTTTGCCATGAAACCTGAATTAATGGCTCTATATAATTATCTAATCTATTTGAAATAAATATTCCATAGATTCATTTACTACTTTTGTGTGTTTCAGCTCAGTTCCCGTGTGAAAAATGTGGAAAAGTATATAGCAAAGTAAGATCTATGCTTGTACATAAATCGATAGACTGTGGCAAAGATCTCAAATATATATGTCCTGTTAAAATATGTCCATATAAATCATCTCGTAGGGCCAATTTGAAAAAACATGTAGTCACACACAGAGACTTAAGCATTGTTGAATTGTTGGAATATGTTAATGGATTATAAGATGTATTCATTTTGTGATTATGCGCTAAAATACATAAATTACCTCTCTCTCTACAAATGAACGAACAATCGAAATATTTTTGCTCACTCACCCCCAAAATATATAAAAATAGTAGTAGTACACACTTTGTTCTAGCTGCTCCACTCACCCCTGGGTTTATAACAATAGATTTTTTCCCGCAATTGCCACTCCACACAACCACGGCTGTACGAGCTCTAAGTCATTTTCTCCTACCTACCTTGCCACTCAACATCCCTTCTCTCCCTGATCTCAGTTCCTAAACTTCCCATTCTTTTCCGTTTTTCATCCATCCATACCTCAGAGATGCACACTATCCGTTCGCCATCCGCTTTTTTATATCATCCACACCTCCTGCACTGGCCTCGTTCTCGTCCGAATTAATTTCTGCCGTAGCCCCGTCATAGGTGTCGAAATTTCGAGTCCTAGCAGACTCTTCAGGAACCAGTACCATTCCTGCTTCTTTTCTATTATATCCCAATCTCGTATTCGCCACACTTACACTTACAACAATATTGACTTCACACGCGCATCCTATATCTTACATTACTAGATTACCATCCCACCACATCTTCAATTTTCACTTTGAGCAATATTAATTTTACTACTTACTATTTTGCCATGAAACCTGAATTAATGGCTCTATATAATTATCTAATCTATTTGAAATAAATATTCCATAGATTCATTTACTACTTTTGTGTGTTTCAGCTCAGTTCCCGTGTGAAAAATGTGGAAAAGTATATAGCAAAGTAAGATCTATGCTTGTACATAAATCGATAGACTGTGGCAAAGATCTCAAATATATATGTCCTGTTAAAATATGTCCATATAAATCATCTCGTAGGGCCAATTTGAAAAAACATGTAGTCACACACAGAGACTTAAGCATTGTTGAATTGTTGGAATATGTTAATGGATTATAAGATGTATTCATTTTGTGATTATGCGCTAAAATACATAAATTACCTCTCTCTCTACAAATGAACGAACAATCGAAATATTTTTGCTCACTCACCCCCAAAATATATAAAAATAGTAGTAGTACACACTTTGTTCTAGCTGCTCCACTCACCCCTGGGTTTATAACAATAGATTTTTTCCCGCAATTGCCACTCCACACAACCACGGCTGTACGAGCTCTAAGTCATTTTCTCCTACCTACCTTGCCACTCAACATCCCTTCTCTCCCTGATCTCAGTTCCTAAACTTCCCATTCTTTTCCGTTTTTCATCCATCCATACCTCAGAGATGCACACTATCCGTTCGCCATCCGCTTTTTTATATCATCCACACCTCCTGCACTGGCCTCGTTCTCGTCCGAATTAATTTCTGCCGTAGCCCCGTCATAGGTGTCGAAATTTCGAGTCCTAGCAGACTCTTCAGGAACCAGTACCATTCCTGCTTCTTTTCTATTATATCCCAATCTCGTATTCGCCACACTTACACTTACAACAATATTGACTTCACACGCGCATCCTATATCTTACATTACTAGATTACCATCCCACCACATCTTCAATTTTCACTTTGAGCAATATTAATTTTACTACTTACTATTTTGCCATGAAACCTGAATTAATGGCTCTATATAATTATCTAATCTATTTGAAATAAATATTCCATAGATTCATTTACTACTTTTGTGTGTTTCAGCTCAGTTCCCGTGTGAAAAATGTGGAAAAGTATATAGCAAAGTAAGATCTATGCTTGTACATAAATCGATAGACTGTGGCAAAGATCTCAAATATATATGTCCTGTTAAAATATGTCCATATAAATCATCTCGTAGGGCCAATTTGAAAAAACATGTAGTCACACACAGAGACTTAAGCATTGTTGAATTGTTGGAATATGTTAATGGATTATAAGATGTATTCATTTTGTGATTATGCGCTAAAATACATAAATTACCTCTCTCTCTACAAATGAACGAACAATCGAAATATTTTTGCTCACTCACCCCCAAAATATATAAAAATAGTAGTAGTAGTAGTAGTAGTGGTAGTAGTTACTGCATTTGTGACAATTCTGCAACTGGCTATGGATCTTCGGGCCTTTCTGTCGTGCGTTACTATATGTGCGTGTTAGGACTTCAGAAAATCGTCCCCGAGACTTAATTTTATTCCAACGACAAACGGTACAGACTACCCGGACCGGATATATATATATATATATATATATATATATATATATATATACATATATCAAACAGGATACAAACAATATGATTACACATCAAGATTCACTCTTATGGGAATAATTACTCTCCATTTTCGCATGGACGTTTATTTCTCCGTTAAAACAATGCATTGCATTGTTATTGGTTTAGATCAATTCTAGCTCCAACCCTGTATTGTGTTTTTGTTCATGTATTTTGAGAAACTTACGGAATATATTTTCATTGGTGGTAGCAGTTTTTATCATTGAGTTGACACCTTAATTAGAATGAATTGCAACATACAACATAACAAATTTTATTTTTTGCAAATTTATTACTTTTAGGTCTTTCAGTTCAGTTCCCGTGTGATAAATGTGGCAAACTTTATAACAAACTAAGTTCTATGATTGCACATAAATCGAAAGACTGTGGCAAAGACCTTAAATATGTATGTCCTGTTAATCTATGTCCATATAGATCATATCGTAGGGCCAATTTGAAACAACATGTAATCACGCATAGGAATCAAAGCATTGTTAAATTGTTGGAATATGTTAATGGGATATAGCATGTATTTATTTTATATAATGTTGCTAAAATACAGAAACGAAGTTTTTTGACTACCAAATTATATGAATATTTTATAGATGAAAATTAGCCTACACTGAAAGGTAAAAGGCAACTAGATAATATACATATATATATATATATATATATATATATATATATATATATATATATATATATAGATGAAAATTAAATAAGTTATACACAGTTATTATAAAATAGATTATTTTCTTTTCAATACATTGCAGGGTATGTTTCTTTACTTATTTCCTATTCCAAAAAGTGCAAGAACTAAAAAATAACCTTTATTTGGTATAAGCATTACAGAAACAATAATCAACTCAACATGATGTCGAATACAACTGAAATACCTGCTACATTACACTATTCTTTCTGTACCCTCACCCACTTCCTTTTCCACTACCGCCTTTTCAAAATTTCCACGCTTTTTCCATGCTTTCTTAACCATTTACTCACTCCAATCCCCCAGCCACTCTGCTTTTACTCCCTAAAAAATTCCGAGATGCCTCGATGTATCACTCCCCTTACTACACAGTACACACGCGGTGTATTCATTCTTACTTTCCTTCTTCTCTCCTGCGATCCGCATCTCACTATTGTCATGCACACTTTGTTCTAGCTGCTCCACTCACCCCTGGGTTTATAACAATAGATTTTTTCCCGCAATTGCCACTCCACACAACCACGGCTGTACGAGCTCTAAGTCATTTTCTCCTACCTACCTTGCCACTCAACATCCCTTCTCTCCCTGATCTCAGTTCCTAAACTTCCCATTCTTTTCCGTTTTTCATCCATCCATACCTCAGAGATGCACACTATCCGTTCGCCATCCGCTTTTTTATATCATCCACACCTCCTGCACTGGCCTCGTTCTCGTCCGAATTAATTTCTGCCGTAGCCCCGTCATAGGTGTCGAAATTTCGAGTCCTAGCAGACTCTTCAGGAACCAGTACCATTCCTGCTTCTTTTCTATTATATCCCAATCTCGTATTCGCCACACTTACACTTACAACAATATTGACTTCACACGCGCATCCTATATCTTACATTACTAGATTACCATCCCACCACATCTTCAATTTTCACTTTGAGCAATATTAATTTTACTACTTACTATTTTGCCATGAAACCTGAATTAATGGCTCTATATAATTATCTAATCTATTTGAAATAAATATTCCATAGATTCATTTACTACTTTTGTGTGTTTCAGCTCAGTTCCCGTGTGAAAAATGTGGAAAAGTATATAGCAAAGTAAGATCTATGCTTGTACATAAATCGATAGACTGTGGCAAAGATCTCAAATATATATGTCCTGTTAAAATATGTCCATATAAATCATCTCGTAGGGCCAATTTGAAAAAACATGTAGTCACACACAGAGACTTAAGCATTGTTGAATTGTTGGAATATGTTAATGGATTATAAGATGTATTCATTTTGTGATTATGCGCTAAAATACATAAATTACCTCTCTCTCTACAAATGAACGAACAATCGAAATATTTTTGCTCACTCACCCCCAAAATATATAAAAATAGTAGTAGTAGTAGTAGTAGTGGTAGTAGTTACTGCATTTGTGACAATTCTGCAACTGGCTATGGATCTTCGGGCCTTTCTGTCGTGCGTTACTATATGTGCGTGTTAGGACTTCAGAAAATCGTCCCCGAGACTTAATTTTATTCCAACGACAAACGGTACAGACTACCCGGACCGGATATATATATATATATATATATATATATATATATATATATATACATATATCAAACAGGATACAAACAATATGATTACACATCAAGATTCACTCTTATGGGAATAATTACTCTCCATTTTCGCATGGACGTTTATTTCTCCGTTAAAACAATGCATTGCATTGTTATTGGTTTAGATCAATTCTAGCTCCAACCCTGTATTGTGTTTTTGTTCATGTATTTTGAGAAACTTACGGAATATATTTTCATTGGTGGTAGCAGTTTTTATCATTGAGTTGACACCTTAATTAGAATGAATTGCAACATACAACATAACAAATTTTATTTTTTGCAAATTTATTACTTTTAGGTCTTTCAGTTCAGTTCCCGTGTGATAAATGTGGCAAACTTTATAACAAACTAAGTTCTATGATTGCACATAAATCGAAAGACTGTGGCAAGGACCTTAAATATGTATGTCCTGTTAATCTATGTCCATATAGATCATATCGTAGGGCCAATTTGAAACAACATGTAATCACGCATAGGAATCAAAGCATTGTTAAATTGTTGGAATATGTTAATGGGATATAGCATGTATTTATTTTATATAATGTTGCTAAAATACAGAAACGAAGTTTTTTGACTACCAAATTATATGAATATTTTATAGATGAAAATTAGCCTACACTGAAAGGTGGATAATATACATATATATATATATATATATATATATATATATATATATATATATATATATATATATATAGATGAAAATTAAATAAGTTATACACAGTTATTATAAAATAGATTATTTTCTTTTCAATACATTGCAGGGTATGTTTCTTTACTTATTTCCTATTCCAAAAAGTGCAAGAACTAAAAAATAACCTTTATTTGGTATAAGCATTACAGAAACAATAATCAACTCAACATGATGTCGAATACAACTGAAATACCTGCTACATTACACTATTCTTTCTGTACCCTCACCCACTTCCTTTTCCACTACCGCCTTTTCAAAATTTCCACGCTTTTTCCATGCTTTCTTAACCATTTACTCACTCCAATCCCCCAGCCACTCTGCTTTTACTCCCTAAAAAATTCCGAGATGCCTCGATGTATCACTCCCCTTACTACACAGTACACACGCGGTGTATTCATTCTTACTTTCCTTCTTCTCTCCTGCGATCCGCATCTCACTATTGTCATGCACACTTTGTTCTAGCTGCTCCACTCACCCCTGGGTTTATAACAATAGATTTTTTCCCGCAATTGCCACTCCACACAACCACGGCTGTACGAGCTCTAAGTCATTTTCTCCTACCTACCTTGCCACTCAACATCCCTTCTCTCCCTGATCTCAGTTCCTAAACTTCCCATTCTTTTCCGTTTTTCATCCATCCATACCTCAGAGATGCACACTATCCGTTCGCCATCCGCTTTTTTATATCATCCACACCTCCTGCACTGGCCTCGTTCTCGTCCGAATTAATTTCTGCCGTAGCCCCGTCATAGGTGTCGAAATTTCGAGTCCTAGCAGACTCTTCAGGAACCAGTACCATTCCTGCTTCTTTTCTATTATATCCCAATCTCGTATTCGCCACACTTACACTTACAACAATATTGACTTCACACGCGCATCCTATATCTTACATTACTAGATTACCATCCCACCACATCTTCAATTTTCTCTTCACTGTCCCCGAAGCGGATCTCACCTTTGCTTGCACCCACTCCAAATACTTCGTAAACCTACCTCTACAGTCAAACCAAAGGATAACTACATAAATAATTCACTCGCTCAATCATTAATCCCTTCCATTTCAACTCCTACGCTGTACTCATACTTCCCTTATTTCTAAAAATCATGTAATTTTTTACATCTATCAATATTTTTACAAATATCAGCTTTTGGTAAATAGTCACTGATAAATAATCAACTTTTTTATAATCATTTGGTTTATATTGTATGCGTTGCTACAAAAAATATGCATTAAAATAATGTGTTACTGAAAAACTTAATTATGTTTACCATGTGGGATTTAGTCCTGTTGCATACGGATAATTATTAAGCTGACCGGTCGGTTTAAGTACCATACATTTATTTTAGCATTATTAATTATAAATAGATTAGATAAATGATTTATCCGACCATGTATTGGCATAAAATAACAAATATTAGAGAATATGAGTTACTAAAGAATTGTTATTGAATATATTTTTTTGTGGCTTGATGAAATAAAGTGAATCCATCCAATATTTTCTTACTACTGCATCTTTTATTAACATTTATTGAACAATTCAGCCCCCTTAAAATAATACGAAATTGTTCATTTACCTACTTATTTCAGGTTGCTATGGCTGCCCCGCGTGTACAAAAATATATAGAAGCAAATCAGCTCTGCGGAGACACTTAACTTTAGAATGTGGGGTGGAACCACAATACCAATGCCCAATTTGCACGAAAAAATGTAGACAAAAGGCGCACCTGAAATCACACATAACACGAACACATAAGTTTTATAAATGGGAATAGCGGTTAGGCAATAATTTTAAGCTGTACTAATTTTCTGTAATATTTTTAAATAAATAGTTTTTAATTATTTTTTTTCTTATTTGCAGTATATTTTTGTCCGAATTGCAACAAGTCTTACATGAGGAAATACACACTAAACAGGCATTTGAAATACGAGTGTGGGACGCATCCCGCTTTCAAATGTTCTCAATGTCCAGCGGAATTCCGGCATAGGTACAATTTTAAAAGACACATGAAAACACATATATTAAAATTTAATGCATAAATTAGAGTTATAATTTTATATTGTATTATATTTATGAATAAAAAATGTAACATGTTGCGCGTGTTTTATTTCATTATATATAAGGTTGCAGAATACATTTTCAATGCATAACATACAATATACAATTTTTAGGCTGATAGTTTGTAGCTGATCCAAAGCCATTTATCAATGTATGTATAAATAATCATGCATATTATTGCTCTCTTTGTCTTCCTTTTGTTGAACGAATTTATTTTTAGTATTTCGGCCTAGGTACAATTATGTTAATATTACAAAGCTACAATAGTTGCTTATATTATCAACTTTTTTAGCTTTGTTTGTAGCTGATACAAACAACTAGTTATAGCAGTAATGTTCAATACTCGTTTCAAATTTGCAATTACTGTCAAAATCGCCCGCAAGTACTCGTAAAATTCTTGATTATATATAGAAAACTTTAATGAACACAAAACACACAAAATTAAAAGAAAATAAAAAGAAAAATAATATCATATTGTGGTTAACAAAATCAAGGACCTGTTTGACAACAACCTTAAATAAATATTCACGTAACCTAACCCCACATTTAAAAATAATATTGATTAGTAAAAATGTTACAACTAACCCCCTAGGAGGAAAGTTAAACGCCATCTGGCGACACCGCCTCAATTATCAATGCACACCCATATGGTAATAACCTTCAACATGCTCATGCCATCAGGATCACCGGGTAGTGCCCTCTATGGAATAATATTCCAACAGTGTGCTTGAGACATCAGCACAAAGCCAATCTTATAAAACATATATAAGTGTGAATCCACCTCCAATATTAATTAGTGTAGATGCAATTAATATTTATTTTACTATTGTTAAAAAGCGGGTTAATGAAAATTCCATTATTTTACACAGTCACATAATGAATTGTCCGAATGTTGCGAGCCGTTGAATACACGTTCGGGACACGTATTGTCAGGCGATGTATATAGTGATGGGGAAAATTGAGAACTTCGTTCTTGAAAACGTTCAGTATTCGAGAGCTAAGAATTGAGTACTGAAATTGAGAACCGAGAACAACTGAGAACAGTTTTCTAACGTAACAAATATCGAGATCCGCAAACCGAGAACCGCGTGTGAGAACCGAAACCCGCACACCGAGAACCTTGGATGTATTTATAACGCATATACTACTAACAATACATATGGTAACGTAATTGTAATAAATATCATTAAATGTATGTAACCATCCTGCTCTCAGATCACTTAAGTGTACTACTTATATTATGTGCCGGTATACACAATATATTAGAGCAAAACCGCGACCTCTCGTTCTGAACTAGTCGGTATGTTTCTTATTCTCGTACATTGTGGGGCTAACTAATATGTGTGCGTTATAAGTGAAAGAGTAATAAATGTTTTAATGGAGACAGAATTGTTAAACAGAGTGAAACATGGAGAACATTTCTTAGAAAAGAAAAAGAAAAGAAAAACGGGAAAATCGGTTCTCATAATTATATATCCATAACTACTCCCAGCTCTTGGCATATAGTTTTCGGAAATCGGATATCGGATCTGGGTTCTCGGTTAATTTAAAGTTTTCTGTTCTCGGTTCTCCGTTACGTTCTCCAGAACTTTTAAGAATCGAATCTATCACAAATGTATATTCCCATATTCCTGCCTGGAGGAGGATAAAATATATATTTGTTTGAAAAGTAATTCTTACATTAAAATATCCGTTGCTTAGTAAAGAATGAGATTTAGTGAACGTTGGTTAAGGTTGATTAATGAATGGTTTTCAGACTTTCAGCGCCTACCTACATATTTTTGTATTAATACTGATACTTATATTTTAGGGGCTGCTGGTTATCAATGTTCGAGGTGTTTGAAGGTTTATAGCCACAAACAAAATTTAAATAGACATTTTCATCACGAATGCGGCCAGAAACCTACACGTGTGTGTCCTTATTGTAATTTCGCCACGTATAGAAGAAACTACTTGAAAACGCATATTTTGAAGAAACATAATGTGGATCTTGATATACTGAGACTGTCCTAGGATTATTTTTATAGAAAGGCATTTTATAATAAGATTAATTTATTCAATCATCAGCATCAGCAATACAATTTAAAAGAATTCAGTTTTAGAATAACAAATTGTTAGTATTGCACTAATTAATTTATGAATTGAGTATGATCATACATTTTATAAAATGCTTTTGTATATTTATACAGCTATTTATGAAACAAGTATTATTGAATTTCCTTTAGATATGTATGAGATTCCTAGGCATTGTTTTTCGTATGGTACCTTCGATTGACTATACAGAAAAATAAATGATAGAATAATACCGAAAATTAACACTTGTAAAAAAAAATTACGAAGAACTGACTGCTTGAGTAAATTTAATTATTATTATTTAATAATAATAATAATAATGAAAGAGTAGGATGTTTTTTTTCGAAAAACTAGTTAGGAAACACTAATGACTTCCGCAATCCCGAAACTCTTATCTAGCGTTTACCTAAATAATAATAATAATAATAAACGTTATGAACGAACGATTATATTACAGTAATTAGATAAAATATAAAATACATTCTTTAGAGAATTAGTATTGTTGCTACCCTTACTATATTAATGGAATAAAACAAAGACTTTTCCTTTTCCTTTGTTTTTGGTGTTTCCTTTTTTCATCCATTTCATTTGATAATAGACGAAAAATTTCATTTCATAATTTATGACCACGCAGGTACATGTAGCACTAAGGTAGTATTCACAATAACGATACGTTCACCGTACCAATGCGAAAATTCACCGGCAATGAAGTTTGAAACCTCGCTCGCCAATGCTCAGTAAGAGACGGAGGACGACTCTAACCACTAGGCCACTGAATTGGGTATTAGCTGCAATTTGTTAGAATTAAACAAAACTGTCTTGAATCCTGAATGCATCTAGTCGTAGAAATCCATGATATCATTTCAAATTAATTTTCACTGAATTTACCACACTATGCAGCAGTATAACTACGTAATGAAAATTCTCTTGATTAGATGATGAGGTCATGTCTGCTGGGGATCTGTAACTATCCTATATCAGTACAACTCTACTACAAAAATCTCACCCCTGCAATTTCACTAAACTGTAACTTTTGGCAGATGAGTATATCTCATATAAAGTTCCAGCAATATTTTCGCCGTTTTGAATGATCGGCAAACTTTTCAGACAAAAGTAAAGTTATTAATTATGCACATAAGCCGCAAAGTATACAGAGATATATACATACATGCATGGGAAAGTCGCATATTAAACAAAATCTCATGTGATGACATTTGCATTACTTTATGATCATAATAATTAAAATAGATTATCATTTAAAGAAATAAAATATTTTAAATTGTCCATTCATTTTGGACAATTATTCTGTATAATAAAATAATAATTTGGTTTATTCTACACGTAAAAATAAGTATTAACGCAGCATTAAAATATATATAAGAATCATTAAAACAAAAATCAAATAATAATTTTGGAAGTTACGACACTTGTCATCTCACACTGCGATATTATCTGTGATCAATATCAGGCTACTAGATGATAATGTATTATTATAATTTTATTATAATTTTATTATAATTTTATTATTATTTTATTCTCTAATTTCATGCTGAATGTATATAACCAAAATAAATCTTCAAACTATATTTTGATGTATCTCGACTTTTATAATATTAAAATTTCTTTTATTTTCAGGAATAATAAGAAAACAGCCTCAGTCTTCACTTTTACATACCTATACTTGTTATCGTTGTTATAAAGTATACCCAAAAATCTCAGGGTTGAAACATCACCAAAAATACGTATGTGGCGTTGAGCCAAAATTCGCATGCCCAGTACGCAATTGTATTTATAAAGCTAAATTGAAAATTCATCTAAAAAAGCATTTAATGAGTATTCATAAACTGGGAGTATCGCAGGAGTTAATGAATTCGATTGTGAATGATGGATTAGTATTAGACGGTTAATGTTATACTACAACTTCAGCGATTGGTAGATCTCTTTATGTATAGTTACTGTTTATATTATATTGCCTAGTCATACAAACAAATGTAATCATAATAATAAAGAAATTATAAGAATATGATTTTTTAATGATTTTTGTATAGTTGTATAGTAACGAACAAATAGAAAAGCTTATTTTGGGTGCTGAATCCAAAATAGCAGCCAGAATTAATCTATGAGATCTAGTATTTGAAATATGCTGTATTAGCCAATTGATATCACAACATTTCCATCAGTCTTTCTGCTTAACAATTGTAATTAATTATTTCTTGAATTCTCAACTTAATAATTATTTCTCACATAATAGTGTGCATTAGTTATTATTCGAATAATTAATGAAACTAACTAAGTTCCAAATAGAATTCGTTATATTTCACAGTTAGCTTCATTCAGTTATTATTCGAATTATAAGTAATGCAAATAAAGACTTAGATCAAGACCTGCGTCTTTCTGTAATGAAAGAAGATATTCAAAATCTCAGTATTACATACAGTCTGAGAGTGGAAATACATCTCAACAAACCTGGAAAAATCGAATGTGTCCCCAAACTTAAAACGTTTTAAACCCACTTAGTAAACAATAAATCACTATAGTTAAGTCAAATCAAACAAATTTTGTAAAAAGGGACAATGAAAGCTTCTGTGTTGTTATTGGCATCAAATCCTTATTGTCTATTCTGACAGTACATTGGGAAAAAAATAAATAAATAAAAAATTCTACAAAATGATTTGGTTGTTTATTTTGGTAATTTCAAAACGTCACAATGCGCAAATATTCAGAACATAACTTTTCAATAAAAACTTTTTGTTTCAAAAATTGTAAGAAATTGAATACTTACAATATTGATGCTTTATGCTTTTAGCACAATTTTTGTTAAAATAATAGATTAAGCATTTATTCGCTATAATTATCTTATGTATTGTTATATTAATGTGTTTCTATTTTTAGGCGGAGGAATGAAACGGCGGTTTCTAGCATGCCATTTTAAGCCTGAAAACAAGCACCAGTGCAAGAACTGCCTCAAACGGTATAAAACAATCACCTATCTGCATCATCACATGAGGAATGAGTGCTTAACACGAGTTACAAAAAAATGTCCGTATTGCCCTTACACTTCTTACAGGCAGTTTAATTTAAGACTACACGTAGCCAGATTGCATGGGCAGACTGAATAATTTATTTTGCAATTGTTACTGTTTGTGTATTATTTGATCGTTTTTATGTAATTTTAAAGTTCAATAAATAGTTACTAATAAAAGTTATAATGATGTTTAAACCTCATAATTTATTTAAAATGTAAAAAAACACTATATTTATATTTAATATGATTGTTGCTAATAAAAATGTAATAGCTGTAATATAATAATGATGATAATATATCATTCTTATTATATTACTAGGTTAAATTCCTGTCCTTTGGCGCCATTGCCCCTCACCCTAATCAGTTGTCTGTCTTTCGAGCCGGGTGACATTGATGTCCCTTGAATCCTTTGGACTAGGTCCGCATATGTTTGCGCGTCAGGCGGTTTAATCAGTATTGAGTCCTCCGTCCTTGTGATGGGTTTTGTTGTCACATTGGTAGTTACCTGGGGATTTTCAGTTGCATAATGTTCTTCTAGGTTCTTGATGGTTGCTTGCACCGTTAAACTTGCGAAAGGGTATTCGTTTATTTTCCTGTCCTATGTGGCCAGCCTTGGCGGCTCAACTGCATGTGCCTCTGTCTCACTCACCTTTGCGATTATCCGTATGCATTTGAGTAGTAGGTGCCCTCCTCTATGTTAGTGTCACACACGTATAGTCTGTGAACCTCTCGGTTTTCCCTGTTGGGCTTGCGAAGAGCTGCACTTCCGTAGCATGGGCTATTGTAGCCACTTCACCCACGTTCATATTCAGGTTAGAGAGTTCCTCGATCAGCCGCACGGTTTTCCTCTTGCAACCAATGTTGTCACTACTTTGTGTTCTTGGTCTATTTGCCTCACTACGTCTAAGCTCAGAGGCCAGTTGGTTACTTCTCTGCCCACCACCTTTTTGAAAGGTGCCCTACGGCCAATGCTCGTCCAGTGCTGTGGTTTCGTTATTAGTGTTTGCCTGATCGAAAGTGCCCTTTATTCTGATTAAGATTATCCTCTCTCGTTTCTCGTTCTTCTGGCGTCGGATTTAGTATAATTTGGCATGCTTGACTGCTCAGCAGGTCTAGCCGTGCCTGTATGTCCCTCATATCTGCTCTTACTGTGTTTCCTGCCCCATTGGCTTTTTTGCCATCAAGGCTTTCAACCGGCGCCTTGCGCATTGGCGCTTTGGGGGACTTAACGGGGTTCCGATTTTCCCGAATAGCCGCTCGTATTTCTCACGAATAATCGCTGCAACCACTTTTGAATCCGCCAGTCTTATCACTATGTCTGCCTCATCCTCGTCCTCGTCCTCGCTGTCTGCATTGTTATGCTTGGACAGCTTTTTCTTTGTTCATGATGGTTCCACCTTCCTTTCTACCCATTCCGAAGACGAGGTGGCTCTCTTAGTTACCTGGGTTTGGAGGCTTTTTTCCTCTGAGTCCGAGTTTTCGGCCGTTGTTATTGCTATTATATATAATCTATTCGCGATTAGCGAGAGTCGATTGTAAGAAGGCACCGCCCTGACCAGGCTCGGCGATTGAACTTTTTCATTAAGAAGAAGAGTGTTGACCCCCTAGGCCTTCGACACCTAATATAGTCGAAAATACCTAGAGCAGTTGAGGATTTTGGGAAGTCGACAGATGGAAGGTGTGAAGCGTTTCTAGCAAAGGGAGGCTCGTTCACGCAAAGAGTTGTGATGAGCCCCAGAGCATCTTAGCAATGCGACGACATCCTGGTCCCTGGTATGATCTAAATTTATATAGCAGGGCGTTTTGCGGATGTCGCCTCACTGGGCCCCCACACCACGTCAAGGTATGTTCCTTCGTGAGGGTAATTCAATGTCTAGCTTGGCGTTTTCCAAACCGTAAAGAGTGGCTACAAAATGCCTGGAGTTATCTTATTTCACACTCTGAAAAAGTAACCAAACGTTCATTGTCACTGTTAAACTGTGTCGGTGTCAGCTACGAGTTTTCTTTCAGCCTTTCATTATGCATTGCTGGACCTCCCTTAGTCTCTTCCAATTTCCCCATATTGGGCAAAGTGACACCAGATATCTTATGCCTGCGAATCTTTTTGCATCGTCTAGCCAGCGAATCTGGGGGTCGGCCATTGCTTCTCTTCTCGACGTTGATATTGAACCAATCTATTACTAGTTCATCAAACAGATATTTATCTTGCTACGTGCCCTGTCCACTTAGCGTTTGATATATATATATATATATATATATATATATATATATATATATATATATGTTATTCCGTTCACTAGATAGCTTACGTCTTAGGAGTCTCATACGATTTTTATTTTCTATGGTTTCTTATATGAGCTTAGTTTTGTATCTCCTTATGTGTCACCTAACTCTATTCTAATGTATTTATTTAGGTGTTTATATTTGTGTCTCTAGTTACAGATTTTCTTCGTTCTATAAATTTAATCGAATTTTCACCTATTCTTTTGAGGTTTTGATTGTATACTTACCTTTTTAATGATAACCTGAATATTTTCCGAACATATTTGATGTTGTGTCGTTTAAAAAAAGAGTTTTCAGCGAAGGAGTGAAGTTCTTAGCTCTGTATAAAATTTGTGGACATCTGTCTTAAGCCGTCAGCGGTTGTATGTGTTGAGTTACGAGCCTACACCGGCTTTCGTTTAATAGTTCACGAGCTGTTGCGCTGTTCGTCTCTTGTTCAATTATCATACGAGCAACCCCTGGCGTGGGTTCCTTATGGCGGTTGCAGTTATTGGTCATAATGTTAAAAAGCATACTTTATTTCACTTTGTATATAATGTCATATATTTCAAATTATACATGATACAATTTTACGACAAAGAACACAGTTGAGTCGGCCGTGTGTTGTTTTATCATTCCGCGACGGGTAGCTGGGGTGTGTGCGAATCGTTCGGGGCAGCTAGGAACGATAAACGAAAGCAACTTAGATGTCACAAATGGAAACATGTGAAATGTAAAGAAACTTTTCGATATATTTTGCTATTTTAATTAAAAATAAGAATAAAATGGAGGTGAAATACAAAAAGTTATATGAAAAACGTCTGTTACAATGACTATTGTAAAACTCATAGGGTATTCGTTTTACAATGAGTGTCACTTCTTTTACAATATACCATTGGTAGCCAACTTTTGTGTACATAAGATCGACTTTTATCTTAAACATGTATCGCGATCGACTTATTGTCATTAGTGCTTTATTTATGAGTAGTCTAATCGGTTAAAATATTGCGAGCAATCGACCGAAATTGGCTCAGTTGTTCGCGATCGACTTATTGGCTACTTCTGCAATATAGAATTTTGAAATTGTCTTTGCTTTATACAGATTTATTAAGTAAACAGAGCATTTATTGCTCAATATATTAATTCATATGTTATTTAACTTCTGGTTCAATAACCTAATCTGTCTACACTAATGTTTATAATTAACCATTACTATCACGCATTTGTCATTCTAGTATAAATGTCATTGTACTATAAATATCACTCCATGCTATTACATCTGTAAAAGAGCGTACATTTAATTTGACAATTGCAACATATTAATATAAACGGGCTTATATTCTAAAAATCTATCACCATGGGTAGCTAGCTATGTACATCGCGAACACATAACACATTTGGTAAATTAATTGTTAAAACTGTGTTAAAAAACTATAAAAATCTTACAGTCAACTTAACACTTATTTCAGGAAATTCTGCAATGGATCATGAGAAAAGAACAATTTATACGTGTAATGCCTGCAATCGAGTTTATAAATATATGCAAACATTAAAATACCACCAGAAGAATGAATGCGGGAAGGAACCAAAGTATTGGTGCACTGTTGCGGACTGTAATTATAGAACGAAAATTAAGGGGAACTTCAAATCACATATGATTCGTAAACATAAGCATAACGATGTACATATCTAATAGAAATATCGCACTATTATATGTGAGAACAAGTGTCGTAACTTCCAAAATAAATTTCAGGTTTTGATTTTTGCTTAGATGATTTTTATGTATATTTTATCGCTCTTTTGATAATTTTGTTCGTTTAGATTAAACCAAATAATTATTTAAAAAAATAGATAAAACTATACTCAATGGTAAAACTACTAGAACTCTTTAAAATGCATTTATCTCAAAAACTGTTTTTGGAAGTTACGACTGACAAATGTCTCACAGTGACATATTGCATTATATTATATTTATTTGTTAATAAATTTAAATTTAAATATTAAAATTAACTATTAGTTTGTTAAAGCTACTAAATAAATTTTGTATATATTATGAGTGTGTTTATTATAACATATCCCACAACAAATGTTAAGTTTAAAAATAGATGAATCCTAAAATCTTTTGAAGGTTAGGTGAATATAAACTGTGAAAGAGTAATGTTATATTTCAGGTGTTTATTTCTGATATTTATAAATTCTAACATGACATAATGTAAATTATAATGAATCCTTAATATTAAAACGGTAATACACATTAAATGTAAAATGCAATCATTCTAAAACATCTTTTGAAAGTTAGGTGCATTTATAAATCATGTTTTTTTATATTTCATACATTTATAAACTTTTATATGGCATAACAAAACAAGCTAAATTAAATTGCAAATATGCAAGAATCCCAAAAACTATTGAATGTTAAGTGAATTTATAAAATATGAATGAGTATTGTGATGTTCTAGGTTTGTATATTTCAGACATTTATTAATTAATAATAATAATAAATATAATAATACATATAAATAATATATAAAATATAGCATAATAATATAAACTATACAGCCCTGGTTTCCTAGGAGAGCGCTTGTTTATAAACGGTCGCTTTTGACGTCATTTTTATGTCACAAAAATAATTGGACGTGTATAAACGAATTTGGTTTCCCATAAAGAGTAATACGTCAACTTACTGCAAAAACACAATAAATTATGAAAAAAAGTTGTGAGTTCTTCGATTACATATACTTAAAACGACTTTTGTGATGTGTGAATGACGTCAAAAGCTGCAGATTTAAAGCCACCGCTCTCCTACGAAACCAGGGCGATGTAGGTGGCATTTGCCGTTGGGATACAATTAAAGATACTTTAAAGATTTTGAGCGATTTTCTGAAGTATCTAAATGTATGACTACTCATACACATACACGATGGGTCTGGTGGACAGCCCGTTATGTAGAGGGTGCAATGAAGAACTAGTAACAGCAGAGCATGTAATATGCCTCTTCCTCAGTGGGACGAGTTAGTAGCCTTAAAGGAAGGTTTGGAAGTGCCTGTAGCTATGCTACCCTCCAGCCAACTATCCAGAATTATCCAGAACATACACATACACGAACACATACACGAACACATACACGAACACATACACGAACACATACACGAACATATACACGAACACATACACGAACACATACACGAACACATACACGAACACATACACGAACACATACACGAACACATGACCTGAAGGTCGGTAGGCAGGTAATCGAGTGTAGTGTATTTGATACAATTCTATAACAAATAAACTACTATGCGTTTATCCCAAAAGGTTTTGAAAGTTTGTAGGTGAATTTATAGAACATGATGTTTAGTAATGTGACAGGCTGTTTATATTTCACTTATAAACCCTTGTATGGTATTATAATAAAACATTCTTTAAATTTCTAAGTAAAAAGCTGGTATATCCATCAAACAACGAAGGACTGATGAATAGTATTGACAGAGTTTTAATTTAATTCCCCTGAGCATCGTAGTTTGTCTTAGAAATAGTGTTTTGGCTTACAGTCCTGAAAAGATGGAAGTTTATATTTTTTTATAACATAGATTTATATATAAATTCAATGTTGATGATCAATGAATTTTGATGTTTTTGATTTATAATTGGCCCATCTTGTAATATATACTGTAGTTAATAAAATATATTATGAAGACTACCATTAAAATAATATTACAATGGTATAGGTGAGATAAAGTACAATATGTAAGTCTGAATTCACATCTATAATTAGTTAGTAAAATGAAATAATAATTAAAATAACATGTAAAATTATCACAGTGTCACATTTTATCATCATATATTTTATATTGCTGAGTATTATAATTGTGTCATTTTGTTCATCTATTTCAGATGGTCAATGGTTTACCTGTGAAAAGTGCGATAAGATCTACAAACACAAAAGAAGCCTTAGATTTCACCTGCAGCACGAATGTGGCTTAAATATATGTTATAAATGTAAATATAATGGATGCAACTATAACACTAGAACGGAAAAGAACTACAGACGACATCTTCAAAACAAACATAAGCGGAAATCGTAGTTATAATGATTATCGGATATTTTTGATTTTGTGTAAAGTAGTTATTAATAAAATTTGTTTTAATGACGGCCTTATTATAGCAGTTTATCAATTTTTATTATATTTATCATCCGTTTTTTATTTTTAACTAGTTATACTTATATACTAATAAATTGTTATTAAAGAAATCATTATTTTATTGTACCTTTGTATTTCTTACTGAGCTAAAACTGTCGGTTCATCAGATCATTTTGGTTTAAAATTCCAACATGTAATTATTATTGATGTATTTGCATTCGATTCTATTAACTTTATTATGGAGCTATTATATAGATTGAAAATATAACAGCATTTCCGCCTACACCGGCAAGGGCGATTCCAACCACATTGCTTTAGGGGTCGGGGAAAATTATAATAATAATTATAATTAATAAAAAAGTGGGTATTTTTCCATAAAGAAAGAATTCACACTAATATAAATGGTCAATATTGACATTATTTTTATGATTAAGGTAGTAACAACCGCGTTTACCACATTCCCCTTCCTTCACTGAAAATGTGTGTAATATTAAATCAACTCATGGGCTGTGACGAGATATATTCATCCATATGCAATACAGCTATAATATAGGAACCTAGGAAATACAGCGGTTAATTATGACATAAATAATTACGAACAATGGTAGATTCTTCTTGTTTTTCTCTGTATCTGCTAGGATAATAACATAGCTGCAAATAAATATACACAAGAATATAGATTATATTTAAAGGATACATAAAACGAGTAAGCGATATTTTACAAATGTATAAAAACGCACAGAATATGTAATTACCTCTCCTTACCTTACACTATTACTGCACAATTCTGTACGTCTTAATTTGTATAGATAAAGTAAAGGCTGAACTGCAGCGCCGCGTGCGAATTTGAATCTTATACATCGTGTTTTGTTTATGTTCTTATTCGTTTGAGTTTTTAACCATTTTTAGTAAATAATCAACTTTGTTTGTGTAGGTTTTTTTAAACGAGAATTGATAGATCTTTGATTTGCTTTGGTCATGGTGTGTTTATATTATGTGATAATTAGGTTGTTCGTAGACCACCGCATACGCCAATTTCCATTATTTACTTATCAATAGACATGCAAAACATTGCTTACCGGTTACGTTAGCACCACCACGCCTAATGTGAATGGCCATTTAGACTTTGCAACTAATTTCGACCAACCTCTAGCCATTTACTTCTCCTATCACAGAAAAAAATCTAACCATTCGATATTTCAGGATTATATATTCTAGATTACGAATATAGAATAAGAACGTAAAATGGTTTGTATATAGATATATAATCGTCATTAAAAATATCAATGATCACCTATTAGTCAAAGTTGAACACATTATCTGTTAAAAGCCACAGTAAAATCAACCCTGAATGTAATTGAGTTCAATACTTTATTCTTTATTTTTTTGTATCGTTATTTCCTTACCTAATAAAACTTTAAAAAAATGTTTATCGATTTTACAGATTTATGAAAATATGTTTCATACATTATCAACAAAAAAAGACGCAACCCACTACAACTCAAAACCTAATTATATTGAAATAGCAAATGTTTGTTTTCTTCATCTTGCTTGTCATCATTTTCTTTGGCTAATACATTAAATATGGGCTATTGATTTTCAACATTTTAGAATGTATATATTTCATAATGAAGTACAATTGTTTCAGATAAGCAAGTATTTGTCTGCAACAAGTGTTGTAAGATCTTTAAGTACAAAAGATCACTTGCTGGGCATGTCACTTACGAATGCGGTAAACCACCCAAGTATACGTGCAAATATAACGATTGTACGTACAAAGCAAAGCGGAAAGGAAACTACAAAACCCATCTTCTGCTCAAACATCATGATACTACCCAGATTTTGTAATAATATGATTTGTAAAAACGATAATAACGACAACTGAACATTTCTGAGATATAAATATATAATAAAATGTTATTAGTAGTAAAGTGGTACCATTTATTCCTGGAGTTAGTTATGTGTATTCCTTAATATTAATATTTAGCAACACAACTAATAAAAAAAAATGGAAACTAACAAACCATAAAATACATATAGAAAAGAATAATAAAACAAAATTAAAATTAATAAAATTCAATGTACCAACAAACATCTATTATTTTGAAAAATCTGTTACTAATATATTGTATTCTTGAAAACCTGACTACAATATATTTAGTGCTTTTGTGTTATATCTTTTTTTAATGCAAAAATAACCCGGACTAAGGATTACAATGCCGTAGCAAATTTTAATCCCGGTAGTTCGGAATTTAAATCTCCCATAATCGGGAGTCCGGTATTTAATTTATCATTTTTTTATGGTTATAGCTGGAGGGTTTTAACATATCCAGTATAAATTGAAAGATATTTTGAAAATTTACTATTAATTTATACTGCTATTGGTAATATGTACATCGATTTCAACCGGAAATAATTATACCATCCCGATTTTGAATTACTTTGTAGTATTACTCATTATTACAATATAATATTTATCAGGTTTTGCAATCCCTCACCCTGACTCCTTGTATTATATATTGTGTCCCTATATGGTACCTCATCACTAATGTATTAGTTATAAGATATATTACAGAAGCGCTGTCGAAAACGAGATATATTCATTACAGCGTTTGTAAGCTTAGGTATTAAATTTTTTTCAAATAATAGGATTACTCTTTGGTAATTGATAACATTGATGAAATCGTAAGTACTTAGGTTGCTGCTAAAAAAATCTTGGTTTCCTATAATAATTTTGATTTTATTTTCAGATGAATTCTCGTTTGTGTGTGAAAAATGCCGTAAGAAATATAAACACAAACGATCGTTACGTGCCCATTTAACTTATGAATGTGGAATAGCACCAACTTATAAGTGCAAGTACTCGGATTGCACTTTTACGGCTAAGAGAAAAAGAAACTACAGGACGCATCTTCGGCGAAAACACGCAGATAATGCTAATTTTTGTGATCTTGTGAAAGACATTATTCAACAGGAGTGAATATACACATATTTAGTAGCAACGCCTTTTTGTTTTATTTATTTTATATGAGTGAATAACTTATTTAACTATTATTTTTTTTATTATGTGTATATAAAATAACACCTAAATCAATTAAAATACTTAACCCATGTTTTATCCTACATGTAACTAATAATAAAACTTTTTCAATTACTTTAGAGCAAGTTAAAGGCTGGAGGTTTATTGTAGGAGCTTATAGAACTTGTAACTCTCAAAGAATATAATTTAAATTAATAATATATTTGTTTTTAGGTCTTTATAGGCATTTCTGCGACACATGTAATCGCCGTTACAAAGCATTAAGCTCGCTGCGCAGACACAAGAAATACGAATGTGGCATGGAGCCGATGTTCGTCTGTGAGTACATCGGGTGCACTTACAGGTCGAAAACCAAGCCTAACCTGAAAGCCCACTACGTGAACAAACATTTAAAGCCGACTGTTCGTCATGAAATGAATTAGTTTTAGTGTTTTTATTGATATGTTATTGTGCCGGGAGGTTTTTATTTGATGGAAACCACGTATTTTTTGTTTAGTTTTTTTTTCGTTTTTTGCGCATACCCATAATATTAGTAGATCGTGACATCAAATAAATTTAAGTTGAGTTGCAAAATTATTGTTTATCATAAGTACGCACATTGCTAAAATTGTTGGACTCTTTTTTTATTATATGATCATAAGAACAGAATTAGTTTATGTTAATAAAAGTTTAAAATAAACATAGATAATATTCAATATCTAGATATTTCAATAGGAGAAAATAATGATAATGATATGTTCAAATTCATTAGTTTATTAACATAGGGGTTTTCAATAAGGACGGGTCTATGTTAAAATGGAATAAAATAAGCTGTGTGTGAGGTATTAACGAACATTTTTTTTTATTCGAAAGGCCCATCTATGCCATTATATTTAGAATATAACATCGTTAAAATATTCACCGCGGCTTCGCACGATGGCACGGATCTGAGTAGTCAAATTTTTAATCACACATGCTTATATTGGTTTTAAGGGATGATTGCAGCTTCTTATTAGCATAGACCTGCGACTGCAGGAAACCCTACAAGAAAAAGTCTAGCGAGGTCAAATTGCACGATCTTGGTGGCCAATTCACGTCACTTTTTCGAGAGATAACCATTTCCTCAAATCGTTCATACAGAATATCCATTGTGACATCTGCTATGTGGCATGTAGCCCCGTCCTGCTGGAACCACATGTCATCTGCCTCCATATCGTTCAATTTAAGCCAAAAGGAATCGTTTAGCATCGTTCTGTAGCGCTTGCGGTTGATGATTGATGGCCTCTCTATCGTCATTTTCAAAAACTACGTGCCAAAGATGCCACCAGCGCAAAATCCGCACCAAACAGTAACTTATCTTTTCTTGAGGGGTTTCCTGAAGTCGCAGGTCTATGACAATAAGCCGCAATCGACCGATTCCCTTAAAGCCACCAATACCATCGCTAAAATTCAGCAGGATCTATGCGACACAGTCATTAAAAATTTGACCACTCGTGCCACCATGAGAAGCCGCAGCGGACATTTGAACCATGTTATATATTAAATATAATGGCATACATGGGCCTTTCAAATACAAAAGGATTTCGTTAATACATCATACACAACTTGTTATATTCCATTTCAACATCGACCTGTCCTTATTGAAAAACCCTATAGAACAAAATTAATCCTCCCTAATACTGATATTCCTCTCTTGTTTGTCCTTTTTTTTAATGGCTATCACCGCTCTTGTATCATCACGCTTGTATGGGCGCCCTTCGTCCAGGATAATCCTCCAACTTATTCCTAACAATGAGCTAATCGTTTTAACAAATTCATTTTAATAATTTTCAATAATATCTGGAGATATTAATCGTGCGTAATTTACACATTACAAATTGGCAATATAAACTAAAAATCGACGTGTCCGAGTAATTTTTGGAAAAATCATATAAAGGTTTTGTTCAATTTATTCGCTATTTAATTTCCACCCTGTATATTTTATGAATATCCATTAATTATTGTTTACTAAATGCTCAATACAAGTTTTGCAATTCGCCTAATAAATCTGTGATTAATAATGATTATGGAGTCCAACATTTTTAGCGATATCTATAGATTATTAAATAGAATCGTTTCTAAATTCATAACACAATTAAGCTAAGGCTACGTATTCTTTCTCACTTCGGACTTTTAAATTAAGTTTATTTGATTTTACGATATAACACAATATCATATCATATTGAGAGGATTTTATATGTACATGTTGCTTTTAACTTTTATGTTTGTAAATTTTTAACTGTGCCTGCCAACTTAAAACCTCACTCCTGTTAATTTTATTTAAATATACGTGAAAAATCTATTGTTAATAAGTTTTTAGAGTAAGTAACGGTCCTATATAGCTTTAACTTCCTATTTTTACAAAAACAAAAATAGTTTTTCCGATCTTACTAGATTTATAGATAATTATATAGCAATATATAATAAATTGACTGATTTTAAACTTATGCTCGTACTTTACGTTTTTTTAAAAATAAAGTTCCCTTAAATGCATAATTTTCAATTTTGAATGAACTTATTTTAGAGATGTACTATTACCGATTAAATTCTTAACCGGCTAAAGTAGACGGATGCTATTTTTAACTGTGGATTAATGCTTCACCAAGGATTACAATACTGATGCAAGTAAATACCTGAAAAATATTACAATCGAAGCATGTTATTATAACGGTTGTCTAGTTGCTTCCCTATCTAACACTACATTAAAGTAGGCGGTTGCTAATATATATATTCCCAAAACCAGGTCGCTCCTCCTCCGCCTTGCGCCTTCTCCTCCTCATTTAGTGGTCACTCAAAAATAATTTCTGAGACCTCTTATTCCAGAACCTTATCGATAGCAAGCCGATTCTTGAATATCAAGGGTTGGGAGACGATTCTAGGGATTTGGAACATATCCTTCAGATCACTTGTCATAATTTAAATGATCATTTTGCATTTACCGGAGCTTTATTTTTAACTAACGTTTATGAATATTGGCATTAATGTACCTATGCCTCAAAAAAGGCAATTACATATTTATACAAAATATTATAAGCTGGCCAATAAATAATTAATATTCTACTAGAAACTAGATATAGTATATAATTATGAAAAAAACTACAAATAGCCACCAATAATGATATTTTAATAATCATATAAAATACGTGGTTTTCAAGCAATAAAATTCGCATAGTATTATGTGTATATAAAGACAGTTTATAGTATTAATAAAGATATTTCTTATACTTATTTTTATATTTATTATAGTCTTACAGTTTCTTTATTATTATTGTTTCTAATTTATCATGGCAGTAACCCATGAAAACAACTATTATGATGTATCAATGTTTTTGCTATACCTCTGGAGCAACTGAATTAGAGCCGAACTGGTGAATGAACAAATGCAAGCATTAAAAATAGACAGACATAATTATTTCTTCGGATAAAAGAACACAAGAAACATGAGTTTACATTTTCTGATTTAATTGAGACGCCAATTGGATTTTTCGATTGAGTACAAACTAATACAAAATATCGTCCCATTTTATATACACTTATTGAAAGAAGATGAATAAAACTAGTATATATGTGTGAAGTCACCTCTTAGGAATCTATATATCGGCATTTCGATCTTGTTAGATCTCATCAGTGTAGTTCAGCTTGTGAGGAAGAATTCAGATAATCTCTAGTGGTTTATATACAAAGTAATGCAACTTTCTCTCTAGATACTCTAATAGTTTTAAAATAACTAGTTAGCCTATACTCTGAGCATTATAAGTTTCCCCGATGACTGAAGGATCAAAGGAACGGGCGCATTTATATAACAATTGAAAATTAATTATCTTTACTATAAAATAATTCATTTTCAATGAAGTTTGTAATGTTATATAAGCGCGCACGTTCCTTTGATCCTTCAGTCATCGGGGAAACTTATAATGCTCAGAGTATAGCTACCATTCAATGTCTTACTCTTATTAATATGTATTTGTTACTAAGACAGGGCACCTCAAAGTTGAACTTTCACTTTGCGTTAATTAGGATCGTCAATTGTACTCTTAAAGTAGTGTTAAACTACCCTAGATTTCAGAAATTTTGGGGAAATTAATGCAACAGTTTATCTAACAAATAGACTAATATTATTACTCCTTAGAATGATTTGATTTAGTCGCCAATACTTCATAGCTAACCGACATAAAGGGTTGCGGTTTGTTGCATTCGCTTCTACTCGGTGAGCAATAATAAACCCGCTAGATGTTGCTTAAATGAAAATGACTACCACGACCTTTACCCTGACAACGATCTTACCCTGTATCTCATCAGTTTGTTTTAAAAACACCTAATTCGTACTGTATCTCTATAACTGACCGAGATAAAGGATTGCTCTTGTAGTTGAGGAAAAACCCGCTAGATTTTGCTTGGTTGAAGAAAAAATACTATCACGACCTATGCTCTAACGTCGATCGCACCCTGTATGTCGATAGCTCGTTTTGAAAACACCTGATTCCTTGATCCCCCCGTGTATAGATGTTACCGTTTTTTGCCGAACGCGTCGCTTTCCTCTACACTCAGTAGAGTAAGAAAATCTTGAGTAGATACTAAAAGTAGAGGAAATCCTATAAAAAAAAAACGTGCACGCACCCTTAAACAGTAGTCGGCTGTTAGGGTAGTGGTAGTGGTGCACCAGACTCTGAGGACAGATCCACTATACCCGACTATTGCTATTAAACCGATACTTGCGCTTACTTTTTACCCCTGGAAAATCAATTCTCCTTTACCAATACTTAGAGAATCTAGTTATTTCCTTGCATCTATCGGCATACGCTGATAATTGTGTCTCTTTTCTTTTTGTGACAATTCTCACTCACCACGAGCCAGAAAACCATTTCGAGTACATTCTTCCCCATCAATCAGCCTGATGGTTTGTAACCCTCCCCGTGCCTGTCTTACGAAGAACTGACCTAGGCAATTAACTGCAGTTTTCTTCACCGCCCATCGTCGGTAATATATATTTCTCGCATGACGTGTGTACAAATGTTCGCGTTCGTGGGTGTTCGTCGGGTGGGCTGTAAATACAGCACACAACAAAGGCGAATGTTTGAGACATTCGCAACATAATCGGCACATCGTCTGTAGCGAGCTTTATAAAAAAGTGCTTTAATTTTTTATAATGCTCCCTCTAAAAAGTAGCATTTGAAAACATTAAAGCACTTTTTTATAATGCTCATAAAATAGAACGCAGAATTCTGATTATATACATGATTATACTTGTATATTACAATGATTTATGTGTGCTTCTAAGTAATAATATTATTATATATTAAATGTTTGAATACTATCATAATTCGTTTACAATATTAAAAATAAAATTATTTATAATTACAGATGATTATATGGATACAAGAAGTAGAATGAAGAAAAGATTCTACGAGTGCATAAGCGCAAGATCTCAAAAAACCAACAATTTCCTAATGTCTTCAGCGAAGTACCATAAATTAATAGAAGACGTAAAAGCAGCTAAAAGTGGAGTGAATAAAGAAATTCGTAAATATTGGCTATTACGGCATTACGATGTTGTTACTGTCGACATGCAGGAGAAGCTTATTGTACCCTTAGTCAAAGATCATATGATTTATTATGTAACGCTTGAAGAATTATTTGACATTTTGTATGAAACGCATGCTACAATTGGCCATGGAGGCCGCGACAAAATGAAGAAAGAACTACAACAGCGATACAAAAATATTACTATTCAGGATATCCAAACATTTCTGAATCTGTGTGCACGTTGCGTGGAAAGAAGGAGTGGCAGATATAAATAGCTGCAGGGAAAATCCACGATAAATACTTTATTTTTGTAAATCTAAATGTTACACAGTTTGTTTTATGGCAAGTAATTATTTATTGTGACTAAATATCATATCTATATGTACGTAATTAAATATGTGTATATTTATTAAATAAATTGATGTCAAAGTTCCATTTTTATTATGTAACTAGGTGAAATTCCCGTCGTCTGACGATGAATCAATTATCTCGCCAACTCGTCTGAGCCCGTGTGACTATTTGTATACTTTTACTCTCAAAATATCACCAAATGTGATATCGTGCGCCCTGCTTGTTCTTCTTGTTTTTCTAACTACGCAGTTCTTCTTTTTCTAACTATACAGTTGCAGCTTCTAAAATAACAATATACGCAACTATCCTACTATCGTGTTGTTTTTGTCCCGATTTGACTGAATAAAACTGTCAGTAATAAATATATATATGTGATGACTGACAGCACAAATGTCATAAATGATAGGTCGGTCGGCTTCAAAAATTGTCTTCGTTTTTATATGGTAGGGATCGAAGTGCAATAGTTGGCAACTAATCTGAAAAAGAAACATCTTCGACGGTAATTGCTCGAATATATCGCTTTTTCGAAAACTAAAACGACACATCTCAAAATACTTAGTTGTGTCAGTCTTCTTGAGACATGGGAAGACAACTACCTCCAATGGAAAGACGGTACTAGTATGCTCGGGGGCGTTAAACTGAACTAGAAGTATGAGCCTTTTCAACCAAAAAGGGCATACAATTTTATAATATATGGTGAAATAAACCAAAAATAGTTTTATTGAGTTGTGCGTTTTTTCTTCTGAAAAAGAGATATGTTATAAAGCTCAAACTGAAACATTCTCATTTGGAGACATATGGAGGACATTGAGGAATATATGAGCCTGTAACTGCGCAATCGATTTACATAAATACTAAACCCAAAATCTTCTCCTTTTCAAAATCATTCAAATGTGACTTCCTTCCTTAGTAGCCTTTCATGACATAATCTAATAACTCATTTTTTAGATGTAATAATGCGACGACTTGCCGAGGCCAAATTGTATTGCTCTCAATGTTGCAAAATGTACGATAACAAGCAATCGTTGTATAAACACAGAACTTCCGAGTGCATCATAGCCCCACATTGGAAATGTCCTGGCTGCGGAAGAGTTTTTAAGCAGAATGCACATTTTAAGTCGCATATACTTAGATCGCATCCTAATTATATTGCTCTTTAAAGTTGTAAATACAACGAATACGTGACGTATTCAATAAATCAAGTCCTCGGAACAATATATTGAATATTAATTTTGAACTGATGTTGATGCGTCATTGGTAGAATGTACTATTTAGTAGATGTTATATTCATTATGTGAAGGTATTTAATTATATCAGAATATCATTGATTTGTCGAACATTATAATTCGTACTCTTAGGTACATTGTTTTAATTCACAATACATTACTAATGACTTTGAGGGTAATCACCAGTAGTAATAATTATTATCATTAATTCATTCTATTTCATTTAATTTGATGTAAATCATTAATAATATAATTAATTGTAAATTAAATTTGTTGATTTTTATTTTACCTATATTATGTTAACCAGTTTCAATAGTCCGGTATTAGATTAAATTTCCTTACAGGTGTATTATAATAACTAGGTGAAATGCTCATCGTCCGAAGGGGATGGAATTAATTTTTTAATTGCAGCTTAACATTTTACAATATTATTTATGCGATACTGCCATAATTCGGGTAATAATAAATAGCCAATATGATTTAAAACACATACAGTTATGCATGATCCAAATTTGATACAGATTCTGTCAAAAAGTTTTTTTTGGTGTATTTTGTAAATTTCAGCTTACAATTTTCAAATATTATTTGTGTAATACCGCCATAATTCGAAAAAAAAATAAAGCGAATGAGATATATGCATCTTATTCGCTTTATTATTACTCGAATTATGGCGGTATTGCCAATTGAAATTTAAAAAATACACCATCAAAATCAATTTTGACAGAATCTGTATCAAATTTTGATCAAGCATAATTGCATGTGTTTTAAATCAATACAATACAATTTATATTATATAGTTATGCATGAGCCAAATGTATAAAATTTGGCTCATGCTTAACTATACATTTTAAATTGTATTGTATTGATTTAAAACACATGCAGTTATGCAAATTTGATACAGATTCTGTCAAAAACGTTTTTTTGGTGTATCTTTTAAATTTCAGTTTACACAAACACAGTTATACATGACCTAAATTAGATACAAATTTTGTCAAAAATAATTTTTTGGTGTATTTTTTAAATTACAGTTTACAATCTTCAAACATTATTTGGGTGACATAACTCGAAGAATAATAAAACGACAGTCGAGCATTGCTAGAGCGCACACGTATTTTAGTCGGTCTCAGACATGGCTAGCATGTCAGAGACCAACGAATAAAATAAAAAACGAAATGCTATCATCCGATACGGACACGGAGGAGGACCTAAATATAAAAATTAACGCGCCGCAGTAGAAGCGGAAGCGAGTTTGCTTAAAAAAGGAAAACCCCATGGAAGAACAATTTCAATCTTGCATTTACGACTCCTCGTCACAAGAGGAAACCAGCGACAAAAACACAAGACGAAATACCACAAAAATCGCCGAGACCGCTTTATCGATATCACACAAAGTCCAAGTACCTCAACACCAATTAACACTACATACAACACTAGCCACAAACCAAAAATGCAAGTACACCCACATACAAATATATATTTAACGTAACAACCGTCAACGAACAAAGTCGCATACAATTTGCAATTATATGGGCAAATAGAAAATTTGATAGGAATACGCTTATCATGAAAACTAAATCTATATTAAAAAGTAAAGTAACATAAGCCGCTTTTGTTATTATTCGGGGGCTGGTGTTAGCTGGCTTAGAACAACCCGGAATAGCTCCCGAACGATAACCGAAATCGGTTATAGACAAAAATAATTTTATAATTATCCCTAACTACTACTACTTAACGAGGAAAATATCATAGTCATTTATATAGAAGCGAGTGATCCCTTACGCGTAACAACACGACAGCGACAGCTGCGTTATTCATAGTGTAGAGGACGAATTCTTGGACGACCTAATAAGTGTCCAATCAAATTGTTATCGCAAGGTCACTCGTATGATTCGCATAATTACAGGGTCTAACTAAGCCTAAACAAAACTCATGAGCAAACACTGTTTATTCATGAACAAAAGCCACTAAGTCACCGACAGTTTACCACCAACGCCTATCCCAATTCCATGCAATAAATGTAATAAGTTGGACAACAATCAAGTGAAAGATCTCACAATACTCTAATTAAGCTTAAACACAACTTATGATCAAAAACTGTTTATTCATGAACAAAAGCCACTCAGTCACCGACAGTCTACCACCAACGCCTATCCCAATTCCAAGCAATAAATGTAATAAGTTGGACCACAATCAAATGTTCCAAGTGCAAAAGACATCATAATACCAACCAATGTTCCTCAGACAACCCGAAGGTGTAAAAAGTATATCGAAATGAGGGAATTTGTGTATGCGATACAAAATTTCCCAATTGGCCATTGAAGTTAATCAAAACAATACCAAATCTAAAAATTGAATCTACTATCCTAAATATCGTGTAAATTGATAAAGAACTGACGAAGATATCTTGAATCCGCGCTCCTTTTACTTTGCATGACTACATCATCGACATATACGTGGCAAAATAATAAAAACCAAAAATCGAATGGCACAGCTAGAAAAACTGATATTCAGATTCATATATTGGAATCCAGAAACGTCTTTAAACATAACACCACCAGCAACATTTAAAAACGATAATGTTTTTTAACCAGAAGGAATGTATGCACTTTTCCTATGTCGATATATAAATTTATATCTGTAATATCAAATATACAATCCTATAAAAAAAAATCAATGTATATCATTAAAAACATTGCTGCTATTGGATAGTTTTTTTATATACATTAAATGTTGGAAAAACTAATGAAGTAAATAATAAAGCTTCCTTTAGTCTGAAAATATGTTTGACTAATTTCGATTATAACACAATCTAGGTAAGATTAATTACCAAATGCACGCATAACTATTGTGTATGATTAGTACTTAATTTATAGGTTTTTATTTTGGTAGGATTTAAGAATGTTTAACATAATTATAATAAAATATCTTTTATGATTGTTTTAATTAAATATATTATGTTTTAGGTGGTCCACCATATGGTTGTATGGGTTGTAACAAATCATACAAACGCAAATCAACCCTAAGGAATCATCTAAAATACGAATGCGGCAAGGAGCCGCAATTTTATTGTGATTTATGTGCTTTTAGAACTTATAGAAAAGGCAACATGCAACGACATGTGTATAATGTACATCAACTAATACTATAAAAACTGTATAAATATAAAATAGTATAGGTTTATTTATATTTATTAAATGTATTCGTCTGTCAATATTTTTTTTAACCTTCTCATGACAACTTATTTTTTCATATGTCTGATATAATGACATATATACAATTCTGATTAGGCGTCTTTAAACAAACCCAAAATATCTAAATATAGCTAGTTATTATATCGAAAAACTGTTTTCATAGAATATCTGGGCAATGCATGCAATAAAATAATCATTGTATTCTTTAACGGCCCAAACACCTTATTCTATATAAAATTTGAGCAGTTATTAGTTTCAATTATCATAGAAGTTTCGTTCAAGTAAACCAAACACTAGAAGTAAAATGCGTGTCATATATATGGCCTAGATATGAACCAAAAAAAAACAAAAGTCACGACATCTACAATATTTATATATATATATATATATATATATATATATATATATATATATATATATAAACTAACACAATATAAATATCGGTAACGAGTCGGTACAATGGGTATCCGCCCACATATGTATGGCCACATGGGAAACTGGCGGAGCAGAACACACAAAAGAGATTAAGTGTCGAATTGAGACTGCTCGTGGTAAAAAATAATAATAAAAAAATAAAGTCCTTTGCAGTCTTAATATAAAACTAGAACTATGTAGCTGAAATGCTTCATATCCTATTATACGAAATGCTTGGACAGTAAAAGCAGAAAAAATCAAGAATATAGAAGTAATCGAAATGTGGTACTACATGGTACTATAGGAGGATGCTAAGAAGTACTACGTCGAATGAATATAATAAAAGAAATCACTAACACCGCAAAAAACGAAAAATGGAATATTTGGGTCATGTTTTCAAAGGAGATAGATACAGCATTCGTAAACTACTAATTCAGTGTAAAATTAATCAGAAGCAACAGACCGGTCAGCAAAATCTCTTGGCTTAGAATCCGGAGAGAGTGGTTTGATTGGACATCTATAGAACTTTGCAGGCGAGTAGTTGATAAGATCCGGGTAGTGACGATGATGTCCTACCTCTGCTAGGAGGGGAACCTTAACAAGAAGAAATTCGTCATTTTGTATATATTAAGTTCAGCTGATACTATAATCAATCTACGTGTCTTGAATAAAAAGTGTAGTGAAATTTCTGATTTAATCAGTTTCAGCTGAAGTAGTTTCTGTTTCAAGTAGTTTTAGCTGAAGTAGTCTTGAATGAAAGTGTTCAAGTTTCATAATGCATATAATTCAGGCTTTAATAACGTTGGAAGAAGTGCGTTTCCAATATTGCTTCTCCCTGGCTAGTTTATTCATAAAAAAGTACTTTAATTAAATTAATAAATTATTTAATCCCACGATAGTATTATTTAATTGAAAACCTCAATCAGGTAACGATTTTTTTTGTATATAATAAATGCTGAATATTTTTATGTCTACTTTTTTTGAATATATCAACTTATATCACCTATCTCACTTGATGTTATGTAGTCTGTACTTAAATTGCACATTCATATTAATTTGTAAACGCGTGATAAAGTGATAAATGTAAAAATTATTATTATTATGTTATTATTTTAGGATCGATATTACATAGATGCGACCGGTGTAATAGATTATATAAACTGAAAACTTCTCTAACGAATCACCAGAAGTACGAGTGTGGGAAGGAACCGCAATTCTTCTGCAATTTGTGTACATTCAGGACATTCAGAAAGGGAAATTTTCAAAGGCATTTATTTACTGTACATAGAAATAAAGTCGTTTCAAGTAATTGTTATTTCCAAGACCTTTAGATAGAAGCGTATTATTATATATCGTTATAGCTTTTTTGTTTACTCGCAAAATGCCACAATAATAAAAATGTAATATGTACTGTATAACCGTGAAATCACAACTTAGTGGCCTAAATGATTAAAACCAGAAAAAGATCTTGGGTTATTTTATGTATATTATAAAAAATTGAATAAAATATGGTTTCTAATAAATTCCGTTTTATTTTATAAAGGAGAGTTTAATTATTAGCATGTTTTGTGTCATGTAATTTATATTGTACAAGCCATCTCCAATCGACGTTCATCGAAAGGGAGCTTATTTTAGCAATGGAAAGTGAAATTATAGATAATTGATAATCATTTCGATTGCTCTCATTGGACACAGTCCATCACTAATTCTAAATACAGTGGTTTCAATATTAATCTATGTTAAGTTAATATAAATTATATTTAGGTATAAATTATTGCATGCTCTGACAATCCCACATTTTTCCACACCCAAACGCCATTTTTGCGACGAGAAAAAATATCTCACATTCTGAAATCCTGATATTTTCAAAATCTTATTTTGATGAGTCTGTATGCTCGATTTTGAACCCATATGAACTACCCTAACACGAGTGGGGAATTTTTTTCTGCTTTTCATACCATGTAATCTTGATTTTAAAATTAAATTTTCGACATATAGTGTCATCCAATGAGGTGTTATTTTAAATCAATAGAGAAAAGGCCTTTTTTGTGGTGATATACTTTTTAATCTAAAGTGCAAACTCTATAGGGCACCTTACACGATCAATATTACTGTCAATATTTTAGAATAATGACAGTATTACAGTATGATAATATGTTTAAAATGTTCATTATTCTAAAATATTGCCAGTATTACTCATCGTGTAAGGTATAATAATGATGTAATGAGGAGAATACTGATCTTTATCCAGTTAATTGATTACTTGATAAATATAAAAGGAGGATTGAAGCAAATATTGACAGTACTAGGATTGACAGTATTATTGACCGTGTAAGGTGCCCTATTGGTTAGTAATGAAAAACAAAATATATACAAATGTGCACCTCGGCTCTACTTACAAATAGTCTTAAGCAAACCACTTTACCCTGTAAATTTTCCAATTAAAAAAATGATTATTGGTAGCGTGGTGCGGTACCAGTAAAACCAGTCCCCCAATCAAAATACATGAACCCAACAGGGAAGATCCCCCTAGTGTTTACAATAATGCCAATCTGGCATTCCCACGATTCAACACTCAACCTTGCTCTGTTTAAAATGGTCATCCTGTGCCCACAATTTTCAACACGTTTTCGCATATTTGCGGCTGTATTTCGCGAATAACAGCTCTGCAATGTTCTCTTAGTCCTTGATTCGTTGGTGGAGTAATGGCGTATACTATATATTTAACCAAAAGAAAAAGTTCAACCATTGCACTTTTTTTATTTTCGTTAAATATATAGTCTACGCCATTGCTCCACCAGCGAATTCGCTCAATCTGGGCGGCCAATTGAAGTCTCTCTTTCGAGAAATCACAAGTCCAGGAAATGTTTCATGTTTGAGCCATTGTTTCACCAGCTATGTGGCATATGGCGCCGTTTTGCTGAAAATAAACGTCCATAGTATCAATTTGGTGTCAAAAAAATTCCTGGAAGTATGATTTCTCCAAATGGAGACTTCAATTGGCCACCGAGATCATGCGATTTATCACCATTTGACATTTTCTATGGGGATACGTTAAAGATAAAGTGTACACCATTGTTCTACCAACAACTGAAGCACTAGGAGAAAATATCAGAGCTATTATTCATGAACTACAGCTACAAATACGCGAGAAACTGATAAAAGAATTCATCAAAAGAATGTCAGAGCCGAGGAGTACATTTAACAGATTTTGTATTTCATTACTAACTTTAGAGTTTGTACTTTAGATTAAAATAAAAATATCACCACTTTTTACAAATATATTGTTTTTCTCTATTGGTTTAAAATGACACATCTTGTTAGATGACCCTATATTTCCACACCTAAACGCCATGTATGCAAGAATAAGAAGACATCATGCCACAATATGTAATACTGGTCCGATTTTTAAAAATTTGAACTCATTTTCACATTTTTAAACGCCACTTTTCAAGAGAAAGTATCAGTCACGGATTATATGATATGAAAAGTGATATTTATTCGTCTCAAAATCTGAAAATTGCGTAAATTACTCTATAGCGGACTTTCAGTTCTTATTATATATATTATTTTTTCTACTATTTTTCGCCTTTGCTTTATCTATATACTTTATGTGGCTTTAGTAAGTAAATAATTGTGATTAACATTATAATAAGATAAGTATTTATTTTTGTGATAATAAAAGATTAAATTTTAGGTGAATATGGGTACACATGCAATAGCTGCTTAAAAATTTACAAACACAAAGCCTCGTTGGCGAATCACCAAAAGTACGAATGTTGCAAAGAGCCGCAATTTTCGTGCAATTTCTGTACGTTCAAGACCTACAGAAAAGGAAACTTTAAAAGACATTTATATGGTAGACATAAGATTTTAGTATAGGTTTTAAGTTGTGTTGTTATTTACCTTTATAAAGAATATATTCTGTTGAATAAATATTTATTTTAATAGTTATTATATACGAAGAAGAAATACGAAATATATATATTGACCGTATACCATTATGTTGGTAACACATCCTATTACTTAAATCAAGAACAATTTTGTCCAATAAATCCTTCACTTGATTTTTTATAAATAATAAACTCAACGGTATATACTATGTGGCTACATTTGTATTAAAAATACCACATCAAAGCTACTTTCGTTGAGAACTCTATGCTACGCCGGGCTGATTGTCTCGCATTCGATGCTCCTGGAATGCATAATTTTACATTGTCCATACTCCGGTTGCTCCAAAACTGGAAAATTAGATCCCGCCCTGAACTGAAAATTGTTTTTCTAGAAAAAATTGTAATTGACAATATGGTCTTAATTCTGCCTATAATGTTGACATCTGACAGTACGGTGGCCCCCAGTTTAACTGGGTTCCTTTCATCACGGTTTTGATGTGAATGTTATCTACTTCAGACCAGATAAGAGTGTTAGCCATGAAAAAAAAATGAAAAAAATGCACGTTACGGGTTTACAATGTGTTTATGCAATTTCAATATATAAGTTCGATCATGCCCGATCGCAATGATACTTAAATTTAATGGCATATATCATTGCCAGATAACAAATGTTTTATCGCATTGGTCGACGGTACACATGAGGTCCTCTTGTATGGACTAACCACTAAGCCAATAAGTTGGGCTTTGATTCATATTTAATATAATAGAAGCTTGCTGGGAGCTCGTCTACAGACTGCACTTATTCCACTTGGGTGGGACCGTTGTCCATCTCCCAGTTGACATTCCAGCGGTTACTCCTCCATCCATCCCACAGTTCTGTAGAACTGTTGAATTAACTTTGGAGGAATGACACTTGGCTTGCGTAAGTTTAGGGTTTCTGACGTGACTTCGTAACATTCACAGAGTACATGAACCTGTCTCCTGTTGTATCCTCCAGGTAGTGGATCGACAACGTATCCCATTCTGTAGATGTGCTTTTTTAGCATACAATGACCTGTTATAATTTCTGTAAGCTCTATGATCCTATTAATATGAAATTCATATTAACGATTTACATGGGGAAAAAGTTATTTCACAGTTTTAGTTAGAATTCAAAGCTATAAAAGATACCCGAGTTATTATTAAACGTGAATTACATTGTACTGGATTCGTCAAGAAACTAGAATAAGTTTCTAGTTTCAATTTTTCCTGTGCTATGTTTAACCTATACTATGAACAATCACGTACTGCGCTTGTTTTTTATTCAAGAAGCGATTGGTCATAGTTCACGCTATACATAGCACCATAGCACATGAAAAATTGAAACTAGAAACTTATTCTATATATTTGAAACTAAAAACTTTTTCAAGTCTCTTGACAAATTTACTAGTACATTTAGACTATACATACGGATGGTCATGCAATCTCTCGTAAAAACCATTAACGCATTTTTAGAGCAATTCAAGAAATTTAAAATCTTTTTTTTGTTTGTTGTTTTTTGTTTATATTTTACATATTATATACACAGTGCTATTACATAAAATACCCCCTGCTGGTCGTTCTGGTTGCATATGCCTCCAGTCGACCTGCCTTAGTGAGATCTATGTGTCCTTTCTTGTTGTCAATCATCGATAATCCTTTTATTTCCTTCAATAAAAACCCCTACTTTCCGTCGGAAGTTCCTCAAGTTTCTTGTTATTAGTCTTATTTATATGAAGCCCTTTTAGAATAAGCATATGCCTCCAGTCGACCTGCCTTCGTGAGATCTATGTGTCCTTTCTTGTTGTCAATCATCGATAATCCTTTTATTTCCTTCAATAAAAACCCCTACTTTCCGTCGGTAGTTCCTCAAGTTTCTTGTTATTAGTCTTATTTATATGAAGCCCTTTTAGAATAATTCAAGCACTATCCGATAGCTTGAAAGTGCTTTGAATTGTATACCAAATATTTTAACAATGTAAGCCAGACAGCCTGAAATCAGTTGTATGTACTTGGAGCTTTTTACCAATTACATTCACAAGTATTTGTATTACCACAGCCTTTAAATTTAATATTTTCAATATCCTAGTTATTTTTTCAAGCACTGTAATTGCTCTGTCACAAGTATATTTATTATATTATTATAATAATGATACATGCGGTGATTATATTCGGTATTTTGTATATTATTAATTGCTTAAGCGTCATAGATTTGTATAAAATATATATTTAAAAGCTAATATAATTTATTTTTTAGATCAAAAACGATATGCATGTGAGCATTGTGACAAAGATTATAAGCACAAAGGTTCCTTAAATTACCATGTCAGGCATGAATGCGGAAAGGATGCACGATTTTGTTGTGAATTATGTTCATTTAGGACTTACAGGAAAAGTAACTATCAAAGGCATTTGTTTAATATCCATAAACTTTTATAAATTATGTTTTATAGACTATCACTACTGTTATGAATAAATTGTTATTTTTTTCAATATGTTACAAAGGCCGCCAGATTTGGGGTATATAGCCGGTTGAAAATAGCAAAAGTGATAAAAATGATGTATGATAACAAATGTATAATATGGGTTTCTTTGAATAAACATGTTTATTAATATTATATTACAAATCTAATATACAAAATAAAACAAATATTTATTAATAGACTTTTTAATGAGAATTATAGTGATAAAGGCATAGCTTGTTAGTGTCCTACAACATGTATAGGGAAATGGGCTGTGCATATAATTTAGAACGTAAGTTGCTTGAATAAGCTACAATAACTCTAGATATTAGCAGTAGAATGTGCGGGAAAACTTTACCTCAAAATGACCCTATGGCTATACACTAGAGTAGTAAAACCCATGATATCATTTGGCTTATTTGGTTTCTTTGGCCATCATACTGGCCAAATACGAAGCAAATCAAAAGGGCCAGGGTTCTGAGCAGCACTTAAAGGCTTGCCTGTTCGAGAACAATAGCAGCCATGAAAACATAATCACCGCCGAAATTGATATCAATCCTGCCAGACCTACCACTACTACACTTTTTCACTAAAAAAGAGGCAACATATGACATATGTCAAACTTCCATAAGAAAACAGCACGGGACAAACTACCAACAGCTTTATAACGAGCTTAGGGCATATTGCTCATTGCTCCAGACAGCATTACAACTAAGTTTTCTGTAAAAAGAGGGACCTGGTCAAATTGTGCAACTTTCTTCTAGTTCACAGACAACTCAAAACAGCGGAAGGAAGAGGAGCTGGTATCTTGAGCGTCAACCCGAAGACAAATATTTAAGTCTGGGCAAGCTTCCCGCAGCGTTCCAGGCACAAATAGTGGCGTAATAATACTGCAAGGAAAGCACTGAGACGCATAATAACTAATAGATACACGAATTGCCCTATACATTGACAACTAAGCGGCAATAAAAGCGATGACTACCACAGAGGTTAAGGCCCGGCTGGTATGGGACTGCCAACAGAGCGTTGGCGAGCATGGTACAGATAGACTTGTCAGAAGAACCCCTCGTAGTTTTCGCTATGAAGAGTAGGGGACCACAGGGCATCTACTATGCCAGCAGAGGCGAGCTAGGTAGATAAAACAAACTGACCCTAGCGGGGGTGCCAGTATATAGTGACATTCGAGACACAAGGCACTCAAACTCGCCCGAGAATGCGCATCAAAACCCTTAACCTCTACATATACATTAATGTCTCAGGACTGGTGAACACACCAGCACCAAAATATTACTAACCCAATATAGGAAAATAGTAGGCCTGCTAACAGGCAACTCCAGGCTTAACTAGAACATGACACGGATAGGCCTGGCAGAAGAATCGCTCTGTGGGTTCTGCCAGGAAGAGGAGGAGGCCGCAGAACATATACTATTCCACTATGCATAGTGAGGTCCCAACGAACTCGGGAACGTAAAACTACGGCCATCTCTACATTCGAAGGAGCCGACATGTAGGCAATCTGCTAGCCAGGATTGAGCACATAGAAGTCCTTTAAGACACGCCAGCGAAGACAAAAGCTCTTCAGAGGAGCAGTGATGTAGGACCTGGAAGGATACCCCTTTATAGCTTGATTTGTATGCGTTGCTAACGACTTTATATGGTAGCTAGAAATGGGGCATTCAATATTTATATTATATATGTAAAATGAGATGTTAAACCTATATTCCGAGCCAAATTTATAAAAATGAGGCTAATACTCTTGACTGCTATAGGATAAAACTAGGAGTTGCTTTTTTGCAAGTGAAAAGAAACAACTACTTTTATTCTAATAACAGTCCAACGTAATTAATTTTATAAATTTGGCTGGGAGTTGGAGTAAGTATTTAAGATATCGTGAACAGTTTCACTTTTTAGTTCCCTTTATATTCCGTAACATAGAAACATAGAAAACCGAAAAGCTGATATTTGCGTTTATGACAAAGTAAGAAGAACGAAATGGCAATATATATTATATATCGTTTATATCGGTTATATATAAATATCGTTTTTATTTAATAGATTTTTAACTACGGAAGAAGCTATGTAAAAGAGTTATAATAATACATTTATTTTTTTAGATCCAAGTCGGTATGAATGTGACATATGCAAGAAAAGTTATAAGGTCAGGTACTCTTTAACTCACCATATCAAATATGAATGCGGCAAGGAACCCCGATTTAATTGTAACTATTGTAATTTTAGGACATATAGAAGAAGTAACTATCAAAGACATATGTGTTGTGTACATAAAATTTTATAAATATATGGTTTAGGGAAATAACCCCATAGTTTTCTTCACACACAAAAAAAATCCTATCTTTATAGCTATCAGTGACAGGGCTTTTCCGCAGGTAAAGGGAGAAGCTCAGAGTAGTATAAAAACTGTGAAATTTCGCCCACAGCGATGTTTGAACGCTCGCTTCCCAATCGGTAAGCCCTAGAAAAACGGTCGGCTTTTGCGATAACTACAGGTGATAAAAGATGTACAAGTATATAAATGATCCTGATTTAAAAGAGAGCAGTGTATCGCTACGGAATGTAAAAAACGCTGTAATAGAGTGACTAATGGTGAAGTATTTATTTACATACATATTGCATTTGATATATAAATAACATCAAAAACGACCGCATTTACGGCACCGTTTTCCTATGAAACTAGGTCTCTACGATTGTATATTGACCATTTCTTAAATATGGGTATGTTTCTATATGATATTACGAACAAAATCTCAAATTATTCATAGGCGTAGCACCAAAATAAGGATAACGTCTGCTCATTAAGTGCATAACTGTACATCCTTTAAGCTCATTGCTATTCGAAGAACAAATTAGCATGTATGGAGGAACAAATCAACGAATGGTAGTAGTTAGTGTATTTTTTACAATTCTGTAACTGACAATCTCTTGTAAATTGTATCCCAACGACAAATAGTATTGACTACTGAGCCCGAGATTCGAACCCGTTTCGTTAAGGTGCTAGCCACTGCACTGCATCGGCGTGTTCGGTGAATATTATTTATTTATTATCTTCATAAACAGTTTGTAGTATATTATACAATTTAAACTAATAATATTTTATTATTTCAGATGATATGACCTATTTTATAAACAACAACGGTCGTTATCAATGTATATACTGTAGCTCTTCCTACAAGCGAAAATTTCATCTTACTAGACATCATAAATTTGAATGTGGCGTTGCTCCAAAATGTGTGTGTCATTTATGCCAAAGGAGATTTAGGCAGAAGCATCATATCAATTTACATATCCTTAGAATTCATAAAATTGCTGCCCAATATTAATTCTCTGCGATGTTTATTAGTAATTATTATAAAAAATATATTATGTTTATTAAAATGATGAGATGATATTTCTATATTATTTGTTCTATATAATAGATGGGTACAACATGGTGTAACTTTATTAACCTCGTGAAAAGTTTGTAGTATATTATACAATTTAAAGTAATAATATATTATGATTTCAGATAATATGACCTATTTTATAAATAACATTGGTCGTTATCAATGTGTCAATTGTAGCTCTTCATACAAGCGAAAATCTCATCTTACTAGACATCATAGATTTGAATGTGGTGTAGCTCCAAAATTTGTGTGTGATTTATGTCATAGGAGATTTAAGCAGAAGCAACATTTGAATTACCATATCCTTAAACTTCATAAAATTTATGTCAAATATTAATACTCTACGATGTTTATTAGTAATTATTATAAAAATATATGATCTTTATTAAAATGATATTTCTATATTATTTTTTCTATATAATAGAAAGGTACAACATGATGCAACTTTATTATCCTCGTAAAAAATTTGTAGTATATTATTCAATTTAAAGTAATAATATTTTATTATTTCAGATAATATGACCTATTTTATAAACAACGTTGGTCGTTATGAATGTGTCAACTGTAGCTCTTCCTACAAATGGAAAACCCACCTTACTAGACATCATAGATTTGAATGTGGCGTCGATCCGCAATTTTTATGTAATATCTGTCAATGCAGATTCAAGCATAAGGAACATCTAAATAAACATCTCATTAATGTTCATAAAATTACTGCGAGAAGTGATCTTTATTAGTAATTATTAGAAAAATATATTTATTTAGAAAAATGATGTATGTATACCGGTTCTATAAGATATTTATATTATTTGTTTGATATAATACAAGGGTACAACATGGTGTAAGGTTCCAGTGATGATTATTTGAATAAAACTTTATTAGTACTACTGATTTTATTCACACATGTTTGTTAATAAAAGTCTAAATTTTGTGTATTTTTATTTATAAACACTGTGTATTTGGTAACAGTAGAGAGAATAAGTCGATTCTACAACCTCAAGGTCGGATAGAGTACTAGAATGAACTGGCTCTTGCCAAAAGAGGTTCTAGAAATGACCTCTCAATTTGGAGGAGGGGGAGGGACCTCTAAATGAGAAGGAGGTTCTATAATCGGCTTGTTCCCTCTATCACTGGTAACTGTGTGTTGCTGAATTTTATAATATACAATATTTTAAGGACTGTGCAGTGTCTTTTTTACTCACACTCATCACTACGTTCCAGCATTCCTCAAGAGTTCACAACAGCAAATTTTGAGTTATCAAATAAATAGTATTTCACAAGTTTGGACCATTATTAATTCTGCTGCAAATATTGTTTTACGTTTTATTCCCAATTTAAAATATTATAACAAAAAATGCATGTCGATGTTTGGCTTATACGCATCTAGTTGGTGAAGCGCCTAGATGAGAGAAACTAGAGATGGCAAAAAAAACTACAATATCATAATGATTTTAAAAATAGTTCTAGAGGAAATTAAAAGTTGTTGACATGTACATCTAGCAGAGGAAACGTGTAACTAGGCAGACGAAAAATCGAAAGATTCAACAGAATTTCATCATCAAATTGTGATCTTCGAGTGTACAATAAGATAAAGTAAACTACAGCGCGCTAGGCCTAAGCCGTTGCACACAAGTTAATAACTACGCAACGATATGCCCATACTTTTATAATTATCAAAGTAGCATCTTTACTAATACGTCTTATTATTTCAGATGTTGCATTTTTTCTGAATACCAACAATCGGTATGAGTGTATGAAATGTGGATCTAGCTACAGGCAAAGAACTAACCTACATAGGCACTGCAGATACGAATGCGGTGTCGAACCAAAATTTCCGTGTAATTTTTGCCACCGAAAGTTCAAGCATAAAATACCCATGAAGCTACATGTACAGAGAATACATAAAGTTCTATTAGATTAGTGGGGTATGCACATCTTGAAGTACCTGCATGTTATGTAATTTTTATATTTTTGTTTACATAGCTATAGAAATTGCATGCATATATTAGGTATGTCGTTATGCATTGTCTTCTGTCTTTTGCGATAAAAGGCAGGTGCGTTTTGTTTTATGAAACCAAATATTCGCGGTGCGTGTCATCCATATTTGCATATATTTACGTTAAGTTCTAAGAAAATTCATTGTTATGGGAATAATTTGCCAATATAGACGTGTTGGATGCATATGGACGCACGAAAATTAGTAGTTCGCCTGCAATCCAAGTAATCATTGAATACTCGTTAAGAGGATTGGTGAAAATCACCTAATTAAAAAGTCAATTTACGGCACCATTCCCTACGAAACTAGTGGGTCTATTCTGTATGTTCAGGCGGTCTGCGAAAAAAAAAACAGACTTATGTTACCCATGGCAACCAAATAAACAACTGTTTCAGCGTTGGTATGCCTCACACTCCGCGAACACTAGTATAATACTGTCTTATGTCAAATGTCACATATTTGTCAAGGGTGACAGGATAATAACCTATTTCACTATTTTAACGTCACTTTTGACATAAGGCAGTTTTACACTAGGGTTGTAGCAGAATTACCCATGGCAGCACAATAAGCAACCATTTTATCGTTGGTATGCCTCAAGCTCTAGTGAAATACTGCCTTACATAAAATGTCATAAATATATCAAGATAGAAGTTAGGAGTGATATGGATATGATAATAAACCATTTCACTAACTTAACGTCACTCTTTATGAATCTAATTAATATACTTGTGACACTTGATATAATGCAATATGTTCTGCTATCTAAGTTGCCTCTTTATATTTTGATATTGTTTAGTGCTGTATGTAGTTGTTTCTAAATCACAGGTTTTTTTGGCTTGGCATGACATGCTCAATTTGCATGTGTTAAGGTGAGATATCTGTATAGCTAAGTGTAATTTTATTGGTTAGTCACTTGAATTAAAATTACTATAATTGACGGTAAGATATATGTAGTGACTGTCTCAATACCTTCTCAAAATAGTTTCTATTTGCAAGTTTCTAACATATCTCTCGCCTTAGCTAGTATTCGCGAAATAACTATGTCTATAATAATTATTATTGTTTTTATATAATTTTAGTTATCTCACTAACTATCACAATCTAAGGAATGCATCACATTCAAGCATAAAGACCAGTCTCAAATATGGATGTGGAGACCAAACGCAATTGTAATATACTACCCGAACAGCTATTTCAAATATAAATATTACACAAAAGAACATCTCAATAAAGTCTTTGTACATACTCGATTGCGTTAGAATTATTCTCATAAATTATGTTTTTATTTTTTTACATTACTGTGATTATGTCGTTGTACTAATAAATGTTAAAATATTGATATTTGAATCCTTAATTTCTTAGATACTGAAAAGTGAGGCTCTAAATAGTTTTTAATCAAAATAACTGTTTTATCCCTGGTATATCTCTCTTCAGCTCTAACCCTTCCACAAGGTGTGTTGACATTATGTTCGTACGCTAGTTATTAGTATTTTTAACAGCTTTCTCAATGTCTATTCTTAGTAACTCCATTGTATCCTGTATTCCTGGTATTTATAGAGAAAGAAAATGAAGATAATGCCAATCATTTTTGGGGTTGTTGGAAAGTTATGAAGTTTTTAAAGATGACATCAATTATGAAATAATGAATATTGTAACAAAATAAGTTCTGAGAAGTAAATGGTAAGTATATATTCTTATTTTGGGAGCATAATCCTTATTTCTCGCTTCTCCTATCTTATTTCTTATTTATCATTTTATTACAAAATAATAATAATAATAATTTTATTGCTGTTCATATATATGTGCGTATTTACATCGGGCAAGAAACATGATGAAATATTTACAAAACATAATACTGAGTACAATACAAATGTTATAGATATTCTTACAATATTAGATTTTGTACACATTGTAATTAAGACCTACGGCAAGACTTGATCATACCAGTATTCTACAAATCGCAAAATAATATAAATAAGAAATAAATAAAATAGATATCTAGGCTGTTGTCTGAATGAAGGTATAGATCTCGAGAAAGAAGTAAATATCAAAATAGAGATAGAAAAAGAAGCTGATGATATGATATGATATATTATATGATCTATACAACCGAGCCTTAGTTTAATGAATACAGAATTACATTTGAAACTTAGTTATTTCTATGTTAATGTTTGCAGTAGTTTTGTGACACAATTAACTAATATAATAGTGTGTTTTCTGATTAACTAATTGTATGATTAATATTATCTCTTTTTCAGATTACTACAGTTATATTATAAACGATAATCGTTATGAATGCGTCAAATGTAGTTCTTCATACAAGCAAAAAAGCCATTTAATGAGACACCTCAAGTACGAATGTGGCGTCCAACCGCAATTCCAATGCGATGTCTGCAAAAACAAGTTCAGGCACAATCATGGCCTGAAAGCACATCTTAAAAAATTCTGCAAACAGAATTATTCTCATTAGATGTATATTTATTTATTACTTACATATGTCGTGATGTTACTAATAAATGTTATTACTTCATATTTCATTCATTTTATAACTGTTCATATTTAATATGTTAGTAAATAAAGTTTTTAATACTTTCATTTCTTAGACACTGCAATATGGTGTTTTATAATTGTTCAGTTCCAAATTATTTTCATGATAAATATACCTACATATTCCATTTAACGAAACTATTCAATTATATAAAATTTGCAATTGTTAAGAGAAGATAATTCACCATATATATTTTTCCTGATGGTATTAGATTGTTGAAGGATATTACTATAAGGGTTTGCTTTGTTTTTTTTGTGGTTGCCGCCAAATAGAGCTGTAACTTTCTCTTTCGTTTAGCATGTTACAAGAAAATTAGATTTAGGTTTAACCACGATTTTATTAAAATCTGTCGTGAGAAACTACAATTTTCGAACTTATTATATAACTCTGTCATATCGTGTAGTCTATTTATAATTAACGACGTACGAAATGAGTTACAAACCAAAATAAAAGAAAAATTGAAAACACTGAAGCATACTCAACACTGCGGAAAGGATCGGGATCAACAATATGAAGAAACTTAACGAATAATTCGTACAAAGATCAGAAAAGCTAAGGAAGAATACTACCTATAAAATTGTGAGGAAATTGAGGAGTTACAAGAAAAGTACAACACTTGCATGTATTTAACAGAAAAGCGTCAGGTCCTGAGCAACTGCCAGCCGAAATCCTTGATCTGATAGAGCAGGACCAGATTCATATTCTGGTGGAATTAATCAATACCATATACAGAACGGAACCGATAGCAAATGAATGGTTGCTTTCAACGTTTATAACCCTCCCAAAAAAGAACAGTACCAAACATTGTCCCGATTACCGTACGTAAGCTTAATGACTCACTTCTGTTGAAGGTGATCCATAATAGAATCTACATAAAACTATATACGCAGATATATAGCGCTACACGATTTGGATTCCGTAAAGGCCTGGGAACCTGGGAGGCATTGTTTGGATTTAATGTCCTGTCGCAAAGATGCCTAGACGTAAAGCAGGACCTACACGCATGCATTATAGACTATAACAAACCTGCGACAAAGTTAGACAGGACCTCATAGACTCATAGAAGCGCTACTAACGAGAAAGATATACCTCAGAGACATAAGATTAATTACTACTATCTAAAGAAATAAAAATACAGAGGGTGTATACTCTTACTAACCCGGCTTAATATGTACTCAGAAGATATAGTAAAGAAAGCACTTGATGATCAAGATACAGGCATTAAAATTAGCGGCATGGCAATAAATAATCTGAGGTATGCCGACGATACGATGCCCTACAGACGCTAATTAATAAAATTGTGACAGTAATTGAAGAATATGGACCATCACTGAATATAAGTAAAATAAAATATATGCTAATAACAAAAACAGCCAGGACAACCGTAGAGTATATATATAATCAACCTATTGATAGAGTAAGACACTACAAATACCTAAACGCATTAATAAAAACAACAATAATAGCTCGCAAGAAATACGAATCAAAATCAAACAGACAAGAAGCACATTCACAAAAATTAAGAGGCTTTTCTGCTGCCGAGTTCTAAATCTTGAATTAAAAACACGACTGGTTACGTCTTATCAGTAACATACTATGGGATGGAAGCCTGGAACTTGAAATGGATCGACGTAGAGATTGAAGGCATTCTAGCTATGAATATATCGGAGAATGATGAGGATTTCATAAGTAGAGAAAATAACCATCGTAGAAATGATGGGACGTATATAAAAAAGGGGTAATTCTGATAACTAACTGAAGAAAACTGTTATATATGGAACTTATTATGAGAGGAAAACGTTATCAAATACTACAAGTTATTATGTAGGGAAAGATCAATGCGAAGAGATCCATAGAAAGGAGGCGAAACTCATGGCTGAAGAACTGTAGTAGCAACCAGCTATTTATATCTACGGTCTCAAAAATAAATATCGACTTATTGATTCGGAACGGAGACGACACTTAAGAAGATATAATTAAAAAGACTATTTTTAATTGGCGATGTGGCAGGTACGTTCCGTCGATTTGTCTATAAATTAATATACTATTCAGGTATCACATGATGTATGGATAAGTATTGTAATCGTGCAATTTCGTACGGGAAAAAATTGCGCACAAATGCCTTTTATTGGGTCCCCTGATAAGTTAAAGATCGTCTCTGGAAAATGTCTGTCCGTCGACTGTCTATTCGTCGTCTGCGATAAATTTTCTCTCTACGTTTTCGGAAAAACTACTGGATATTTTCAAACTAAACTTTGCACGTGGCTTTAATCTCACTATTAGCTCCTCCTTGATTCGTTTTTGTTGGAAATCAGCCGGGAAAACGATATTTACGACGGTTTTCGGATTAGGACGAGTATATCCCTAACAGATATAGTAGGTCCCAGGGGTGTTTTCTCTATAGGAGACAATTTGTCAGATTCTACAATTGAGTATGTGTTCGTCAGATGGAGCTGTATTAATTTTTGTTCACTATATTAAGAGGGTGGTAGAAATGAAAAAAAATATTTTAATTGTCATAATCGTAATGATTTCAATTGAAGTCACACCGATTGTCACATCAGGTAATTAACTGTTGTATATCAATCAAGTAAATAGATCCATCAATAGTGGATAGGATTTTCAAATTGATTTCATCAGGTACAGTTTCTTATTATTTTTAATAGAATAATACATTTAATACGTTTCGAATTGTATTGTAACAAATACTTATGGACCTGCATAATAATAATTCTACACGAAAGAAACTCATGCGAAATTAATAGAAACGTGGAAGAAGCCTCTGTGATATATTCATTATTTTTAGTTAGTTCTTGATATTTATTTATGGAGTTTCAATAGATTTTTGTTTATAAATAGGCTTTAGTTGTGTTTTATTACTATACAAAAGAATTAAATTTTTGTTCATAGTTTAAATAACTCCAAACAGTCACAGTCCTTTCATGTGGCTGACGTTGTCTACGGACTAAAATCAGTTTCAAACATTTATTTGAAAAAGCTTATAAATATATAAGTAAATTGATTTATAATGGTCTCGTTGTTTTTGCTATGAGCATTTATTTGTTAGATAGCGCACATACGCAAACGACAAAAATATACCAAGAGAGAGAGAGAGAGCGATCTATTTTAATTGTCTATTGTAGGTACTTTCCCTCGATTTGTCAAAAATAAATATACGATGCAGGTATATTTTTGTTTGTTGAAAATATAAAGAAAAAATAGTAGTTTGTTAGGATTTTCATAAGAAATATACTTCTATTAATACGTATGATAAGTATGTTAATGTGATTTGCAAAATCAGATTTTGTTTGCTCTAGTAATAATATAATTATGATTATAAAATGAATACTAATTCTACAATATTTGTTTACGAATGATTTGTTAAAAATACTCGTGGGTACGAATTTCAAATGAAAAAATACTACATTCATATGCAAATTTATAAAATAAATATTTCGTGTAACGGTGCATAGTGTAACCCTCTTTGAGGACCCTTTTGGACTTACGACCCAACCCACATCTTGCGACTAAGGGTTCCGGTATTAGGTACTTTTTCCACCATAAAAACCAGTTTTTGGCAAACTGTGAGCGAGTACGGACACGAGTGAGCTAGCTACACGTATATATTTATAACATAAATATTTGCGTATAGCTGAATGTTTCAAACTGAGTGACACATCTCTAAACTGTTGATATTTGTAGTGGTATTGCGGTGAGTCTTTATTTGGTATGTGTCAATACAATAACCAAAGTAATTTTTAAAATCTAACGTTTCAGAGCATTTAATCAAGTCATATACATGATTTATTATTTTTCAAATAAATAGGTGGCTCGGATAATAGGTACATACATTTGAAGTTTTAAATAACAATAGTTAGAGGAAATTACATATAGTTGCCGTATTTTCCAATACAGGACATCCGTCCTATTTCTATTAATCATTAATAGTGAAGTTACTAACGGTATAATGAATATATATGTAATATGCTTGGTTTTATAGAAAATCCGTAAAAACGGCTGTATACAAATTGACAATAAAGAAATACTGAAAATATGTTCATTATACATTATATGTAAGTAAATATCTCAAAGTAATTCATTGTATTTTTTAAATTGTCTGGTGTATCACCTCTAATAAGTTATTTTTGTATAATAAAATTATATCTCAAAATCTCAAAAATGTTTATTGGAGCAATTAAGTTTCTCCTGGTTTAAATAATAAAAGAATAACTTTAATATATATATATATATATATATATATATATATATATATATATATATATATATATATATATATATATAAAGTTATCCATTTTTTATTTTATTGCTTATATTTTATTTATTTAAACCAGGAGAAATTTAATTATTCCAATAAACATTTTTGAGATATAATTGTATTATAATCATAAAAAACAATTAAGATAACAAAAACTACTGTTTCTTTTACAACTATATTTGTATGATGAGTGTTTTTGGTGAAAATCAGAGTCCATGTTAATCAACACATTTCCAAAATTAATAAAAATGGAAAATTGCTTAATTTCAAATCAATTAGTTTTAATAAATATGATACCTATGATAATGTACTGGCTACACTAGATTATTTGTATATAATATTATTCTATAGCATAATAAATTTTCGGCACAAATAGGGATACTACATGTGATATAAGACCGGGATGGTACATAATACATTTTTTATTAATGTTTCTATTGTTTTTTTTAGTAAAAAACGGTGAGTATTTTGGATTTGCAACACATTTCTTGTATCAGCATGTGCATTGTGTATGTTGTTTGCAATATTTTCTCGATTTTTTTTATTTACTTAGAATTATGTTTTAGGATATAGAAGAAACAGACGTGGCAACAAGAAGTTTGTATGCTCATGTGGAAACGGTTACCAAAGCAAGAAATCTCTCAGTAATCACGCACGGTTTGCCTGTGGAAAAACTCCGGGTTTTATTTGCTCCATTTGCGAGGCTGTGTTTTACTACAAACACCATCTTAAGAGACATATGCTAGTTCATTGTAAAGACTGAATAATCTATTCATAAATTATTATTATTATTTAATATATAAAATAAAATCGCAATGAACATGTAAAATATAGTGAGGAAAATATTAATTGAACGATACTGAACAAATATTATTTAAATTATTAAAACTCTTTTTCTTATCACATAACTATGTGTTTTGTTGCAGCGAACATATGAGGCAAAAATTGACTAACCCTCAATTTTTGTTTTTAATCTAGTTTTATAGTACTAATAATATTAATTATAATTTATAATTAATAATATCATAAAATTATACTTTTAAATTAGCCCGCTTTTGCCCTCAATGCCTCATATTCCGGGTTTTATTTTGCTCGAAACCAAATGTATCTATTTATTTAGGTACTATTTAAAAATATTTACACAAATAGGTAATAACTAGTCATTATATTTATTTAATAAGATTCATGTCTGCTTGTATAAAAGCAGATTTATTTCCTAGTCCTTCCAATCTAACGTGTAACCATTCACACATCACAAATTTTGTACCCCCCATTTTTCTGTTTAGCAGAGTTATGTCAGTATTCATAATTATCACTTGGAAATAAAGTTCCGTTAAATGCAAAATAGAGTTAAATTTTGATAACTATATGTTCCAAAAGTTTAATTTTCTCGCTTTATCCGATGTCCGATTAAAATACTAATCGCCGATTATTGGTACAACTACCATTATATTAATGATTGGTTAATCACTAATGCTCGGTTAAAAATAGTATCTGCCAAACGACAAAAAATAAATTTCGCACCAGTCATTCAATTAATTTTGCTCTCACTGTATAATTCGACGTTTAATCTGTGTCTCATTGTGGAATTATTATGCAACTTATACAACCATAAATATCTATATAATATATGAATAGTACCTATTATGTTCGGTTTATGCTGAAATAAAATAACAAAAATTAAATAAAAAGTAGAATATACATACTTAAATAAAATTACAATCGATTTTATTTACTATCGACCTTCATGGCAGAAGGACTCGAAGGTCGATAGCCAGTTGTAACAACTACAGAAACAGCTACTACTACTAGAATTTGTTGCTATTCTTACTATAATAGAAAATAGTCCTTCGGAATTTATCACTTATTTTATTTTAGCTTAAACAAACCTTTAAAAAAATCGTAATGATATCAGTATTTTATAGTATAGTACGCCTTATATGCAAAATTGTGTTATTGAAAAAGGATCCAAACACATACATTTATATATAGTTATTATATAACCTTATTCATCCTTCTCAGACTTATTAATACTTCTAATATTTATCTTTATGAATATCCACAAATGATGTATGTGTCGTAATGTATAACACTCGTATTTCATACTTTTATTGCGACTTTGTGTATTTAACTTATTCTGGATTTTATTTTACTTGAAATCAAATGTATCTAGTCATGTATCTATTTCACAATAAGTAAGAAATATGTACACACGCTGGTGATAACTAGTCATTATGTTTATTTCAGCGAAATATCAGATTCTTGTCTGGTTGTATAAAAGCAGATTTATTTCCTAGTCCTCCCTATCAATATTGGTGATTCAAACGAGCCTTTTGATGACTTTGACAAATAGTGCGAACATTTTATATTGTAAATAGAGGTATGTGAGGCTATAAAATATAAAAATAACAACAATTTATGCAACAGTTATCAATGTTTACATGGGGCGCAGTTAACTTCCCTTATAGAAGTCAAAAGTCAAAGTTTGAGTATTCTGGTATGGTACTATCAGATATTGTGCGAGTAGATTTATACAAATAAGGATCTGATATCTCTGTTGTACTTATTTACTGTAGAAACCAGTAATTATACAAATAACGTGTGTTTAAAACATCTTTGACTTAAGTTTATGCAATCTATATATACATATATATATATATATATATATATATATATATATATATATATATATATATATATGTATATGTCGAAAAACAGGAATGTATGCATATGCATCACTCCATTAGTCACATAAGAATGAGTATTTATTTATTTATTTAAGAATGTAATATAATTTTTATACTGCCATATAGTGCTCATATAAATATATTAATAATTAATTTAATTACTCCAAACATCAAACACTTTTAAGTACAAAATATTCTACATACCCCATTGTAATTTAATTAATGTAATACTGTATAAATATACTAGAAAGAATATATTTATTTAAATAAAAACAGTTTCAATAATATCCATTTTCTTCAAATATAAATAATCGCAAATTACCTAACGAATATTTTTTTTTAATAAACTTAGAACAATATATTTATTTATTAAAAAAAAGACCTTTATTGGCATTTCCCTCACTGCCCCTCCACATCACATAATTTGTAATTTTTGGCGGAGTAGCACTTTTATTTATATTGTTTTTTTCTTCATTATATATATATATATATATATATATATATATATATATATATATATATATATATATATATATATATATATATATATATATATATAATTGTAAATTACCTAATTTATTATTTAACTAATGTTATTTATTTTGATATACTAGAAAGAATATATTTATTTATTTTAGAAACCAGTTTAATTAGTTTCCAATTTCTTCAATATATATATATATATAATTGCAAATTACCTACTTTATTATTTAACTAATGCTAATTTATTTTCAGAGCATGGTCCAATAAGGCACTTAGAAAATGGTTTATTTGAATGCCCCCAATGCAAAAAGTGCTACAAATTTAAAACATCCGTTTACACACATATTAAAAATGAATGCGGTGTTCAGCCGAAATATTATTGTAACATATGTAACTTTTCTTGTAGATACTACCATAAATTGCAAAGACACTTATTATCAATGTCGCATCGCAAGAAATTTAGTTGTTTATCCTGAATAAAGTTGTATTTGTTAATTTATTACCATTTTGTATATAATTTATATTGGATACGGGCTATATATTTAGAATTCTTATGGTATGATCAGGCATGAAACAGAACATCGTAACGTAAACAGCATCGTAATATATTTCATGTGACGCGAGGAAACAATTAGAAAGCTCCGATGTTACATTACAATGTTCTGTTGTATGTCTGGACGCACCTTTATGTAAGTACTTTATTTAATTTATTATAAATAAAACTAAACTAAAACCTATTGGTACTTGGACTGTGTATCTTCTAAGAAACTATTTTACCACTATTCTAACATAATGTATTTTCAGAACTCATGGAGCCGTTTGTGTGCACAAACTGCAATCGTGGTTACAAACGTAAATCATCATTGTATAATCATGTCAGATGGGAATGCGGCAAGGAGCCGCAATTTAAGTGCATTTATTGTCCGTACAAGGGTCGCCAGAAGATTCATTTCACTATGCATTTACTGGCGAAGCATAAGGAATATAAACATGAGTTTGCTTCGTTTATAAATAACTCCAAGAAAAATTTATTGTAAATTCAAGTGTACGCATAATCGTACTAGTTGGTGTGTGGGATATGTATTGAACTTAGTATTTATATAGATTTTATTTTGTATTTGGTTTTAAGATTGCTATAGAGAGTTTATATTTATATTTATGATTTTATTAGGTACAATTATGACGTAAGAAAAAATATATGTTTTATAAATATTTATATCAAAATATGGTTTATTTTATGTTAATAATATATTTATTTTGTTTTTAATAAAATATAATATACATTCGAATAGTATTTTTACGAGAGTAGATATATATATATATATATATATATATATATATATATATATATATATATATATGCATATACTTAAACCATATCATTATTGATTTTCTTGATTCTTCTTTAATACAATATTGTCTACATATACCCCCATTTTCACGAACATCCCTTATAACTATCGACCGCTATCAGTAGCTCTAGGCCAGAGGTAAGGTTTATACATTTTTTTTTGCCATATCGGCCTGAACATACAGAATAGACCACCTGTTATTCTAAAATATATTCTATAGTATATACAGGTGACCCAAATAATAGGGAACACATTTCCGGTTTGGCCGGAGTATACAACTTTAGTTTCTCAAATGACACTATATACTTTTTGCAAAAAATGTATATATCTGAACAATGAAAATTTGTTTATATAACCATATACAATTTTTGTACCACCGTAAAAAGAATTAACCAAATAATATAAAAACTGTACAAAAAAATATATTGTGTCAAAAATGATACAACTAACCCCCTAGGCGTTTAACTTTTCTCCTATGGGTTTAGTAGTATCATTTTTGTATATAACCACTCGAGATATTGTGTGAATTCATCCTCACTAGGTGAGCTACACTGATCTAATAAAATCTAAATCTAGATATAGAAATACTTGGATCTCTCTATAGCGCATTGTTCGTATGGCCTACACATTACAACGTAAACAAATGTAAAAATGTCAATGTAATTAGGAAAGTCGTGTGATGTCCACTCCAGATATTTAATAGTCATGTGGATACGTTGGCAAATAAAACAGTGCGAACAAGAACTTCACCATGATCTAAAAAGCAGAAACTTCTTCTTAATGTGCCGTATCCTATAAAATTCGGTGCTCTTTGGTGTTATATCTCCGGCCCTCCGGCTACACTGATGAGATCTATCAAGATCGAAATCTACATATGTAGATTACTAATAGCTGGATTTACACACACACACACACACACACACATATATATATATATATATATATATATATATATATATATATATATATATATATATATATATTGAATAAATGTGAGTCAAAGTTTTGGTATATCATACGAAGAATATAATCGTCACATATATAAATAATTAGCGTTATGCACAATACTAAGATATTCATTTTGAAGAAATCAGGGGGACAATAGGAGGACTATGTTATTGAAGCAATAGAGGAAGTTATTATAAATTTAGATGTTTAGATTGCGATACACGGTTTATTTAAAACATGGAATATAAACAAGGAAATTAAGTTTCTTTTTAAGTTACCACTTTACAGTGAGTATAGTTGTATTTACTATATTTATTACAATTCTGTAACTCACCATGGACCTTCTGCCATGACTTAGTGTATATGTAGTGTTAGTGTATATGTATGTATATATGCGAGTGTTCGGAGAGAGCGTATTAATTAACAAAATAATAATTGTTTTCAGAAGTAGCCTCAGTCCCAACTAAATTGTAATAAACTTAAACTTCACTTTATATTTTAAATGATCATGTAAATGAAAACTATTTAAATCGTAACCTGCTTATGGCACTAGTGTGTTAAAGTGTGATTATCGCACCCGCAACAGTTTATCACACATTTCTTACTAGTAACACAAACTTGGCTGCATGTAAAATGGTTTCCTCTTACTACTTTTTAATATTACAATTTTTCTTATTATATTAATTGTTAGTAGATATTGATAGAATATACGTACTATAATTACATATGAGCATACTTAATGTCTTAATCGACCTGGTTTGATAGTTTGACCATCTCGTTTCGATACGTATATTGTAAATAAGCTATATTCACTTGTTTTTATTGTGTTGTACGCTTACTAAACTTTGTTTGTAGTAGATATAGCGTATTCAGTTGTCTGTCATTGTAAAATACACGATTTGCACTAAGTTTTAATTATTTCAGATATGGACTTTTTACTTACGCCAAGCAAAGTTGAATACGAATGTAATGACTGTGAGAGAACCTTCGAATCAAGAACACTGCTTGCAACACATGTTGAAAGTAGATATAGAAATCGATTTCAGTGCAAGTTATGCAAGGCACAATTTTGTGGAGCCGTCAGCTTTAAACGACACTCGGAAGCTTGTAAAAAGGATATAACTATCTCACCTGTGCGTTTAATACCTCTAAAAACAAAAAAATTGCTTGATGAACCACTTCAAAGTGAATCTAGCTATCCGTTTGTATGCAAGCAGTGCGGAAAAGGTTTTAATAGATCTGATAATTATAAGAGACATTTGGAATCTTGTGATAAGGTGCGAAACTTTACATGTAAATGGTGCAAGAGGATATTTATTAGAAAAAACAATCTATCAGACCATATTAAAACAGTTCACCAAATATCTGTTGTTCCTAACAAGGCTATGTCTAACAATGCTGATCTTCCGGAGGCTGAACCTAAGAAGATTGATCGTAAGAAGGCTATCAGGAAGAAGAAAAGGAAGACGTTTTGGACTAGACACAAGTCTTCTAATATTAAAAAGACTAAGAAATAATTTCAATTTATGTTTAATATACAATATTTTTAATAAATGACAGCATACATATTTGTTCTTATATTAATAATTTTTAGTATTAAAGTATTGTAATAATGCGAAAAATCTCATTTTTGCGCAAATCCACGTTATTATAAATATAAAACAACTAACCCCCTAGGTGGAAAGTTAAACGCCATCTAGCGGTACCACATCAATTAACAATGCACACCCATATGGTAATAACCGTCAACATGCTCATGCCATCAGGATCACCGGATAGTGCCCTCTATGGAATAATATTCCAACAGATTGCTTGAGATATCAGCACAAGTCCAATCGTATAAAACATATATAAGTGTGAACCCATCTCTTAGCAATCTACATATCTAGATTTCGATCTCATCAGTGTATCTCAGCTAGTGCGGATGATTTCACACAATATCTCGAGTGGTTATATAAAAAAATGATACAACTAAGGGGGTAGAGGAAAGTTAAATGCCATCTGGCGGCACCACATCAATTATTTGATGCTGATATCTCAAGCACTATGTTGGAATATTATTCTATAGAGGGCACTACCCGGTGATCCTGATGGCATGAGCATGTTGACGGTAATTACCATATGGGTGTGCATTGCTAATTGAATTTTTGAATTTAGAAATAATTATAAAAAGTAAATAATGTAGACTTAAAAATTAGGAATGTATACATACTTGCACAACAATCGCGGAAGAAATTAATTATAAAAACAATGGAAAACTATAAATCTATTAAACTAAATTTTATTTTAATTATTATAACATGGATTGGCCATACTTTATAATACACGTCATAATAATTAAAATAGAATTTATTTTTTTAAATTTAAGTGTTCCATTGTTTTTTGTGATTAATTTATTCCGCGATTGTTGCAGGTACGTATACATTCCTAATTTTTAAGTCTACATTATAAAAACTATATTTAAGATCAGATTTTTCTTTAATATGATTGTCGGCCATAAATCAAACAGAATTATCATTTCCACATTGAATAAAATCAAGTAAAATAAAAAAACTAATTATGGCTTATGCCAGGTAATATCTACATTTATAGATTCTTTTTAAAACTTCTGATGCATGTAAACACATGTATTTCAAATATTTGTAGTGAATTTTTTAAAACTACGACAGGTATCGATTTTTTTTCTAGCTATTGAGAGGGTTCTTTTTAGATTACATTCTTTTAAATCAATTTTATTTTTTCCTGATGTATATTATTGAATAGTTTCTACAAGGTCGCTCAATTTATTTCAGGTGATAGCAGCCATGTTGTGAAAACGGTTTCTATAAAATTTGTTGTCAATTATTCAGTAGTGTATGGTAATTTTAAATTGAACACAATGTTTAAAAACCAAACAATGGCTTGGATTATTAAGTTTATTTTCGGATGTGTTAAGCACAAAAATACGCAATAGTGGCGTAATTAGAGGAGGGCATAAAATAAGAAATAATAAATTAAATTAAAGGAATCAATTTCAGATCGTTGGATTTCATAATATTATTTGTTAAGACAAAATAAGTCCTGAGAACTGAATATTTTAATTTTGAGAGCAAAAATAATCCTTTTTTCCTTCCTCTTCCTTTCAACATTTTTAACGCCAACGCAGGCACATTAGTCTCTTCTCTGCCTATAGGAATAAGTAATAATACAATTTTCTGTCAAAAATAATATTGATATTGGTAGGAAATATATCTAGTCTAGTTGCGACAACTTGCGCAAATGGCTATTTTTATCTGCGACATGTCAAGTCCTTGCTTCAAGTCCCGGCTGTTGGGGTAGTTTTTTAATAATTATTTATTTTTTGTTGGGTATTGTGAAATAAAGTCAGTTTCTTCTAAACGCATTAAATCCTGTGACACCGCAATCACGAAAAATGTCACGTCTCAAACAACAGTAACTACCGCTGTGTCTATTTCTAGACCAACATAAAAAGTAGACCTGAATGATTATATTACATACTGTATATGCACATATGCACTTTATTTTATTTTATGTATTTATATTATTTTAGGATTTAGTCAGGCCCCATTAGCGATGCAACCTAAGCTGTACCAATGTTTTGCCTGCAAGAAAATTTATAAATGGAAGAGCGCCCTTATTAAACACATCAGGTACAGGTGTGGTATCAAACCCAAATTGTCTTGTAATGTATGCGCAAAGATGATTACTACGCCGGACGGTCTTACTTCACACATCAAATCTATGCATCACATGTCGAAAGATGAGTACAATAATAGATACGATACAAGTGTAAACGTTATTAATTAATTTATTATTTAAATATTTTATTTTTGTATTAGAGAAAGAGTTAATCAATTTATATAAAGACTTTCCGCCAGGTGCCGTTCTGCCACATTGAATTATTATTATAAATGTTTACTAAAATTTAATTTTGAAATTATGTTTTTTTTAATACATTGTCTATTAGTGGTCTAATCTAAATGGTTAGTAGAATGAAGGACGGGGCTACTTCTACACTTTTTTATAAAGCGATTGTGATATTGTATAGAAATTCAAGTAAAAAATATTCAACAGAATATCATGCTTTTTTTGGTTAATAAAAACCTATTATTGTTCACTCTTAAAAAATATTTTGTATGTATTTATGGCTTACATTCTATAGCAGGGGTGGCCAAAGCGTCGATCGCGTAACTATTCCTACTCAACCGTCCACCGTTCCATTAATAATAAGAAAATAATATAACATATTGTTATATTTATAAACTAATTAGTTTGTGAGAAGAAATCATTATTTTCTCGTATTAAAATATCTTGATATTGGATATGTATTATCTATGTTTATTTTACATTTTAACTTATTTTTGGCTTTAATTTACTACTTTTCTTATGATCATTTAATAAAGAGTAGATATACAACTTTAAAATGAAATTAAATACACAAGAAACGTGGTAATTGCCATGGTATTGAATTCATTGGAAATATAATTTTATGCCATTTATGTTATATAATTTCGGGCATATGGGCATGGCTGGCTCGAAGAAAGCGCAATCTGGATGACCAATTTTCGGCCTTTTTTTTGAATATGTGTGCCAGCTATTCGAAAAAAGGTCGAAAATCCAGATTGCGTTTTCTTCAAGCCAGACGTGCCCATATGCCCGAAATCGGCAATCACGCAGCGAATGTTGGCTTTCAAGTCGTCCATCGGCTCTGGTTTATGGGCATAGACTAACGAGTTTACATACCCCCACAGAAAATAATCCATAGGTGTTAAATCACATAATCTTGGAGGACAATTTACAGATTCATTACCCGAAATTATTCCCCTATCTAATGTATCCTTCAATAAATTGATTGCAGTGTGTGCGGTTTGGCATATTGCGTCGTCTTGTTGAAATGTTCTTGCATGATCTAGATTTTGTAAACTCGTAAACCAAGATCTTTCCGCAAAATCTTCCATAAAGTGGATGAACATGCTCCAATTGCCGTGATCGATGGTGAATCGACTCATTCCCGTTGTCCTGAATACTACGTTCTACAGCAGCAATAGCTTCCTCGCACTGTACTCTAATTAATAATACACATCAGTAGAGATGCGTATTATTAATTAGAGTAAACGTGGTGCGAAAACAATGAATTGTTATTGGAATTACTTGCCCGGATGGACGATTATGTCGACCTCAAAATGGAAGTAGTGCATGGTATCGCGAACTAAAACCACGATTTTTGAAATGAATTTATTTCAATTTACAAGCGTTGGTACGGCGTAATTACGTTACGCTGGAACATAACACGAGGAAATGGCAAACCAAACTGAGCACAAAGCTGCTGTGTGCTATAAATTGGGCTGTCACTGGAAAAAGTGTTGTTAATTCGAAAAACAAACCGCTACAAAAAACACGCTTAACGATGTTGGTAAACCGCCGCCAATAATTTAAAAAACAGGTCGCCCAAAGTGATCAAAAGTTTGGTCACCCCTGCTCTATATAAACTGTTATACATTTTTACTGCATTTTGAACATTGATACTCAGCACTGTAGATTTCCAATATGTTCACTAGAATATGTATAGAAATATTTCAATTATATTGTGCAAGAGTACTTCTAACACCAATTATTTATTATCTTTGTGGCCTAGTGGTTAGAGGCGTCGTTTGTTTCGCACTGAGCATTGGAGAGCTAAAGTTCAAACCCCGCTGTGGGCTAAATTTTGCAAATCTCCTTTCACAGTGCAGAGGTTTTCTATGTAGTAATCCGTATTTACTTTAATACTGGACGATTACAGTCCTCTGAGCGGCTCTCTTTACTTTAACGAAAAAGCCATCGGGCTGATAGCTATATCGTTAGAAGTTTTTTCTTATTCTCATTTAGCTCATATTAATCTTGTATCTTATTAGAATAAATCGTATACAAAAATATCCCTCTAAAATTAATTCTTTATTCTTTTATTTCAGCACGAATCCACCTTAAATGTAATCTAATTTCGTCTGTAGTTAGTAGTAGGAAATACTATTTAACTATAAATTAACGAACTAATTAGTGCTAAAGTAATTATTTTTATAGATATTGCAGTGAAAGTATTAAAAATATGGCAAGCTGAGTATAAATGTTCAAAATGCGATAAAAGATTTACATCGAGGGCTACTCTCACTAGACACATTAACTTGTCATGTATCGTAGAAAAGAAATATGCCTGCAATGTATGTAACAAGTTATTTAGTAGAGCAGAAAGCTGCAATAACCATGTAAACACATTCCATCCTGAATTGCACAAAAATGTGATTCGCAAGAAGACAGGCAATTACGCGGGGAAAAATAAGAAGAAAAACACAGGCCAAAAGGTAAAGACAGGCAAGAAGGTAGTAAAGCGCAAGTGAAAATCTTCTGATTTTATGCTTGTTCCATTTTTTTGCGAATACAAGGATTGTTCTTTTATTACCATATAGTTCATATTACTAAATTTGTTCCAATAAATAATGTTAGAAAATATCTATATTAATATCCTATTACAAATTTTGTTAGAATAAATTAATGAAAAATATTTCTGTAAAATGAATTCCTTATTATTTTATTTCAGCCCAAACCCACCACAAACGTAATCAGAATTAGTGTGTATTTAGTAGTAGGAAATAAGTATTAATTAATAGCTGATTTTCACAAAATAAGTAAAATATTTTTATGGACATGCTAATAAAAGTATTGGAGGTCTAAATTTGTTTGTAGTTAGTAGTTACTATTAATGTTAAAGTAGTTCTTCATAATATAATATGTTTTGCAGATAGTCTACAGAAAGTATTGGAAATCTGCCAATATGAGTTTCAATGTTCGAAATGCGGTAAAGGATACCGGTCGAGAAATACTCTCAGTAGGCACACTAACTTTATTTGCGGTGTAGAAAAGAAATTTGCCTGCAAGGTGTGTAACAAGTTATTTGCTAGATCAGATGTCCGCAATAATCATATGAATACAATCCATGCTCAAGTGCACAACAATTCGAACAAGAGAGGCAGCAATATGAAGGCATATAATACAAGCATACGCCAGTGAAAATATCTTTTTATCTTTTTATTCATCTTATTAGTTTTCTTATTTTATATTGACTTTTTTTGCAAATACAAAACTTTCTGTTATTACCTTTGTAAAAAATGTTAATTATCATTGTTTGTCTCTAAGCCTTCATGACCCATCACTGTTTCCATTCATGTGTGTGTGTATTATTGCCTATCTTCCCATTCATATCTCCCACTAATATAATCATATCTCTTCCGTATTTTTTCTGCACTTGTTCGTACAACTCTTGTAGCTGATCATAGAAGAATTGTTGCTTTTCTTGTATACCTATTTCGTTTGTAGGTGTGTATGCGTCTATTATTGTTGTGTTGTGAAAGCTTAACATACGCTTCGTCAGATATTCCTTTCCATTCCATTAAAGCACGGTTTATCTTCTTTCCCGACCATTATTCCTACTCCATTTGCATGTCTCTCAAATTAGCCAGAATAGAGGAATATTTCACCACCTATAGATATATCTTTCCTTTTCCTTTCCATCTAACCTCACTCAACCCTATTATTTCCATATTAAACCTGTCTAGTTTATTCACTACCTGGTTAATTCTAAATATGTCTGTCCTTGTTCGTATATTCCAGCATCATATAGCCTTTCTCGTGTCCACTTCGCTTAATTTGTCATCATTTATAGTTCCCCTACGACATCCGAGGCTCACAGCCGTCATTTGTTTAGCACGTCAAGCTTTTTACACGGTAGGTTTAGCCTTACGCACAACTTTTCAGGCGAAGCGAGATTCTTTTCATTTTCTCTGCTTGGCGTGGGGCCCCAAAATGGAATAATTTATGGGGCAGTATCCTCGGAATGGCGTGCTAGATGGGACGCGTGTTTAAAACATATATTATTATATGCAGTGGAAAGTGTGCAGATTGCGAGAGTGGGAGCAAGGATGATTCCTTAAGAGTCTACTAGGTCCCGAAAGATCAACGCCGGGGGCGGTGCTGTTACAGAAGATGAACCGAATGAGCATGAGGTGGGAGTGTGTAAGGGTTGTGAAGTTTGAAGAAAGATTACAGGAATATCCCTGTAAAATTAATTCCTTATTATTACTAATTTATTCATAATCGAACGAATAAATTAGTCTATGCCTCTATTTTATTCGTTCGCTTGTGCCTGGCTACAAGTCTCCTGCGGACGAAGCAATAAATCCTCTTGATATTTCGCCGTGACAACACGCGAACTGTGTGAACCCAGCATGAGCGGCATGACGCAAAACACCTGAATATATTAAAATCACGAGCTTTTTAAACTTTTTAGGACAAGGAGAACAAGTTAAATGAACTGATTCGTTCGCGAATGGTACGTTTCTTTATGCATACATAAAATAAGATAGACATGAGAAATGAGTAGAAATATGGATAACGTTGGACCGTTTCTGGTCATCAAAGTAAGACTACAAGCTTACTATATAGTTCATATTACCCATTTTTTAGAATGATAGAAAATATCCCTCTAAACTTAAATTCCTTTTTTCTTATTTTATTTCGGATCATATTACTGATCTTGTCAGAATTAACAATATAATTAATGGAAAATGTCCTTCTAAACAACATTCTTTATTATTTTGTTTCAGCACAAATCTTATTTCGGCATACTTATTTTCTTAGAATAAACAATATAATGTAAAATATCCCTCTAATATTAATTCGTTATTATTTTATTTCAACACATACCCACCTTAAATATAATCTAAATTTATCTGTGGTAACTAGTAGTAATTAGTATCAAAGTAGTTATTCACAATATAAAAATTAAATTATTAATTATTTATATTTTAATTAATAAATTAATTAAAATATGCTTTGCAGATAGTCTATTGGATGTATTGGACAACAGCCAATCTGAGTATCAATGTTCAAAATGTGGCAAGGGAGGATTTGCGTCCAAGAATACTCTTACTAGGCACACTAATTTTAATTGCGGTGTAGAAAAGAAATATGCCTGCAAGATATGTAAAAAGTTTTTTAGCAGATCAGATAGCCGCAATTCTCACTTGAAGAAGTTCCATGCTTAATTCTTGCCTCAAAAGATGAAGCAAGAGAAGAGAGGTTGGTCCTCAGTAAAAAGTTAAAAATCAGAGGCAGCCAAGAAGGCAAGGACAAGCGAATTCCGTAGCGAAACTTCAGTGTCCAGGTCATGTTTTTTATATTTATATAATTATGTTTTATTTTTTTTTTTTGGTCTTTAGTTCTTAATATCTGTATTACTGTATCTTTGTTTAATTGAAATAAAACTATTATTATTACAAAAAAAATTAAATTATGCATGAAATAAAATACCTGTGAACTTGTTTGGTTTTTATACTTTCTACATCGTCTACCGCATAAAATAAATTATCTTGTTCGTTCAGGAACTGCACGTTCTAGTGTATGCTGATAAGAATACATGTTTACTATTTAGTTCGCAATACTCATTTTGTTAGAATAAATACCGGTGTAAAGTTATCCTCTAAGTTCTCAGCCTCTATACCGAGCACACGGCGGATTTTTGCGGGTCTATACTGACTAATTGGGATGACCAATACATTTCAAATTTTGAGGATTCTTATGTTTATGTCTTGCGGACCATAATATATAGTTATATATTTTTATTAATCATTTTTAATGCGTTTTTGTATAATATATGTTGTAACGTAAATTATTATTAATCATGCCTCCGAAATATAATTGATTTGAAAAAATGACGCAATGTTTATAACAAAATGACAATGGAAAATGGAAAGTCTCAATCGCAGCAAATTGTTCCTTCTATTTATTTTTTATTTTTAACTTTTCCGCTCCTATCTGGATATGCCGATTTTAGAGGCTGAGTCGATAAACAAATTATGCAACGTATTTTGTTTAATTTTTTGTACTGATCTTATTGCAAAACATATTAGTGTACTAGATGCCTGAAGGAATTTGGAAAATTTTGATTATAAGTATTTTATTTTCTGCGACCAAGTCGAACATATTTTATTATTATTATTTTTTACCATGCCTCCGTCATACAATTGATTTGAAAAAATGACACAATGTTTATAACAAAATGACAATGGCAAATGGAAAGTTTCAATCGTAGCAAATTGTTCCTTCTATTTATTTTTTATTTTTAACTTTTCCGCTCATATGCCAATGTTAGAGGCTGGGTCGATGAAAAAAATATGCAACGTATTTTGTTTAATTTTATACTGATCTTAGTGCAGAATATATCAATGCACCAGATGCCCGAAGGAAATTAGAAAAATTTTATTATAAGTTTTTTTTTGGGCGATAAAAAAGTATGCAATATGTTTGCTTTCAAAAAGGGAGATCAGCTTGGCTAGGAACGACTCCATAACTATATAATAAAAATTTGTAAGATGTTCATTCATTAAATACTAGATTTAGTTTTAGTTTTAAGAGTTATAAAATTCTATGTTTTGTCCCTTTATTTTGTAGGAGTGGATGGTAGACCATTTGAAGCGAATACTCTGAACTGAATCCCACCTACCGGTTTATGTTACTTGTATGTGATTAAAAATTGTGTAATTGTGTAAGTGTTATACTATACTTATAGTATTGTAATAATACTTTAAAATTATTACATACAAGTAGCATAAACCGGTAGGTGGGATTCAGTTCAGAGTAATCGCTTAAAATGATCTACCATCCACCCCTACAAAATAAAGGGACAAAACATAGAATTTTATAATTCTTAAAACTAAAACTGAATCTAGTATTTAATGAATGAACATCTTTCAAAATTTTATTATATAGTTATGGGGTCGTGCCTAATCAAGCTAATTTTGTGATATAAACACAAAGCCTGATGTTTGCGTCGCTCTTTCATATTTAACCATCCAGCTTCTTTTATCTTATGAGATATCCTGTCCTGTATGCCGTGAGAAGCAAGGAAGCAGAGACAGGCAAGAATTGCCAGTGAATATCTTGTGTTTTATATATTTATCTGATTAGTTTCCTAATTCTATGCTGGCTCCATTTTTGTTTATAACTACTATTGTTCATAAAATAATGTTAGAAAATATCCCTCTAAAATGAATTGCGTATTTCTTATTATATTTCTGATCTATTAATGATTTTGCTAGAATAAACTAATGGGAAATATCTCTTGTAAAATTAATTCCTTATTATCTTATTCCAGCACAAACCCACCACAGATGTAATCTTAATTAGTCTGTAGTTAGTAGTAGAAAATTATATATAAACATCAACTGATTAGTGTTAAACACTTTCACACAATAATTCAAATATTTTTGATAGACATGCTGAATGTATTGAAGATCTCCAATGAGTATCAATGTTCAAAATGCGGTAAACGAGGATTCGCGTCCAGGAATAGCCTCACTAGACACTCTAAATTTAGTTGCGGTGTAGTAAAGAAATATGCCTGCAGTGTGTGTAAGAGGTTATTTAGCAGACCAGATAACCGTAATAATCATTTGTACACAGTCCATGGTCTATTGCAATAATAGCCTAAGAAATAGGCAAGTACGTAGTGAAGAGTAAGAAAGTAGAGAGAGGAAAGAAGACAAAGGGGCAGTCAAAAAGGCAAGGACAGGCAAGAAGGTATCAAGATGTCAGCGAAAAGCTCGGGTTGTTATATTCATCTTATTTGTTTTCTTATTTATGTTGTTGCATCGTTTTTTTATTAAAGAATTTTCTTTTAATAAAATTCTCAAAAATTAAGGTTATACTTTACAATTAAAATAGTTACATAATAATATTGAAAATTATTAGCTGTAATTTAAAAATCATCCCCCTGTCGAACGACGGGAAATTCATCTAGTAATAAATAATATCCCTCTAAAATAATTTGCTTATTACTTTAGTTTATTTCATATCTTATTACTGATTAAGAATACACAATATATTATGAAATATCCATTTAAGATTAATTTGCTATTTTTTTATTTCATGACTAACCTTACATATAATCTAAATTTGCCTGTAGTTAGTAGTAACTAATAAGTGTTAAAGTAGTTGTTCACAATTTAATATGTTTAGCAAATATTTGATTGAATCGGCGTCTACAATAAAAAAAACAAAGAAAAATTCGTTTTATTTATTAATTATATGTTTTGCAGATAGTCTACTAAATGTATTGAATATCTTCTCGGAGTATTAATGTTCAAAATACGGTAAAGGAGGATTCGCGACCAAGAGTACTCTCACTAGGCACACTAACTTTATTTGCGGTGTAGAAAAGTAATATGCCTGCAAGGTATGTCAAAAGTTCTTTAGCAGAGCAGATATCCGCAATAATTTTCATTCGAACACAGTCCATGCTCGTTTGCACAAAAAGTTCAAGCCTCGGTAGGCAAGAATGCAATGCCATGCGGGAAGGCAAAGAAAAGTAAGAAGGCAAAGACAAGTAAGAAGAAAAACACAAGTAAGAAGAAAAAGACAAGTAAGAAGGAAAAGACAAGCAAGAAAATAGTGAAACTCCAATAAAGTGTGTTTTTATACACATCATATTAGATTTCTTAATTTATGTTTTTACGAGTAGTAAAGATTGTTATAAAATGTTTGTAATTTAAATGTAAATTACAAACATTTTATAAACATTTTATAAAATTATTAATATTCTTCGAAATTAGTGACAATGAATATTGAAGTTTGAATCAAGTTGCGCAAGCCGAAGACGGCAGTGAGTTGCCTGCAGTATCTGGTATGCCCACCACCGAATATAATATAATATAATAATATAAATGTCAAAAAAAGTAGAAAATGTCAAAAATGTTAAAGAAGTAAGTAAAAATTTCAATGTAAATTTTTACTTACTTCTTTAACATTTTTGACATTTATATTTTACACATTGAATGTTTGTTTAAAATTTTTGTACAAATGGACCGTTAAAATTTCAGATAAGTTACATTTCACACTTTGATAAAATTTGTGGGACCCTGTGAACATTTTTATCAAAGTCTGAAATCTAACTTGAAACTTATCTGAAATTTTAACGGTCCATTTGTACGAACATTTTAAAGAAACATTCAATGAGTAAAGTTGAGTTCTAAGCCGATTTCCAAATTTGATCCAAATATTATAACCGATATCATACGTTAAAATAATAAGAGTAGTTATAACTGCTACTCCCAAAAAGGTTTTTCAGGCAACAACATGCTATCGCTACAATTTCATATATAGCCAAATTGAAAAGCTATATATAAATTACTGTGTTCGTTGGGTCTTTTTTTGCAAAACAACTGTCTATTTATCCGCTCTTATAACTAATTTCTAATTTCAGATAAACGGAGAACAAAATACGGTGCGTTCCAATGCCACAAATGTAATAATTATTACAAATACAAACACAATTTAAGCCGACACATCAGGCTAGAATGTGGAGTAGAACCGACATTCAGCTGTATATTATGCTCGTATCGTGCTTATCAAAAATCAAGGCTACAGATTCATATGCTAATAAAACATAAACTAGTGTCTCGTTAATTTAATTGAAAACTGTTTACTTAAGATTTATTTATCATTTACAAATTCATCAGAATAACCCTATTTTTTAAATGTATTACCTAAGAATTGAATTTAAATAAAGAATGCTTGTTGAATTATTATTTAAGCTTAATATTAGTACACATCTAATGAAAATGTGGTGGCCAACTATGAACTGAAACTGATAAATGCAGCATAATGGCATATAAGGGTTAAAACAACTAATAGCAGAAAGGATTTTCTGCCAACTATTAAGATATTAGAACACGAAGGTCAGGTAGCATAGAAAAACTAACGGAGCAAAATCAAAGAGTCAAAAACATACAGACATAACATTTATCAAAAATTAAGCTGATTATTACATAACAGTTAAACATAACATTATTTAAAAATATATAAATAAAAATACTCGAATAAAATTTATTTAATGCGAAAATCATTGACAATGTGAGCTTGTCGGCTTTTGCAGATTTCAACGATATTATGTCTATGTTCTTATGGTTCTTGGTTCTAGTAGAATTGCATCTGGCTAGTAGGTACATTACTAATAAAACTGTATAGCTATCAGCCCGAGGACTTGATATAGCTACTCTCAATTCTTCGTCTAAATTGGAAAAGTCATCGCATCTACAATAGATGAGCCAACATTAAATTTCGGCATACATAATTTCGCGGAGCACTTGCAACAAGTACGCTAACCACCAGTGTACTGTAGTGCACCTGTTAAGAACTACTGCTCTTGGGTATGTAAAGCTGATAAATGTACAACAATGGAACATAAGGTGATTAGGTGAAAACGTCTTTATCAGCGTTAAGGATTTTTTGCCAGTAAAGAGGGAAGCTCACATGCGTTTAATCACCCGGTAATTACTTTATCTTCACATAAAACCTCTAATAAAGTTTAAAAGGTAATTAGTCACAATTCGCAGTGGAATTTAGCCTCTCTAGTGATTAGTACTAGGCGGATTGCGTTTTTGCCATCTAGGGCACTGAGCTAGGTGATTTGGCTATATTTTGAAAACAACGAGGATTTGGGTTAAATATACACACTTCGGGTTCAATTGAGGAAATTGATTGCTTCCATAATTTAAATATTTTAGATTAGTATACGAATCGCTAGTTGCTAAATATCGCTGAGTAACAAATCTAATTAATGGTGGAATAGCAGCACAGTGGTTTGTATTTATTTTGGAGATTTTAGAGGCTACCAAACAAAGACTTTATTCGATATCAGATTTTGTTAATTTGACGAAATTGCAGAACGCGCTACTATCATAGATTAGTATATGAGATATTAAGTTGTTGGCATGACGTGTCCCAATTTTTAAAGTCTCTCAGCTATTACCTCTTTTTCCGTTTTTGTGTGTGTGGGTAGCTATTATGATGAAAGCAACTATAGCACCAACAGTAACCGTCTCTTCCATTTTTAAGTCAAATCTGAGTTTGTTTTGGACCCAAATCTGGTTTTGGCTTAGAGGCACACCATTGTTAAAACATATATCTAGATGAAAGATGCTTTTACCACTTATTTTATTATTTGAAACAAATACTATCACATAGTTGACGCCACAACCATTCAATAGATCTAGATAAATGTTAGTGTATCCAACAAATATGTTGCTAACATCGGTCAGCGAGTTGCCAACATGTTCTTGGTCGTCCTATCCTGTACATACCTTTAGTCCACAACCAGTCCTTATGAATAATTATTTAATTACTGTATGCAGTAGATCGGTATTGCTTTTTTGATATTTTATTATTACTGAATAATGGTAATTATTATTTAAAGAATTAGTTGGTGCGTGTGATTTAGTCACGATATAGCCCATTATCGTGACTAAATCACAACCAGACACAAGAGTTGTGATTTAGACAAGATTTCTTACAATTTGTCACGGTGTAATTATATCATTAGTTAAATAAGTTAGTTGCTACCCTTACTGTTTGGTATTCTATTATAAACATATGAAAAGGAACAGTTCTTTGTTTTATACCAATAATATTTGATTGTCTAATATTCTTACAATAATTACACCAACAATCTAATTATTGTACTACGCTTAGCTACAGTGTAGTGATTGCATTAGAAAACATCTTTATTAGAATATCAGCCTGATGGCTACCGCCTGTAAAGGGAAAGGCTCACAGTTTACTTGCCCGATATTTGCCTTAACTTCACAAAAACCCTTTGAGAAACTGTGAAATATCATTCGCGATGGGTTTTGTACTCTCGCTGCCCAATGCTCAATAATGAGACTGAGCCTCTATCCATTAGGTGACTGAGCTGGATTAGATTGTCATATGTTCCCAAAATGAAAACTTTAATAAAACTAATTATGTTTTAATCTTACTTTGATCTACTAAAATAAACCAAAAATATTATTTTTATTTATTGAATCGAATGGCTATTATTGGTGTAAAGCTCTAATGTATACATTATATAATATATTATATAATATATATAAATATTATATATATTATGTACATTTCTACATCTAATTATACAACTAACCCCCCAGGAGGAAAGTTAAACGCCATCTGGCGGCACCACATAAATTAGCAATGCACACCCATATGGTAATAACCGTCAACATGCTCATGCCATCAGAATCACCGAGTAGTGCCCTCTATGGAATAATATTCCAACAGAGTGCTTGAGATATCAGCACAAGGCCAATCTTATAAAACATATATAAGTGTGAGGCCACCCCTTAGCAATCCACATATGTAGATTTTGATCTTATTAAATCTCATCAGTGTTGCTCAGCTAGTGAGCATGTTGACGGTTATTACTATATGGGTGTACATTGCTAATTGATGTGGTGCTGCCAGATGGCGTTTAACTTTCCTCCTGGGGGGTTAGTTGTATAAGTTTTGTATATAACCACTCGAGATATTGTGTGAATTCAGCCTCACTAGCTGAGCTTCACTGATGCGATTTTATGAGATCGAAATCTAGATATGTAGATTGCTATTGTAGATTCACACTTATATATGATTTCTATAACTATTTTTAGCTTACATTCTACCTATTCCGTGTCGTTGGTCCATGTTGTTCTTTCCCTTTTTGTATCTTTAATGGTAGTTTCTATCTCCTTCTTTCTTCTATTTCTCATCCAGGACATGGGTGTATATTTATCTTGTGTGTATATTTCCCTCCGATTCTTCTCTCAGTCCCATGTTTTCTTTGGTCTCTCTATATAGTTGCTTCCTGTTGATCTGCTGTCGTATATCATTCATGCCAGTCCTTCTTTTGGCATTCGGCATATATGCCCTAACCATCTAAATTGTTCTTCGATTATTTTATCGTTTATTGATTATATTCCGAGGCTTTGTCTATATGTTTCGTTTTTATTTTATTTTACCCATTCATATTTTTCAAATATGTAATTATTGTTCAAATATGTGAATATTAAGTAATAAACATTAGTGGGAAGTTCCCCTTTTTCTAGTGTGTGTTAGTATTGTGAGTGAGTAAAAGTCTATATGTTTCGTTTTTTTTATTTTGTCCATTCTTGTTTTGTTAAAAATGTAATTATTGTTCAAATGTGTGAATATTAAATAATAAACATTAGTGAGAAGTTCCCCTTTTCCTAGTGTGTGTTAGTATTGTGAGTGATTAAAGACAATATATATTAAAATCTACAAACTCAATCATGTTGTGTATGTAAGCGGTATTGTATGTTGTATTATTATTAGAAGGAATAACCATAATGGTAATCCTAGCTATATATTTCGAATTACAAAATTAATAATTATTTTTGTTTTAGATAAACGACGAACATTATACGGCGACTATCAATGTTACAAATGCTTCAAACTCTACAAATACAAGCACAATTTAAAACGCCATTTGGAGTTAGAATGTGGAATGGAACCTAGGTTTTCATGCCAATATTGTCCGTACAGAGCCCACCAAAAATCTAGATTACAAAGTCATGTGTACAGCATACATAATGTTTTATTTAAATAACATTGTAATAATAGTATCGTTTGCATATTTAGTTTAATTGCATATTTCTTATTATGAATATGTATATTATAGTGATTAATAAAATAAAAATTTCCCCTAAAAAAATCTATTTAACATGTTATTTTTAAACCATTTATTCAAATAGTTTTTTCTTTTTAATAATTGAAGCATTTTTTAGATAAGAAGAGGAGATTGCTCACTAAGGAGTTTCAGTGCTATAAATGCTTTAAATTATATGCGTACAAGCATACGTTGCAGAGACATGTTAACTTGGAATGCGGAATGGAACCCAAATTTCACTGCAGCTTCTGCGGGTATAGAGCGTATCAAAAATCAAGGCTTCAAAATCATATTGCTTGTATACATAAGGTGTTACTCACTCAGTAATTTAAAGCAAGCCATTGAGCTAAATGCGTATAATTATGTATCTACTGGAGGTACCACTCTAAGCGGTTTGCTTTCATCTATGGATTTACCTCAAAAATTACAGGTGTAAAGATCTCGACTGTCACAATATTAGCTTAGTCACTAATAGGCACTATCGACATCACATTAGCTATAGACGGGGAATCATAGGACTATTGATGGTTGAAAAACTATTGAAAGAAAATGGCGAAACTACAGGATAGTGTACCTACTTTTAAATCGAAACATATTATTTACATTATTAAATGCCATGGACATTTTTGGAAAAGGGTCCCTTGGGTAACGTTATTTAAAAAACACCAGACCTGCAATACTATATTTAGTATTCTTTTGTTTTTGTTCTTCCTATTGCTTCTGTGTGGCTATTAGATACAGGCGGCGTAAGATATGTTATCAGCGAAATAACGAAAGTAAGGGTCGTGAATATGCAATACGGAAATCAAAACAAAACATTATTATTGCGTGTGTATTCAAAATCATATCGCGGTGTACTATACCTAACCTCTGTGTATACTATTTCATACACATGGCAGTTAACGTGTTAAAAAGTACTTAAAATGCAAATGGAAAATAGAAAATATATAAAACTAGCGAAAGACCCAAAATGATTTGCTACACAAGAGTTGGAAGATTGTCGGGCATAAGATCTCGCATAGAGTGGAATCTGCAGTAGTTATTAACGAATGGGTACTTATAGGCAATTTATTTATTTGGTAATTCTGAAATTTTAATTAAAAGTTGCCCCCTATAGGATAGAAACAGAATACAATTTAAGATAAATTTGTATTATTTATAAACTCGGGCCTTACTTACATTTAGCTCATTGGACTAACAATAAGATTCAAAACCTATTATTGCGTCCCGATAGCTCTTGCCCATTTATTATTACTTTACCTTGTGAAAAAGTTTAATGAAATGCGAACTGTCTCATCCAATAAAGCCAGGTGCACACAGTCCGCATACGTTCAGGGAGAAAGCACTAAATCATAAATATCTATTGCTTAGTCAGGGCAACTAAAAACGCGAACTGCCTGAACCCGGCCTAACTGGTTGATATTGTGAATATATTAATAATTAATGTATTGTAATTATTTGTATGGATATGGTGTGTATAATAAAGAACTATTAAATATATATGTTGATTTATAAATACTTACTTACTGTTCACTACAAATAATTATTAGTTGAAACAATAATTAATGTTATATTGTTAAGGCGTCCACTTTGTGATAATTAATTTAAAGGATCGATTATTTTTTGTTTTTTATTAAACTTTCAAACAAGTTTGGGGTAAGCTAAATAATAAACCCCAAATTTTGCTACTAGTTTCAAGTTGTAACTAAAGTGTGATAAAAATACAAAGAAACATCATTTAACTAATCCTTTAATTTATTATTGGTTGTGTAAAGAGATCGTCACAGTCATATTTTTTTAGGTGATCAACTCAACAAATCTTACAAGTGCACAAAATGTGATAAAATTTACAAGCACGCTCATAATTTAAGTCGGCATAAAAAGGAGTGTGGAACCGTGCCGACACATAATTGCCATTTATGTCATTTTAAAACGCATCGAAAATTTAGTCTGCAATATCATATTTTTAATATACATAAAGCCAATATGTAATATATTATGTTGTATTTTTAACTATGAATAAAGAGTTTAACGTTTAATTCATATCTGAAGGTGGATTTATGCTGGAATAAAATAAGAAACGAGGAATTAATTTCAGTCGTTTGTTTTATATTATAAGATTTATAATGCCAAAAAAAGTAATAAGAACAGAATAGTATATGTGTATTCTTATTTTATGAATGGTCCAAAATAATACACTAATTTACCCTAATTTATTTCTTATTTTATATCATCATAAACCCACCTTGAGTTTGTTTCATGCTTGACTTTGGTTTACCTGCACCTCCCACTTAAGGCCGGTTATTCAATAGTCAGTTAACTAGCTTAAACAAGGTTTAACGTTAAACTCAGTTTAAAGCATGAAGAGTCGATGAACTTAAAACACTTCGCATCGACACATGACGTTTTAAACTGAGTTTAGCGTTAATCTGCGAGTAGCCGAGATTCGTTTTGGTTCACACTATTATTCAAATTTCCGTAAAACTCAGCAAACAGGGAAACTAGAAATAGGTGGAAAGTCTAGCTTCGGTTCGCACCCCCAGTCTACGTATTCTAAGCGTCATCCGTTTAAAGGCCATTCTGCATATTCCTGTGGGCTGGATAGAAGAGTGACATTCCAACTGAGGGATGCTCAAAGCTCACACATAAGTGGAATAAGTGTGTTTTTCAGATGAACTCCCTTCTGTAATTTTAAATCAAACAATCAGCAACCCCACCCCCGGGTAAATATATTCCTTCCTCCATCGAAATTAGCATCTGGTATCTCTAATTAAGGGCCAATTAGAGAAGTAGTTAATGATCTTGTAGTGGATATTTCATTCACAAAGTACGATAATAAGTTATTAAAAACGCCTTCGCCAATATATACTTTGTACTCCTATGTGTAAACCTTCGAACAACTATTTTGATATATTCTTCTAATTATTAGTGGTATGTATTAGTTTATTAATATTTCAAACAAATTCGGTGAATGGGTTGTTGCAATATCTTACAAATACAAACACAATTTAATACTGGATTATATTTTAGGACCATCTCCCGCACTGAATGCCATGTTTCAGTGCAATAGGTGCAAAAAATATTACAAGTACAAGTACAATCTTACTAGGCATGTCAAACTAGAGTGCGGAATGGAGCCGCAATTTAATTGCCACCTTTGCAGCTATAGAGCACACCAGAAATCCAGCCTGCAAACACATTACTTTAGTAAACATTATAATAAAACGAATTGAGTTTTGTATTTTGATTATTTGTTATAATTTCTAAAATATATATTCAGGAGTGAAAGTAAGCTGTAACGATAAAAATCGAACGTGTAAGGAGAAAATATTTAGGTGAAAACGGGCATCATACGTCCCATAAATCTAGGTGTTACATAGTATGACTGCGAAGTCATACTATGTAACACCTGATTTGACGGGATGTTATTGGACTGCACACAAACACTCGTTAATCTAGGTTTTACTTAAGTCCGCATAATCTAGTAAAAGGATGTTATAAAAAAGTCCGCAGATGACACAAAAAACGCATTTAATAATTAAAAAATAATGTACCTAAAAGAACTCCAAGCCTGCCCATTCATGAGACTCTACTTTGTAGATACAGAACTTATGTACGAATGTTTCATTCATGAGCTCTATATCTTATCTCTGAAGAAATGTAGAGTACAATAAGTCAAACATGATCGCAGTGGATTCAACCGAAACACCAGACTCCAGCCAGGAAAACTAAAACTAAAAAATTGATCAAGATCAGAATATCTGCTGATTGAGAAGTCTAGTGTAACCCTTAAGTCAATGGTACAACTCAATCTAATATGAAAAGCAGTGGATTATGATACTTTACTGTCAATTATACATTCTTTATGATACCATGTACACTCCAAAAATTGGTGATCCTGATGGCATGAGTAAGTTAATGGATTACCATATTGGTGTGCACTGTTAATTTTGTTGGTTTGGCATTACTTAAATTATCATTTACTGAATTTTACATACTGTTTTATACAAATGACATTCCAAACGGCTTCTTTTACGGTACGTTCTTAGGAAACCAGGGAATAATACCTAACTTTACGAAAAGTTGGTGAAAACGGGCTTTAATCTATCTAGTTTGCCAAATTCTAAGGAAATCGGAAACAAAACCAATAATACTGAACCACATACATCAGTGTTGCAGCAATGCGTTTCGGAAAGAATTTAGCACTTCGTTTCAATAAGACACGTTTCCTACTTTCACTCCTGCAAGTCATTCTGTTTTTATAATCATATATTATTATTATAAACTTAATAACTTGAGCAATAAATAAACTTTAAAACTGAGTTTAGAGCTTGCATTAATTCTTTGCATTTACTTATTTACTTTTTTCGGCCGTATTAGCTAGGCATACAATTTTGCTATTTATAGTCTAATTCTTAGAAATATTGTTTATATATTAGGGCGACAATGACTGACACGTGTACGGATTATATGGAATTTCAGATCTTTCAGAGACTAACGATACCACCGAATTTTTATTTTTGGAACATTTGTAATATATTCATTCATCATGTTTCTCCATCATTTATGTGTGTATATACTTCTAGAGTTCAGAATTTTACCTAATTGAAGTACGTAAAAAAAATTGTATACCAACCAGAGATTCTGCATTATTAAATAGATCATATTACCTTTCATTGGAGTATCTCGTTATGAAGGTATTGTGCTCCGAATAACCTGCATAAAGTGCTATTGATTGAAATTTATTTAGGACAAATCTTAAGGTCACAATTTAAGGTTTGTCCTAAATAGGTTGTTCTAGTAAACAGATGGATTAACCGGAATTCACTCTACTGCAGCTAAAAGAACAAAAAAATATCTTTGTAATAATTATCTAAGGTCTTTGCCGCTGGTAAAGTGAGAAGCTCAGAGAAATGCAAGCACACGGTATTTAACTTAATTCCACAGAAAGCCTTCTGAAAAACTATAAAAGACGATTTTCTAAATTTCGCCCACAACAGGGTTTGAACTCTCGCACCCAGTGCTTACCACGAGATAGACAGGGTATTTAACCACCACCACCACTGAGCAGGGCATGGAGAAAACATATCATGATACTATTTTATATATTTTTAAAATCAATGGTTACACAATGATTCAAATTGTATTGGGGTACATATCTTACAGCGTTTTACATACATGACGGCAGCCATTTTTAACCTTTCTTCGTTAGAATTAATTTGAGAATGCCTTTAATTTTTAATTAAAATTAACAACTATTTGTAGGAGATTTTACAGGTCCAAGCAGTACACCTTTTGATGGTTACCAATGTCAACGTTGTAACAAAAAGTACAAACTTAGGAATTCTTTGACCAGGCACATGAAACGGGAATGCGGCGTGGAACCTCAATTTCGCTGCCATCTGTGTGTTTATAGAAGTCATCATAATAGCAATTTACAAAAGCATATTTATAAAATGCACCGTAAAGGTATAAATACGGAACCCTCATAGTTGTTAATTTTATAATTTTCTTTTTTAGTTGTTTTATATATAGCAAATTAAATAAACATATATTATTATTATTATTTATATTGTTAATAATTTATTAATGGCTTGCCCAATATTAAATAGTTTATATATGTTGAAATGAAATGGATTTTAGTTTAACAGTATATTAAAGAATTTGTTTCGAAAACAGTGTTTTATTTACTTAATCTATTAAATAAATCGGCGCAAATAAATTTTTAAGAGGATTAAGATTGATTTAAGCTGAATTAAAATAAAGGATAAATAAAACTCATCGGAGGAACTGGAAAATAGCTAGAGCTTAGCCGAAACTAGTTGCAAAGTGTAACTGAAGTGTGATAAAAAAACAAAGTAAAAAAATCGTTTTATTTATCCTTTAAAATGAATTATCACAAATTAGACGCCTTAACAGTCCAATATTTGAATTAAAATAGTTAAACTGAAATAATTCATGTTGGAACGATATTTACTACTATATTGTTTATTGTGACAAAATAAGCTAAGGAAGTAAATGTATATACAATATCTTATGTATTCTTGTCATACTAATGCCCAGGGATACCTCAACCTCACGATAGGTAACATGACGATCTTACATTATCAGTTCGTACATAACATCAATGTTTTCTGGCACAATGACCGATTTTTTTTACGACCTTCTTTAAATTCGTCCCCTAGCGAAGTACGGCCACGTTTGAATTCATTAAACCATTGATATATCGTGGACTTGGATGGTGCTACATAACCAAAATTTGTAGTAAGTTGATCGGCAATTAATGTCGTTCATGCAACATTTTATTGTTCCATGGTTATCTGAACATATTTGAAAAAGTGCTATAACTCTGTAACCAAAACGATTGGTAACTATTTTTATATTATAGTATACGCCGGTATTATAATAGCATATTAAACAAATGTTACAATTACATTAATTCTAAAAGGAATACCGTTAAGCAAGTTTTACAAAGGTTATTACAACCAGCGGACAAAGGACTAAGACTAGCATTTTGCCATTTTATTGTAACATATATTTTTATATATTTTTTCTTTCTATTTTGTCATAATTTTAGCCTTATTTATGATTAATATTGCATTATTTTCGAATACTTTCTATTGTTAGTGTTCAAATCGGCAACGTGCCAGTGTGTAAAAATGCATTTTATTTTTTATTTAAATACACAAATCTTTCACTTTTAGTCGTTGGCAGCTAGTTACTTTTTCAGGGTGTGAAATAAATTAAATCGCCCAGCAGCAAACATTTCGCCGCACTTTTTACAGTTTCTCGAAACGTCACGCTATAAAGTTAACGAGGCAGAGTAAATTCTGTATAATTGCGTGAAAAGTAACATAGACATTTGAATTTGGTTTAGTAGTACCAAGTTTATCGCATTCTTTAAAAAAACTCTAGAAATGTGTGTTATAAAGTAGACATTATAGCTAAATACAAAGTATATTGACATCAAATCATGACTAGTAGCTTTTTAGTGTTATTGTCAATTTTGTATAAATACTGTATGTTCTTTATATTAACCTATAACTAACTTAATTTAATTTTAGATAAGCGCAGCACAGAGTTTGGAAACTACCAGTGCTACAAGTGCTTTAAGTTTTATAAATATAAGAACAATTTAGCCCGCCACATAAAGCTAGAATGTGGAGTGGAACCTAAATTTAATTGTCCATTCTGCTCCTACAAAACACATCATAACGGCAGCCTGAAAATGCACATTTATAATAGACATCGTGTATTAATATAAAACTATTATAATATATATTGATAATATAATTTATTTATATGATGAAAAAATGTAATTATACACTATTCGCGATTGAAATAAAAATGTACACTGCAGCTCATCACATTAATATGTGATTTTGTCATATTAATATATGACAAAATCTCGATTATTCTAAATAATAGTTCAAACACTTAATTTTATTTTGAAAGATCCTGGTATATGTTGTTCGTACACGGTTTATGCGATTTCATTTGTATTGCTTTCTTTTACTTTACTTGGTTTTACTGACAGATGTGACATTTGTTTCATATAGTAAATTTATTTAGTTGAAGGTACGATGTAGTGCGTTGATTATGGAATCAAATTTGTTTACGTTTTCTGTTTATAGAGCAGAGTATATCTTCATAGAGCTATCCGTGCAAGAGCTTTTCTAAACAAAAGTAGCTCAGCGGATTTAATCATGAGGAATTTAACCTTACGTTTACATTTAAATGAGAAAAACCAAAATTATCCGAACATGGTGTTTGGAATTCTTGTTTCCCAATACGAGTGTAATAGATTTTTACGAAAATAAATTCATTTATTAAAATCAGTATCGTTTTGAAAGTAGGTGTACGAATTCAATCAATAATATAATTTTGAAATATATATGGATATTCTCTCATCTGTCGTGATCATTAACCGCTTTTGTTTATCGTTCGCAAGCTGTTATAGGTTGGCTTTAGCGGGCTTAGAATAGCCCCCGACAGCGCCCGAACGATAAACGAAAGCGTCTAATAAATGAAGTATTCTGTTTGAATCTATTTTGTATTGAATTTAATTTCTTCTGAACACTCGAAATTTGTATTGTTATAGAAATTGTTGATTACTAGTTGTTGTCACAGTTATTCTATATATTTCAAAGCCAAAGTTTTTTTTATGTGTCTCTTTTGAAATTAAATTTTATTTTATATAATTAAAAATATTACAAAAAAGAGCATAGACGTAATGTAATTATGATCGAAGGCATAAAATATAGAATTATACAGGTAATTTTTAATAGTTGACATTTTTTTAAATAATAATAATAATAATAATTTAAGGCATTATCTACAAAAAAAAATCGTATCCATATAAGCATGGATTAAATTACTAAAACTGTCAAGATTTTTATTATTACAGAAATCGTGTTATAAGTTGTTTAAATTAATCCATATTTATCGAAAGGCAGCATTTTTTTTATTGAGCCTTCATTGAAATTGAAGTTTATTTCATATAATAAATAATCATGTAATCATTCCGCTCTCAGATCAATAAAGTGTAGTATTCTTATTCTATGTCGGTATCCACAATATTTTAGAGTAAAACCGCTCGGGTCTAATTTCATATAATAAACAATTATAACAGAAAACATGGACATATTGTTTTTATAATCTTAAAATAAAGAATTTTTCGTATAAAATATTATTAGTTTTAAAATTTCGTATGCATCAACTATACACAATCGCATCTGTATTGAATGTACGATTATTATTTTTTTATATTTTTTAACTTGTGCAGGACTTTTAATAATATATCACATTACTGTGACATGCACAACGACACCTTGTCACATATAAAAAACGTAATACTAATATTGGCATAGTAATCTTTAAATATCTTATTCGGTATATACTTTTATATTTATAAATTCATTCATTATTATTAGTTCCTTCTGTGTATATTTTCCTGTAAATGGGCAACTGAAAATAAAATGTTATTATTATTATTATTATTATTGTAATATATTAATAGTAATAATAATAATAATAATAACATTTTATATATTAATATAATAACAGTTATTATTAGTTCCTTCTGTGTATATTTTCCTGTAAATGGGAAACTGTTATTATATTAATATATAAAATGTTATTATTATTATTACTATTGATATATTACAATAATAATAATAACATTTTATTTTCAGTTGCCCATTTACAGGAAAATATACAGAGAACGAACTAATAATAATGAATGAATTTATAAATATAAAAGTATACAAATAAATAAATGTGCAAGAATCGATAATCGTAGGCATCTTAAATTCAATTTATATTTTTCTCATCATTCAATTTCAATTTAAGTTATCAGAAAGCCATAGTAAAGTAAATGCGATTTACTGAACCTATTATACCAAGTATTGGAAGAGACTTGCACTTTAACTCCATTTATAATATGTAGATAAAAATAAACTTGAGTTTTTGAGTTTCAAATAAATATGATTTTTATCTTAAAAACAACACATATATAGTCCATTATTGAGTATTAATAATATTATAATAGCTGTGTGTTTATATTATAATTATATTTATATGTTTTGTAACTAATGATAAATAAATATCTTTAGTCAAACATTTCTTTCTATAGTGTTTTATGGATTTTAGGTTAAAATAGAATAATGCTGTACAGAAGTACTGGGGACGCTATGTTTTAACATTCGATATTAACTGACTCTTGTAATCCTGACCATTTGCATCTAAATTTCATTATTTTATTTCAGTTTCCGATCTACGCAACACTACATTCGGCAACTTCCAGTGTCTGAGGTGTTTGAAATTTTATAAATACAAACACAATTTATCCAGACATGTTAATCTAGAATGTGGACTGCAGCCTAAGTTTAAGTGCCATCTTTGTGCATATAAAGCACACCAAAAGTCCAGCTTGCAGAAACACTTTAATAATCGACATTGTGCAAAACCCACTATTTTTTAAATAATTATAAAATTATTTTAAAGCTTTACCCAAAACAAATTATATACCAAAATTCTGTAATACATTCAGTAGATAACATAATTTCATCAAATCAAGAAAATTATTTATTTTATTTCAGTATAAACTCTGAAATAAAGGAGATGAATAAAACTACTATGTTTTTTACCACTTATTTAATTGTTTAAAACAACTAGTTTCGCCTAAGCTCTAGGCATTTTCAAGTTTTACCCCGATGACTAGTTGTTTTAAACAATTAAATAAGTGGTAAAAAACATAGTAGTTTTATTCATCTCCTTTATTGAAAATGAATTACCACGTAGTAAACGCCAAAACCATTCAATTTCTGCTTAAGGAAATATTTTATTTCTTATTTTATTTCTGTATAATCTCACGAGTTATATTGCATATACAGGCGTTAATATCTACCAAATTTGTTTGTGACTTAGTTTTAAACAAAAATCCAATTCGAAATAAGTTGGACAATAGGCAGAACAAAGCGGCCTCTAGACAGGATGAGTACAAATTAGCGCATTTACTTGCCAGTACGTTGTAGGGGACCGTTCATAGAGTCTGGGAAAAATATTAACATAATTCATCTGCCTTAATATTTAGTAAATGATCAGAGACAAGTAAATTTTGATCAATGATGCCTACCTATTTTAACGTTAATGTAGTCATAGATATGCGATTTTTAATGAAACATCTGACATCAATAAGGCACCTTACACGATCAATATTACTGTCAATATTTTAGAATAATGACAGTATTACTGTACGATAATATGTTTAAAATATAAATTATACTAAAATATTGCCAGTATTACTGAATGTGTAATATATAGTAATGATGGAATGAAGAGAATACTGATGTTTATCCGGATAATTGATTACTTGACAAATATAAAAGGATGATTAAAGCAAATACTGACAGTACTAGGACTGACAGTATTATTGACCGTGTAAGGTGCCTTAATGTTTCATTAAACATCTGATATCAATGTTTCATTAAAAATCGCATATCCATGACTATATTAACGTTAAAGTCAGTTCTGTAAATTCAGTCCGGTCTGGTATAAGATCAGACAGGTCTGTTACTAATGGCAACCAAATAAATAACTATTTCAGCGTGACGCTCTGCGAACGCTAGTGTAATACTGCCTTACGCCAAATGTCACAAGTTTGTCAAGAGTGCGTTTAGATAGTTAAATGATTATAATCCTATCAATTTTACTAATATGTGACCTTAGATGTAAAGTAGTAAGAGGCGGTCCGTGGCACAGTGGTCTAATGCGATGGTCTGAAGCCATTGCATACGGAACGTTGGTGGTTCGAATCTACCGCTAGCCGTACAATTTTTCCACATAGAACACATAGAACCCGGCCAGCATATTATGGATGTTGTATGAGGCACAATGGGTCCGCGAAGGGCTGCAGTGCACACAGCCCAGGGGCGGGGGCCTGTATTCACAGTAAAAAAGGTAGTATTACACTAGTGCTCATAGAACATGGGGCCGAAACAGTTGTTTATTTGGCTGCCATAAGCAACAGACCGGTCTGATCTTTTACTAGACTCTGAAAATGCCTTATGTCAAATTTCTTAAATTTATCAAACATTTCTAACAGACCAGTCTGAACATACAGACATTATAGACCTCCAGGGCGTCTATAACTGTTTCAGAGTTGGTAGTGCCCCACGTTCAGCGGTCGCTTCTGTAATACTGCCTTACGTCAAATATTACAAGTTTGTAAAAGTAATGTTTAGATAGTGCAATAGGTTGTAATCCTATCAATTTCACTAACTTGTGACATTTGACGTAAGGCAGTATTACACTAGCGGAACGTGCGGAATTACCAACGATTTGGTTTCCATAGGTTACAGACCGGTCTGATATTTTACCAGACCACTCTGAACATCCAGAATAGACCCCCAAGGTTCTATTCTGTATGTTCAGACTGGTCTGTTAGAAATGTTTGATAAATTTGAGACATTTGGCATAAGGCATTTGCAGAGTTTGAGGCATACCAACGCATACCAACGCATACCAACAGTTGTTTATTTAGTTACCATGTGTAACAGACTAGTCTGATGTTACAGAATACATCAGATTTATATATCACGTTGATGGTTAAATATCGATTAAAATAAGAAATTCCACAAACTTAAACCCAATTAAGAAAAGAATGGCAATACTTCTTTGAAGGATTTTTTTCAAATAGTTTCAACTTTAACATTCTCAACAAGTATCGTGTCTCGAATTCCCGACTGCATAGCTAAATATAAACATCCAAACAAAACACTATCAGATTGTTACAGACATACACGAATACGAACAACATAACATGTCATAAAAGTGAATAAACCAGACAGATTTTCCGGGCAACAAGACCTCGGGTCTATAGCCATTTTCAACTACAATAATTGATAATAAGAAATCAACTATTTTGTCACCATACAGTTGTATATAATATTAATAAAGATTTGTATATAGCAAGAAATTAAAGTGAACGTTGCACTTTTTTTTAACTACTAAAAGAAATGTAATATAAATGGCGTTTAGTTAAAAATAATTAAGAAAATAAGTAACTTATTGTATCTTAAATTTTAGTCGTTCATGTTCATTCTCGGTGAGTTGAGGGATTGGATTTTTGTAACTAATTTTCCCTATAATGTACTTACAAATAAATGCGCTATTTTATACAAGCCCTGTATAGTTAATTCTGTAATTCTAATGATAGATAGTTTCTATTAAGTTTAACTAATATGTTTTATATGCATTTAACGTTTCTTAACTTTATGTGTAATATCGATACAAAAATAAATTCTACTATCTTCTTCCCCTATTTGTTTTATTTAATTTTTAATCAACTAAAGTATAGCATGTATTTACATTGTGGTGTTGGTACTGGCTTCTTAGTAGTATTACAAAATTTCAGTAATTCCATTTCGTTTGCAAATTAAATCCTGCAGTGTTCGTATTTCTATTAATCAAACCTAATAAATAGTAAGTAGTTGCAGGTACATACAGCACGGCTCTTATTTCAATATTTCAATATTTTAGATGCATCAATGGTCTGGTTGGATGGCAGAAATAACGCATCTGGAAACTTTCAGTGTTCTAATTGTTTAAAGTATTATGAACATAAGTCCAGTTTACACAGGCACTTGACTAAAGAGTGCGGTAAGGAGCCTTCGTACAAATGTCTATTTTGTGCTTATAGAGCTAAACACAAGGCGGATGTTACGAAACATATTAAAAATGTTCATAAAGTTGTTGTACATAATTAACATTTTGTTTTTTGTTCTCTTTATTGACAAGTAAGAATTATGTATATGTTATGGATGTAAATATAATATATTTATTTTATATTCATTCTTTATATCTACAATAAAATAATTATTGTACTGTTTAATTGTTGCTAGTTCGTATTATTAAGTACAACTAGTAAGTAAAATTTTTATCTAACTGTCTACTACCGATCTCAATATAGTTATATTTTCTACTCTCAGATTGATTATTTTTCTGCTGGTGTTTTGTGGTTGAACTAAAGCAACTGTCATTGCCACAAATCTAGTATCACCATTATTGACCTATTAAGCTATGATTATTGACTTCTGTGTAATCTATACGCTTACAGCTCTTTAAACATTCATTTAATTGCATTACAAACGTTTTCTGTGGTAAGTTTAGGTACATATCGGGAAATCAAACTCCTTTGAGAGGAGCTCTTGGGCTGACAACCTTATAAATTTTTTATTCATCCCAATAACATAAAAATTATGTTGTGCATAAACGAATTCACACGAACAACCCGAGGGCCCACCAGTGCCGGCAATATGTGTTCATATAGTGGTATTAATTACGAATAACTCATGCCCTCTGTGATGTAGGTGGTATAGATTCGTATAGATTTTTTTATATGAAGACAGAAGTATTGTATTGTTTCAGGAATCGTATTGTCCATTAAAAGAACTACATAACTATCAGAACAAAAGTGGGAGAGTGGGTAGCTCAAGATCAATCAAACTATGCCCATACACGATATAAAATAACTTGAACTCAACGGCAATTTTCTGATTCAATCAATGTAATTGAAATTAAAAGTCTTGATTTATAGAATTTACGAAAGACACGACTTTTATTATAACACCATACAAAACATAAATGACAGGTTGCTGGGCATACAAATATATATATATATATATATATATATATATATATATATATATATATATATATATATATATATATATATATATATATATTTGTATGCCCAGCAGCATTTAATATGGTAACGATGAAATACTTGACAATTCATAAACAATTAATACAGCATTATAAAAAAATAGTACAAATCGCAAGACAGAAGCTAAACATTTCAGAATGAATACATTGATGGAAGTGTATCGATCTACATCGCTGCGAAAATGTACAATTCTATATATAGCTGTATGCTAGACTACATACTAACGGACAATACCACGAAAAAATGACGTCTATAATAGAAATATCCGAAACGAAAGCAATAAGAACCCTATGTGACAGCCCTAAAAGCCCAATTACAATATTTCTAAGGACTATACACATACAATAATACCGAATATAACCTAAACAAATTTTCAAGCAACTGATGCCTATGAAATCCTATCTTTTTATCCTATAGATTTTAAATTACTTTAAAACTAGATCTTGAACTGGTTAATTAATTGTTTGACTGCTTATCCTAATTTTATGTTTTAGGTATTTAAGGCTTAGCCCACGGTGCTAATTTGTTTTGTACTTTCAGAGAATGCCAGAAGTGCAGGGAGGTGGTCTGACGAAAAAAAATTTCAATGCAGTACTTGCCTAAAATTTTACAAATATAAAAACAATTTAAGCCGCCATCGCAAATTTGAATGCGGCAAACTGCTTTCATTTCAGTGCACCTTTTGTAGTTATAAATCGAAATTCAAAGACAACGTCTACAAACATATGCGTTTAATGCACAAGTGTTTAGAAAAATGTGAGCTATTATATCAATAATAAAAATTAAATACTACACGGATTTTAAATTGGTGTGAATCAACCATGTCCTAATAGCTGCATGTTCCTCTTATATTGTCGAGTTTGAAACGCCATCATATGCAGGTTCTTTTCTATATGCAGTTTCTGATGGCGTGTATTGAATGAACTTTCGACTACGTTCGCATAAATTTGACACTTAATTAGGTTTTCTGCGCTACACAAAGACAACAAGATATGTAATACACATTTAGAAAAGTATCAAACATAACTCTGCTATAGTATAATACCCCATTTTTATCAAATTACAACTTTCTTTTTTCACTGAATATAGTGTACATGTCATTGATAATGTAAGTATATCAATTGTAGTTTCTATTTTTAACAGATTGTATTTTTAGGTGGTCGCAAACACGTGTGTCGGTGCGGCCGTGCGTATAAACACTACAGAAATTTAACGCATCACATGAAGTTTGACTGCGGCAAGGAGCCACGTTATCCTTGTGAATATTGTAACTTGAAGTTCAGGACCAGATTTAATTTGAGAAGCCACCTTGCCACGCATTATAAATACAATGTAAATCTGGACAAAATAGATTTCGTGTAAAGACACCGATGTTAATTTATATATCACATATGTACACTTGTTACAACACTCTTTAATAAATTATTCATGAATGGTCCTTCTATAGTTATTTGTGTGATAATATTAATTTAATACTATTTATTTTATTAATAATAATAATAAATGTATCAAAACAATAAGCCACCTTACACGGTCAATAATACTGTCAGTTCTAGTATCAGTCAGTATTTGCTTCAGTCCTACGTTTATATTTATCAAGTAATCAATTATCCGGATAAACATCATTATTCTCTTCATTCCATCATTACCATACCTTACACGATAAGTAATTCTGTCAATATTTTAGAATAATGAACATTTTAAATATGTTATCGTACAGTAATACTGTCATTATTCTAAAATATTGACAGTATTATTGACCACTTCCTTTCCACACCTCACCATTCGTCGCACAGGTGCCACCCATACTACACAGTACACTCGTAATGTACCATTGCCGCATCTATACTTTCTTCCGATCAGCATCTCCCTCAGGCCATACTTCCTGCTCCACACTAATCTGGTTATGGGCCCGGGGGTTCCCCTGTACTTGCTACTCCACATAGAATATTGAATAGCAAGTACGAGGTCTCAGTCATTTTTGCTTTTCCTTCTTGCCACTCAATATCCCTCATTATCTCATGACCTCAGTTCTTAGACTTCCCAATAATCGCAGCCTATCATCCACCGACACTTCAGACATACCAACACTTTCATACATCCTTCATCTGCTCTTTGCCCTACCCCTACATCTCATCCACACCTCCCGCACTAATCTATTTGCCCCCAATTCCTGTCCTCCAAGCCTCCTACTCGACTCCCACCATATGCTAATACGAGTGCCTAGGCTTAGCAGACTCATGAATCTACCTTTCTGTTATATCCCACTCTCACATTCCTGATACCTCCACTCCGTACACGTTTGCCTTAATAGGTTATTTCAGTATTTTATTGTGACTTATCAAAGTTATTAAACTACGAACGCTAACTTTGAATCAATAGTTGTCTCTTGTCTTATGATGCGCCTGACGCTACAGAATAGAGTATAAGCAACCGATAAATAATGAGCGAAGATAAATGAATTAAAAAGGTTATGCATCTTAATTGCTTAGTTATTACTGAGCATTATTTTATTATAGTAACTTTTTAAACGCTTATTAAAAGTCACCTATTTGGAATTTGATAACGTTGAGAAATAGGATCGCGTATAATAAGGTATTTTAGAAACCAAACAGTTACAAAAACCAATGTAAGTAGTACTGAATAATATTGTTCTTCAATATTTCATGTGATACATGTTACAGCTAATACATGTACAAACGAGCATTTTCGCAGTAAATCTCATTTATTGGAGACCACAAGAAGCTGAAACAGACACTTATTATACTATATTATTTGTCTTAAACTTTCCATAAAATACTAATAGTCTGATACATCAGTAAGAAAAGTAGACAGTAAGGAATAAATAGCTTCCATAAGTGAGTATACCATATTTATTAAAAATTATTATTTTTTTGTAGATCTATTTTATAATTATTAGAATTTAATAAAATTATATTTATTCTTTCTCAGTTATTTTATTTCAATCATTATTTGTTAACGCTTTTGTACATACTCAGCTTTACACCGCTCTGGGTTGTGTTGGTTTTGTTTTAATTTTACTTATTTATTATGCGAACCGTATAATGACTAACTAATGAACTTCCAGAGTTTCTCGAGTTGGATCAAATAATAACGCCAGACACGAACGAAACGATTAAATCGCTGCTGCGAATTCCTCTATCGCACAAGAGTCGCATTCGAAAGGATAGCAAGGGTAGATCAATGCGAAAGTTTAGATTGCTTGATGAGCAGATACTACGGCCGGGATATAGCAGCGAGTCACAGTTTGCTTGTCGTCACTGTGGTAAGAGATATAGATGGAAATCTACTATGAGACGACATGAGCAAGTGGAGTGTGGTGGTAAGGAGCCAAGCTTCCAGTGCCCGTTATGCCCTTACAAGGCTAAGCAAAAGGGGAATTTGGGTGTTCATGTTAGGAAACACCATACACTACTGGATCAAATCTAGATACTTAATATTGTTGGTAAATACGCTCTTGCATTATTGTTGACCAATTCATGATTTGACTGATACATGTAAATTGTACGTTGTATTATCGAAATTGACAAGACTTTTCATCTATTTCATGGTTTTATAACAATCGATATGACGTACAAGTTCTTTAGAAACACACACACAGTTATTTTCATAGCCATTCTGTAGTTACGTGTACGTGTCCCAGCCAGGATTATTGACATCCGTCTTATAAATCTCAGAATATTGGCTGCCTTAATAAGATGGTTAATTTTATTGAACTAGAGCAATCATTAATCACACGCAGCAAAAAAACAAAATAAAGTTAAGATATTTGGGTTTAAAAAATTAATTATTGATTTATTATTCCAAGATCAGGTCACAAATAAAATTAATAGTCAAATATTATTATCTTCATAAATAAATCGTATACTTTAAAATATAATAAGTGAGATGAAATACATGTTTTTTTATTAACGATATAAAATCGTTAATAAAAAAAACATGCTGTAATGTTCATCAATGTGCAGTGAGAACTATTTACCAACTTATACTGAGATACGCTAGCTTCTAGGTGCTTGTAATTAAAAAACCAAATGAGAGAGTACAATATCGTAGTTATATGCAGTTAATTAGTCAAAAGCAATATATTTAAATATACTTATTAACATAATAAAATATGAAATATTTTCGGGGTACTGGTTATTAGATTTATAAGTGCAATTATATATTTATATATTTAAGTGTTGCAATATACAAAAAAATAATATATTTTATAAATTTATACCAAATAATAATCATTGCATAAACGGTGCCTTAAACACGCAATAATGTTGGTTACTAATATTATTCATAGCATTTACAAACTTGTTTTCTGTTAGAGTTTTTTGTAGGGAATCTAACAATTAAGTATGTTTGTTCAAATTATATTTTAAGTTTTTTAAGTTAATATTTTGTATTAAACCAATTTGATCCTAACAACATGGTCTTAACATCAGGTTAAAACATAATAAACTTAATAACAATAGTTTATTGGTCAGATCTAAAACGAAAAATAATAATTAATATAATATATACGACCCAAACTGTTAAACGTTTTTATAAATATATAAACTTCATTATAAAGATTTAAACCGTAATGTTAGATACGATATGGTTTAAAATCTTCTATAATGATTATAATGAAATTAATATTTTAATAAAATATCAATTGGCTTTATTTTCTGTTATTTATTATTATAAGTCCTCATGATAATTGATATTTGCAAAAAAAAATTAAAGTAAAATGGATTTCTTATATATCTCACATAAATAAATTATATTATGAGAATTAGCGTAATATTTGTAACGTTTCGGATTATTTTTTGCATAATAATAGTAAATTTATGATTAAAACATACAATTACATACAGTTTTACATTATATGCAGGCAAAATTCTGTGTTATTTATTATTTTTTGAATGATTAAATCGTTAACCAATAAACGTTCAACATGTTGCTATTAGGTTCTTATAGTAGGTTTATGAAACTTCTTTATGTTTATACATGGTACACATAAATAAATTATTTAGGTGAATAAATGTAACTTATAGCAATGTTTTCGAGGCATAAGCCTCATTTTAAAATTTAATAATTAAATATGTCAATATACCACGTTGTATGTTAATATTCACGGAACTTCTTGATACAGATACATAAATTATTTTAGCATTTTCGCGAAATAAATGTAACTTTCCAGGCATGAGCTATATATTACAAGTTGCTATAATTTTAAGCCCCTACCAAAGCCCTGTTATCCCTAGACGGGCACACTTATTTAAAATTACTTAATGGGCACACAGGGGTCTCAGAAATCCGAAACTTATTTGATCATTCTCGTAAAGTTTTTGATTTTTTAGTTTGTCTTCCAATGTTTGATATTATTCTATAGGCAATTTGGAAACTAATCAAACTTATAGATATACAATTAATATACATGATTCACATATAAATATGCAAAATAAAACATAACATTCACTCCCATTTTTGCATTCCTATGTATTGGACTGGGCTCTCTCAGACCCCACAGCGCCCATCTAGGGTTAATTCGTTTCGTCGACGTTTATGGAAATTCTTGTTGCTTTTTACCCTGGTGGTACTATAAATTACAAAATTACTAACTAAAAATCTAGCTAAATATATAAATATCTGAGGTAATATTAATATAACCGTTAAAACTACTTTCAATGAAGAAAACACACATACTTTGTTAACCTACACTTCATTATTATTATAAATACAGGTTTTAAATTAATATTTAGTAATAATTTACATATATTGGTACAAATAATTTATATAGTTGTTATTAATTTATAGAAGTTGATAATTTGCAGAAAATAATATTTTATTTTTTATTAGTATAATGGGTTGATTGGGTTTATTAAATATTGTATTTGATAGTATTCTTTATTTCAATTGTTTTTATTTAACTTGTTATTACAATAAAAATATATCTTATTATATGTTTTTTATTAATGAATATATTGTATTCTTTTATGATTGATTTTCAGTTAAAACACATTTTTGGAGGGTCCGTTCTTTATAACATATCAACCATTTTCAGACAAAATATGGATCTCAATAAGAACTACTTAGTGCCTACAAGAAGATAATATGTGCAGTAGCTTGGAGTTAATTTTAGTATTTGTTTTGTTGTTGTTTTATTTGTGTAAATGTTCTTTTTAAAACATATTGTTTTAGGACGATTAATCTGTACACAGTGTGGAAAAGATTTTAAGAACCGTGGCAGTTTGTATGCGCACCGCAAGCTCAACTGTGGACTGGAAAAGAAATTTAAATGTTCCATCGATGGATGCGAATATCTATCAAAAAGAAAAGCCGACCTAAAGCGACACCAGCTTGCAAAGCATGAAACGCATTTTAGTGATGTTTAAACTAGTGGTTCGGAATCCACATTAAATATAGGTCCATCTGTAGTTGCCAACACTGTAGGCAGTGAAAGAGCCCAATTCACTCATAAGAGACGAAGCAGCGGCGTCGCGGTGCCGGCGAGGCGAGCGTCATGATGTTTCCACGCCCCGTCACATGTGGTGCAATGCCCACTTAGGTGGCATTCGCCTCCGCCATCCCTCTTCCTCGCTGCTCGAGTCAGTTTGGAAAAGCGTGATCGTCTCGCGCCTCCCGTTTCCCAGCAAAGTATAAAGGTTTTTGTTTCTACCCGTATATCTTTTGGGTTAACAGATTCTCTCCATTTAATAGTCATTTTTGTTAGCCTGTTTTTTAAGTATAGTACTCTGTAAAAATACTCATAGGACATTCTATAATAATTTTGAAACCTTTATGGATACATTTCCAGCTCCCTCATGACATCCAAGATTCCACTCACACCCATAAAGGGTGAACCCAAAACTTTCTCTGGCTGTTGAGATTTGACAAAACAACAAGATCTAGGATGTCCTTGTTACTTTCGTCGTCGGTATACATTTTAAGTTTCTCCGTTCCGCCATACCAGCACCTTTTCGCTGTCTGCTGGCCATCAGACTCGCCTGCGCCTCCGCACGTCGTCTCTTATGAGTAAATTGGGCCTAATATGCCATGAGTGGCTTCAATGAGGTCAGAAACAAACTAGTGCGTTTGGTTTGAATGGAATGGATACATTTTGAAAAGTAATTAATTTACTACCCCCTGAAAAATCGTGATAAAACAATTTTGAATTGTACTTTTTTCTAAGTCATGACATGTGATTCTGTAATATAAGAGATTATTATTTATCACTACAATACAGTATTTTTAAAATAACTAATGAGTTCATATTTTTCAATTAGTTTTAGTACCCTCAGCTTTAATTATGGTTGGCTTAGCTACATGCAAATTAATTTCTATGTATCACGATGTGACACAATTCGTTTTATTGTTAGAATTTTCAGATGATTATATATAATAAAAAATATATAGTTTTCTGTTATATGAGATGAGGAGAGAACGTGTAAATTGTGTGGAAAGAGAATTATGGGAAAATAGGGTGAACGAATGTATATATCTGAAGTGGACCAAGAGTGAAAGGACCTTTATGAGAGATTGACAGATATGCATGAACTTGGAGCAAAAGTAGAGTAGGAAATAAATAAAGGCCAAGTAAACGAAGTCTGAGATTTTATTCATATGAATAGAATGTTGATATTTGTTTATTTAAATTATTTGGTGATCCTTTGAGTAAAGCTAGTTTTGCGAGTTTTGCAAAATGGATAAAACTGAAACCTGCGCTGTTATCAAATATTTTGTGAAAAAAGGTGGGAAAGCTACAGAAATTTATAAAGATATGCAGAATACGTTAGGAGACTTTGCTCTATCATTTACGAATGTGCATAAGTAGGTAATGGAATTTTAACATGACGTGAAGATGATCCGCGAAGTGGACGACGAAAAACTGCCAGAAATCCTGAAATCGTCGAAATGGTCCACGATGTCTGCATAACCACATCGTGGACCATTTCGACGATTTCTGTAATTCTGGCGGTTTTTAGTCATCCACTTCCCGGATCATCTTCACGATTATGTTAAAATTCCGTTACCCACTTATGCACATTCGTAAATGAAATTGCTAAGGATATAGGCATCTTAGATGAAAGAACTTTTCATAAGTTAACTGTGGAATTACGGATGAAATAGCTTTCGGCAAGATGGGTGTCGCACATATTGACAATCGATCATGAGAATTTGTCAAGAGAGTCTAGACCGTTTTAACTCAAATAAAACCGTTGTTCCGAGACCTAGTAAAAATAATGAGACGTAGGAGTTCTACACCACCAACGAAGGCAGTATCCGTGAAGTCAGCTGGATATGTTACGGCGTCAATCTTTTGAGATGTTAAGGGAATATTACTAATTCACTATCTTCGCAAACGCCAAACAATAAATAGTAAATATTACGTTAAACATCTAGACCAAGTCGATAAAAATATCATAAAAATGACCTGGATTGCTTAAGAAGAAGATTATTTTGCATCGTGCATGATGCAAAATAATCTTCGTCCCCAAACAATTTTGGTAGCAATGAAAAAATCTAATGAACTGAAGTACGATCTGTAGCTACCTCCACATTATTCGACTGATTTGGCTCCTTCTGACTTCCATCTTTTTCCATAACTAAACATTTTCCTCGGGAAAAAACCGATTTTCCATGAAAGAAGTAAAAGCAGCTGCCGAGGACTATTTTGGACGACTTCAAGAATCGCACTTTCGTGAGGGAATAATAGCTTTGGAACATCGTTAGATGAAGTGCATTCAACTTAAGCGAGATCATGTTGAAAAATATAACATAGTTCAAAAATATATTTTCTCAACTTTTCAAAGCACCCTCGTACATACACTAACACAGGGCAGAAGGACCCCCGAAGATCGATAGCCAGTTACAAATTGCAACAAAAATTAAATTGTTATAAAGAAATTTTAAGTATGGTAGCCAGTAACCACCTATGTGACAAAAGCAGAATGCAAATAGTTAGTGTTAACTACGCGTATTCAGTTTTTGTCACATAGGTGGTAAATGACGAAAAAATAAGTATATATTCCTATTGCCAATAATATTCCGACCCGTTAAAGAAAAATAAATAAAATATAGGTAGGTATATTCAAAAAATAAGTAAAAGATACATAAAAAATAAGAGCCTGTATTCTCAAAACATGCTTCGTAGAATGTTTCTGTTATGAATTATGTTTTGTTGATTGTCTGTATAGTCGAGTACTGTCCTGTTTTGTTTGATTTTGCTGACATTTCGTTCGTAGTCGTTCCAGCCTTGAATAGGCATTAGTCTAGTCTAGTGGTGTTGTGCAGGTCTATGTTCAAAATGTTTTATAAATAATTGTTTTGGTGTCAAAATTTAGTAATCAGTCTTAATGCCTTAATTTCTGTTATATGAGTTATTTCTTTGCAACTGTCAGGAGCATTTTTAAATCTAAATATGTCTGTAGTGGATAAGTCGCCTGCAAATTGTTTATTTATTTGAAAAATGGGGCTGGTTTTTATATATTCCCGTATATCTCATATTAATATTTCCTCATAGATTTTCTGTTATCGTATTAATCGTCTAATAATTTTCTTAAGATGTGACTAATATTCATAGTATTACGTCAAGTAAATTGAAATTTGATTGTAAACATATTTTAGGATCCTATATTTGCTAACGGTGCGGAAAAATCTACAAGTTTTATACAAGTTGGTATTCCCATAAAAGCAACTGCGGGGTAGAACCAAACCACCAATGTCCTGTAGAAGGATGCGATTATAAATCGAATCGAAAACGTGACGTAAACCGACATCTTATAATAAAGCATAAAACATATAATTAAACAAATATGTATTTACTTTCAAATAAAAGTAGTATATGGGATGAAAGTATTATTAATATTAATAAATAACATATACATATATATTTACATATACATATACATATACATATACATATACATATACATATACATATACATATACATATACATATACATATACATATACATATACATATACATATACATATACATATACATATACATATACATATACATATACATATACATATACATATACATATACATATACATACTCAAGATATTTTTATCATAAAAATGATTCAGATATTGAAATTTCTAGATATTTTTTATGACAATTAAAATTCGGACCTAGTAAAACACATCTAATTTTTTAGCGATAGTACTCACATAAACTAAAAATACGTCTTCATTAACGGAGAGGGTGTAGTCCTCTTCGGGCCACTATTATTGACTAATTTGTACCATCTGTGAGCTCATGATGGTAAACTATTTATTTTCCACTTCTTAAAAATATTGAATATCGAAATATTCACAATATTAACATTCATCCTCATAATTTTATGATAATTTAGAAGGACATGGAATATTGTAGCCATTAGCCTTTCAAGGAAGGTTAGAAACACTAATACCCGTTTTTACTGTAGTTGGTTCTGAAACTTATGTTGTAAGATTGTCTACGTTTTATGACTAAGGTTTATGGTCATCAATTTTTACAAATTAAGTTTCATAGTCACCAAAACCCTATTTTAATCAACTAGTAAAAATTGTATGATCATGAGCCATAAGAATAATATAGACGTGATCCGACCCTTAAGCCAAACAACAATATCCTAAAATGTTAAATATATAGTAAATAATTTCAACACTCCACGTATCCTACTCTTATTTCTAAACATTATCCAGTTGTTTTTTCACATTTACTGCTAACCCCCTCTTATGAAGGTTCTTTTCAACATCTTCCATTCTCTTAGCCATAAGCACTAGATGAACCACAGATGTTAACATCCATACCTTGGTTCTTCTTACAACAGCCCATCCCGCTTGCCCTCTCATTGACACCTTCTTCTACTCACTTGTATACAGATTGAAAGGATAGGGCTTAGAGGGCATCCACGCTTTACTCCCACATTAATTCTAAATTTCTTCGATACTTCATTTACTCTTGCTTTTGCGCACGACTCTTTGTAGATGTTGCTCACACATTCCATCCGTCTTCTTCCATCCCTAATACATACACTCTACTAGCGTACTTATAGGAACTGAGTCATATGCTGTTTTCAGATTCTTCAAAAGTATTTTCTGTAGAGTGGTGAATTTTATGAAAGCCAACATTCCGAACGAGCATATGTTTTAGTGAGTACCGTCAGGACTCGCACCTCTGGTTTCAGTATATTGCTGTTCTGAGGTGACATTTTAGGAGAAATAAGAATAAAAATATGATAAGAGAATACATTGAACCTATGAACATAAAACAAAATAGTATAAGAAATACAAAATTGTAGAAGATAATTATGTGATATAAACATAAAACATAACATAAATGGATTTATTTCACGTTAATTTTCGATGCATTTCTTCTAGTATTTTATATCCCTTATCCTCTATTTTATCACATAATGTGTAAGTTCATACTCCCTTGTCACATTTCTTGGCGTAGTTCGTTTATATTACTTTCCGAATATATCACTAACGTATAAGGAAGATAATGTTTTAGCGAAAACGTCTTCTCGTTTTCTAACTAAGATTGTCGAAATATCCAATAACTTTCCGGGAAAAACACACTTTAAGGAATTTTTTGTTGTCGAGAACAATCTAGAAATAAATTGTGGAAACAATTGTGGAAGTAAACCCGATTTTTGCGGTGTATGTGTGTATGTGTATGTATATCTGTGAAACAAATTCTGGGAAAATAGCGCAACAGATCGCTACCAAAACTGGAAATCGGCTGAGAACCCGAGCAGGCATGACCCTATGAGAATTTGGGCACAATCGGTCTACTAACAAAAAAGAAAACTCGAAAAAACTGACCTGCGCATAATTGGGAATGGTCGCATCCAAAAAGCAAAGTGCAGGGCAGCAACAACAAAATGAAAATGAAAATATGAGGAAACTTTAGTTGCAAAATGTGGGAAAACATGGGAACATCTAAGAAAATGTGGGAAAACGAGGGAAAATGTGAGCAAATGTGAGAAAACGCAAGAAAATATGGGAAAACATGTCAAAGCGTGTACAAATGTGGGAAAATATATCAAAGCGTGTACAAATGTGTGGAAACGTAGGAAAATGTGTTAAAATATGTCCAAATATTTAAAAGTGTCAAAAGATATTTTTTAATGATACTATTTTTGTATTAATCTTAAATTTAGATCAACAGCCAATTGACGTGATGTCAAGCTTTCGCTTTTGGCATATATTACAGCATTTAAGCTTTTGAATTGTTGTATAATTGAATGGTGTTATACCAGTTGTAGTACCAGTTTTAGTAGTATACACCCATATTTCGAAATATAACAAAATACTTCCTATTGTCAAACTCAACATATTTCGCATAGTTATTTTTAAACAACGTACAAATTCACTAATTATTTAAATAATGAAAACATAAACATATCATGGTGACACATTTTTATTCTGATCGAATTATAATTAACAATATATATTTTTAGATTACGCCTGTCCGAACTGTACAAAATCTTACAAATACGAGTCATCCCTGAAGTATCATTTCAAGAATGAATGCGGGCAGCTGCCGAAATATCAGTGCACAGTTAATGGTTGTGGCTATGTCACGAAACACAAGCATTCGTTAAAACGCCATAACGCTACTAAACATCCTCATTTATATATTAATTCACAAATCTTATAATTAAGTTAGTTTAATAATAATCTGAATTATTTTATTTTATACAAATCCATGAAATGAAATCCATCTAGAATTAATAATTTTATTGATATGAATATAAAGAAATTTAAATTTTTTTATAATCATTACACAGATGTTTCCTTGTGGTTATTTTTGCATCCCCCTTTATTCACCTTATTTTTTTGGAAGTAGTTCCTTCTTAGGCTGTTGGCGCGGCATTGAGGGATGTAGTATGTTTTTTTTTACATTTTTTAAATGTTCGTGTTACAAGTGACTTTAACCAATGCAATCATAAGTCTATTTAAAAAAACTTAATTTTAGGACGCATAATCTGTGAGAAATGTGGAAGAAGCTATAAGCACCGCATGCATTTAAATGCACACATAAGAGACGGGTGTGGGTTAGAACCGAAACATCAATGCGATATTGACGGATGTACTTGTATATTTAAACAGAAATCAACTCTGACACGTCATATTAAATTAAAACATGGAGCTTATTTACTATAACACGTGTAAGGTTATCTAAAATAGTATGCTGAAAGATTGTATGAGTTCTACCAAATAAATATTTATTTAAGTTGGAGTTCTATTGATAATCTATATTCCTTTGTTTTTGGTTCGTTTTACAATGCTATAATTGTGCTAGTACACCGATTAGACTACATATTTGATAGAGCACTAATGATAAGTCGATCGCATAATTTTAAAATAAAAAGTTGGCCAGTCCTGGTCATTACCATTGAGGAATTTAAGTTTAAGTTGATTTACGGGATATATAGAAATTAATAACATTTTAAAATAGCTAGCTGGGATTTTATTAAGTGATGTAAAGTTGTTATTATAGAGAAATGTTGTTTCTAAAGATTTCCAGTTTTACAGCCTCACTAAAAGTTAAATGGCTATAAACAATTTAATTTTAGGTATTATACAGTGTGAGAAATGTGCAAGAATCTATAAGCACCGCGGTCATTTAAACGCGCACCTAAGAGATGAATGTGGAAAAGAACCAAAACATAAATGTTATTATGAAGGATGCACCTACAAAGCTAAACAGAAATCGAATTTGACACGACATGTAGCTAAATATCATCCATATTAAATATATTAAAATGATAAGATGTTATTAAAAATTGGACTGAAGCTGTAAAGTTATAGAATAAAAGGCATGGTGTATATTTTTTTTATAGTTTTTATAAATTTTAATTAGTTTGAAATCTCCAAAAAAATTTACCTGAATATAAACAATATTTGTTTGAGTTTTCTAATTGTGGACTCTCGTTTTATCATTGACTAGGTTTTTAGCCTTAGTGTGTAAGAAATTAATCAAGTACTTAGCTTTGGACACTTGCATGTTTTCGGTTTACGTAGAAATTGTTCAAGTTCCCACATAACAGCTTAGATATTGTTTGTTCGGAAGAAAAACGATACAACACAGACAAAAAAAACCTGTTTTTTGGGCTATGCACCATATATTGTATAATTGTATGCCCTTTTGGTTTGGAAAGTGTCATGGGTCTAGTTTCGGTGAACGACACATGAACGCACATTAATGTTTTTTCATTGGAGGTATCTGTCTCCAGTTCTCAAGAAGGTGTGTCACTCTTCTTGAGAACTGGAAACAGCTGTCGCTCCTGAAAAACGGGTATTTGAGTTTTCTTTCTGAAAAAGCTATATATGATATAAGCTACACGCAAATAATACTATTTTCTTAGAAATTATTCTAAAAATGAATGCACGATTATTATTTTCTGTGTAGATGCTTGTAAGTAAATGTATTGCAGGACTGTCTACATGTATTCAATGTGGAAGATCATATAAGCATAAAGAATCTTTAATGAAACACCTAAAGAAAGAGTGTGGGATTGAACCAAACATTGTATGCCAATATGAAGGATGTAATTATAAATCTAAACACGAAGGGAATATGAAGAGACATATGACATCCAAAATGCATTTGTCAGTTGGAAGGAATTATAGATAATTATAGTTATGCCTAAAAGATGGAAATTTATTCAAAGCGGAAGTAGAAGCCTAAAGACCGTCTCTTCTGGATTTTGTTTTGTTAATAATAATTCCTTATTGTGTAAAAAAATACAGTATATCAATAATACTACAAAATAAAAGTTATTGTTAAAAAAAGCTTCTATATTTATTGCTCTTATCCACAGTAACTTCTCCCTATACCAGCAGAAAGCCGTTCTTTCCTTCTGGTTAAGGGAGAAGTTATTGTTACTTTATAATATAAGTGTATACTAACCACAATTATTTGGAACTAATAAACTAGTTCCAAATTGTTGTGGTTGTGTCTCATGGCGAGACATCTCTCAGTCTTCAGCGCGAGATTCCTAGACATTTATTAAAACAAAACGTATGCCAAATTGTATAAGAACTTGTATTAGAGAAAAGTTAATTAAAAGTTTATAGTTGCCGATTATAATCAAGTTACAAGTTTGATACTATGAATAAGTTTTGTAAACACATATTTTTAATTAATTTATTAGTATTGCATTGTTAAGGCGTTTACTTTGTTATCAATCATTTTAATGGATGAATAAAACGATTTTTACTTATTTTTTTTGTCACGCTAGTTTCACTTTGCAACTAGTTTAGATATAGCAGCCCTGAAAGTTGTGTATTTATCGAAAAAAAATAACAAAAGGAGCTTGAAAATTGATAGAACTTATCTAAATTATATTATTATATCTAAATTAAAAAACTAATCAAAAAATTAAGTTAACATTGTTTTATTTATCCTTTAAAATGATTTCACAGAGTAAAGTGGAAAACCATATAAGCATAGAGCATATTTAAGGAAACACTTACAGGAGTGTAGGATTGAACCAAATATTGAATATATAGGATGAACAGTGGATAATTTTAGAAACATAATATTTATTATTATTTTTAACATTTTTTTATAGCAATAGTTAGCTGCTACTGCATCTTTAGATAATACTGTTATACATCATATATTCATTTAAATAAAAATAATGATTATTTTGTAATTTTTATTTACATATACCCGCCATTGAATAACCAAAAATGTTTTCAATTGTTGAAGACAATGTTGTATTTCCACCTTTTTAATTTTGACCAACTAATATGTAGTCTAATTTAAAGGCTCCTGCCCAACGTTTACGACACCCTATTGTTAATCATTGCACTAGTTGTCCATTATGTATTCTATGATAAATAAATTATGTGTGTATACTATTGGATGACCAAAAGAAGATTTCAAATGTTGAAGACAATGTTGTAGTAACATTGACCAAACAATATGTAGTATAATTTTGAGGTACCTAACCTTTAAGACACCCAGTTTTAAATCATTGCGAATGTTTCCCATTATGGAATCTGTGATACAATAATTATGTATATATTAATAAAAAAATACGAAAGCAATAACCTATTAGTCCTGATCGTTATTACATATAAATCGTATCGCTAAAAAAAAACAGCGACAGAAAATATAATGTTTCCTAAGTACTAACGAGTGTAATTAGCAGTGTTACACAAACTAATCGTCACACAATAAGTAATGCATTTGCTAGTTAAAATACGTAATTGAAATAAATCAGGCGAGATATGAATGACTAGAATACAAACTCACCCGTGGTAGTCACAAAAACGCTGAGATCTCGTTCATATCAATACAATGTGTGATGGTCCTGACTCCTTATAGGGTGTACCACTCACTTTAAACACGTGCACAATTAAAACCAAATATTAAATAAATTACACTTCACTCACACGGATGGTGCACTGCGCACAATACACTACACGACTGACCGACTTTATCTGCGCGCAGCGTGATTCAGATGTCGAATTGTTGCTCGGGACCATCGTAAACACATAAAAACTAGAACTAGAATAAGATTATTTATATTTTTAGATACGGTTTGTCTCATCGAATATATTATTTTCGTGGAATGATTTGTGTTCTTATAGTTAGTTCATGAAAAATGTTCTGTAGTATTGTGATAATATTCATTGCTATGCATCATTAAAGTTTGTTATTTTTAACTAATCATACAAACCACAATGAAAATTAAATAACGAATCCATTTTCATTGTTGATGTTAACATGTATTGATGATATGTATAGAATTATGTATGTCAAAAGGAAATAAAACCTATTATTATATTATTATTATTAATTATATAAAAAAAGTATGTAAAATATCATGCATTACAACTGCGTGTAACAATTCTATTTAAAATTGTCTAACTAAGTTTGTTTTAGGGCGATTTGTTTGCCAGAAATGCAGTAAATCCTACATGCGACGCTCAGCTTTATCCAAACATTTAAAACATGAATGTGGATTAGAACCAAAGATGAAATGTCATATTGCTGGATGCTCGTATATAACTAAACATAAATGCACACTAAAACGACATATAATTATGGTACATTACAAATAGTACCGAATGTTGTGTAGTTGATAATTTTATTTGTAATTTTTGCTCAGAACAAGATAGTAACTGGCACCTTTATTTTTGTAGTTTGGTTGTATATTTTGTTTCCCTAAGTAGTGAGAGCAGCAAATTTGTGTACTAATATCTTTTTTATATATATTTAACATAGTTTTGTTCTATGAAATAAAAGTTCATGATCACTATTTACCATAAGTCGTATGATGATAAGGTAACAGTATGTTCAATATTATCATTTTACTACGTGTACTATATATTATTGATTATGACTTTTGTAAACTAAAATGAATATGTGATAATAAAATTGATTTCAATTCGATTTTAAGTTATTTATTTTTTTATTATTATTAAATGAAGACCCTGATAGAGTGATTAATTGGTTTGATGATTGGTAGGATGTTTTTTGTTTGCATAGTCCCCAAAATTGACAAAAATGTCAGTAATTTGTTTAAATTGCTTATACATTTAGTAAGTTTGTCCATTAGTTTATATAAGAAAACCCTGGTACCATGGTATTCATTGGTTTATAATTGTCTAGTTATAATTAAATACAAAGTTATTTGTTATAGTATTCAGACGTTTCATATTATTATTACCCCATTTTCATGGTGAACTTATTCAGAAAATACAAACTAGACATATTCAAAATCTAATTATAAATTGACTATAACCTCATCTAATTATTATTGCATAAAGTTTTTGTTTAGTCTATGCCAAATTGTAATTCTATTGTAAGAGACTATTATCAGTCTACATACTTTTACTTTAAAATATGTCAAACACATTTTAGATTAGCAAGTAGAACGTTTTTTTTTTAAATTTTAAAACATTGTCAGGGGTTTAAAAATATATGATATTATCTCGTGCTGAGCTCTGGGGAATGAGAGTTCAAATGGGATTTTGAAAAATATTGCATCACCTTTATTGTCGCTGTTAGTTGGCTTTGGCTTATCTCTGGTATTTCTTCGGAAACAATATTTATTATCTGTTCTTGGATGGGATATGAGAATACAGTTTTGTGTACAATTTTTCATTTTTTCTATAATTTTGTTACTGTCTGTGACCTTTTCCCCGTCCTATTTCGGATTGTTATTATTCTGGATTAACCCTCTAACATTTTGGATTTTAGTACCCTCATATTTTTGTTCTCTTCAATAGCTCTAGTGATTAGGTTCCTATTATGTTTCTTATGTCCTTTCTTGTTTAACTTCTTATGAACTTCTTATGACCTAATTGATTTTTTATATTCTTGTGTTCCTCTCTCTTCAGGTCATTATAAATTCCTCTCGATTGTTTCCGGACTTAGCTTACCTGTTTTCTGCCGTTGGAAGTATATTGTCTTATAGGTTTCTCGGATGCTGGACGTGATCTTGTCCGCCAGTTGGCCTATTTCTATAGCTATTGGTGTATCTGTTTGTTCAAGTTTATTTTCTAGTGTTTTTTGTGACTGGTCTCCTCAATAATGTCTATAGTTGGTAGCAGTTGATGGGTCTTGTATCCATTGGCCGTACTTTGTCCTTCTACTCTTAGGTTTATTATGAATAGAAACCTTTCTAGTTTGGGTCGTCGCCTGTGTCTAATTTGTTCAGTACTGAGATATTTTTGCAGTATTTTCTTTTCTTTTTCGTAATAATCAAGTCGATTTCATTTCTGATACTCCCATCTGAACATCTCTATGTCCAGCATCGCTGGGGCTTCTTCTCCAAGAAAAAATTCATGCAGTCTAGCTGTTAGATCTGTTGATATTCCAACAGCATGTCGCCTTTTTCGTTTCGGTTTTGCTAGACCAAAGATATATGGCGAGACTCCCTGTTTTTCAAAAACTACCATCTATCTAAGCTCTTTCCGCCCAGTCGATCTCATTTCTGATACTCCCATCTGAACATCTCTATGTCCAGCATCGCTGGCGCTTCTTCTCCAAGAACAAATTCATGCAGTATATCTGTTGGTGTTCCAAGAGCATGTCGCCTTTTTCGTTTCGGTTTTGCTAGACCAAAGATATTTGGCGGGTCTCCCTGTTTTTCAAAAACTACTATCTATCTAAGCTCTTACTTTCCGCCCAGGCCAGTGGTCGAGTGGTTAGAGGCGTCGTCCGTCTCGTACTGAGAATTGAGAATCCTGAGTTCGAAACCCATCGGGGCGAATTTTCGCGAATCTCCTTTCACAGTTTTTCAGGATTTTTTTGTGAAGTTAAGGTAAATACCGAGTGATTATACTCCTCTGAGCTTCTCCCCTGACCAGCTGATAGCCCTATAGAGATAAAAGTCTTTTTTCATATTTCTCTCCATAAATATGATTGTAACTCAGCTCAGTAGCCCAGTGTTTATAGGCGCCGCCCATCTCGTACTGAACATTGGGGAGTGAGGCTTCAAACTCCGGCCGAAATTTCGCGAATCGCTTTTTATAGTTTTTCAGAGGGTTTCTGTGAAGTTATGGTATATACCCAGATTGCCCATTTACCAGTGGAAAAGTCCTCGGGCTGATAGCAATAAAGATAAAAGTATATTTTGCAAGCAAAATACTATACACACAAAATTGGGTGCAAAAATGAAAAATTTTAATATGTTAAATTAACAATATTTTATTTTAGTTTGGCCGTTTTCCTGCAATACATGCTTCTCGGCCTACAAGAACAAGAAATCGTTGGTCAGGCATGAAAAGTACGAATGCGGAAAATCCAAACGATTTTTATGTAGTTGTGGACGAAGATTTAGAAGGGAGGACCAACTGAATTACCACTATAAAACGTGCCCGCTTACATACATTATGCCACATTAATTATTACAGATTATCCAAATGCAACACAAGAGTTGTTAAGTATTAATATGTTAAAATCAATAATTGTGTATAAACAAATATATTTTATTGTTAATGAATGTTTGAGTGTTTGCACTAAATGTATGTAAAAAATTTATATTGATTGATCAAATAAATTTCCTTTCTGTGTTTTCTTTTTTTTGATACAAATATAATCAAAGTATTGGAGGATTAAGGCATCTACTTTGTGATAATTGATTTTAAAGGATAAATAAAATGATTTTTACTTTGTTTTTTTTAATCACAGTTTAGTTGCACTTTGAAACTAAACTGTGATAAAAAAAAGTAAAGCTCGTTTTATTTATCCTGTAATCAAAGTACTCAACTATGTTTTAGTAGTGTACAATTTATAATGCTGTAGGGAGAATCGAAAAATATGGTCGGTTGCTCTTACAGAAAATGATACCGAGGATATGCCTGATAAAATGATTTGTGTTAATGCCTTTGCCTTTTTGACACGCGAAATGTAACAGATCATTAATCAAAGCAGCAGCATGTAAAGTGAAAATAGCAATGATGATCGCTAACATTCGCTAGAATTAATTAAAATCATCATATTGAAATAATGAACGTCCCAAATTTCAAAATGATTCGACCTCTTACGTATATTTCTAGGCCTGCCTGAATCATCTACAATATTAATTAATTCCCTAAAATCTTGATTCGGATAATAAAGATTGTTATCTCTATCTTGATTCGGTAGCAATTCTATAATATTGTTATACTAGGAGAAATTCCCGTTGTCCAACGGCGTGGGATGAATCACTATATCTCCAACTCCTGTGCGCCGTGTGACTATTTGATCACTTTTCCTCACAAAATATTATCAAACGTAATCTTAGAAGCAGGGCATCTTCTTCATATTCTAACTTTGTAGTTGTAACTTCTAACATTACAGCTGTTTTCGTTTATCACTGTGTGCTGCTCCGGGCTTATTGTCTCTTGTTCTATTTATCCTGCAACCCGTTCCCGCAACCGGCGCACAACCGTAAGACTTGGGGCGATACAGCATGCCACGGGCCGATTAGTAATGTTAAACGAAAGCACCTTACAAGTGACGCAAATATTCAACTATTGCGTTTTTTGTCCCCAATTGACGAATAGTAATAAAATTATTTGTCACGACATGCACAAAAGTCATAAATGACAGGTCGGTCGGCTTCAAATAATTGTTGTAATTTTTATATTATAGGGATGTATGATGCCCGATTTTTAGATTATAATAGCTCAGTTAAACCGTAGTTTAAGGCATCGATTGAACCAAGTTTAACAACTAACAGGGATATTGAACAGCAACACATGAGGGTTTAAACCAAAATTAGCTTTAAACTCAGTTTAAGCTGGTTTAACCCACTATTGAACAACTGGCCCTTCATTGCAAAATTTGCTACTCTTATTAATGGTTTTTTACAGCTATTAAAAGAACTTATGAAATTAATCTCGTTTAAAGTGACATATCGAAACTATTCCGAAATTGACAGTTCATTATTTACCTTTGTTAACATTCTTGACCTCTAGAATAGACGACGTGAAACACAATGTCATAGCTTAAAGTCAATAATGATAGGATTTAGATAGAAATGAAAAAGAAAACTTATTTCAAAATAATTTCTTTTAATAAAAATAAATAATGTCAATAATGATATATTTTAAGGGTAGTAATGAACAAATAAAACTTATTTTAAATTAATTTCATCTACTTTTAGAAGATCCAGTTCTCTCCACACAATATCACAAAAGAAGTTAAAACATGTGCATGAGTAGACATTTGGTTCTGCATGTACTATTTGCATGCAACACCCTCCAGTATAATTATTATTATTTCCGATTACACTTCCATTTTATGTTCTGTTTATTTTATTTTTGTTTCTTTGCCGGTGTTTTAGACAACTCGATGAAAGTTAGAAAATCAAATAGCTACAAGAAACTGAACACGCTGACTAATAATTTGATCAATCCGGAGGGATGCGCCTGCCCGGAGTGCGGCAGGATTTACAAGCTAAAGAGCTCGCTGCGCAATCACCTCAAGTGGGAGTGCGGAAAAGAGCCGCAGTTCGAGTGCCTTTACTGTTCCTACAAAGCCAAGCAGAAAATGCACATGATGAGACATATGGAACGCATGCATAGTGACACTGATCTGGACATGGCGTTTTTTAATAATATGATTGATTTAAAAATTGATAATACCAAGCCGGCTCTGCAGTATTAATTTGACGGGCAGTATTATTGCATGAACATGTTTTTTTTATATTAGATAAGAACTTATATCACTATTTTATTTTATTCTGCTTCTGCTTATGGGCGATTCAAGCTAATGGATACTCGTGGCAAAAAAATAACTATATTTAGTAGGGATTTTTTGCCTAACTTTATTTCCCATCATATACACGATTATATAACTAGGATTTTACTATTTACACTTAAAAGTACTTTAACAATCATGCATTATTGTAGAAGTGACTGAAATCGTGTAATTTTAGTTTTAATTAATTACACAATAACGATGAAAGATCAGTTTGCTAATCTAGTAACTCCAAGAAAACCAGTAGCATTTGAATCGCGAATTATCTATTTAAGTTTTCTACTTGTTTAATTTCATATTTTACTTTAATTTCCTATTTTACTTTTTTATAGACTATACTTAGTTCGTAAGTAAATGATATTAATTGCCATATTTTTATATGTTTATACAATTATATTTAAGTTCTACGATTATATTTTTTACCATCTAGTATTTATCAAATTATTATGTTTAATAATAAATTGCTATTACTGGATTACATTTATTGTTTGCTAGGTGAACACCCCGTCGTTTAAAACAAAAAAACAACTATCTCTAAAGCCTAGTTCAGACCTCCATAGATTTTTCCGCAAACACTTAAACATATGTATACAAATTGTATAAATACTGCTTATCGCGTGTTTACAAACATGTATATAAAAATATTTATACAAATGCAAATTTTGTTTTCTGTATTCCGTTAAGCCCTGGTTTCCTAGGAGAGCGGTCGCTTAAAAACGGCCACTTTTGACGTCATTTTTATGTCACAAAAATAATTCTACGTATCGTAAAATGAGGTTACTTTGCACCATTTTTCAGGTTTTTTGTCTTTAATTGAACAGAAATATTTTTTGAAGCGCGTTAAAAATATGGGACTTGTTGCATTTTGTTCTTTAGTGTTATTAGTTGCTATTTAATATAAAATATATGTAATGTGAGTAATTTATTATGCAATATTTATTATATAAATTTGGTGCAAAGTTACCCCTTTGAGTAGGATACTTTGCACCATCACACCATTTTGATCGAAACTCCGTTGTATATAGGAAAGATGCGAAGTTAAAAACATAAATCAATAGAGTACACAAAATTTATTCATGGAACTGATTTTTCCTTCAAAAAACATAAACGACACATTGCAAATTAATTATTTACAGCCAACCCAACTTTTCCATTTCTGGAATTCGATACAATCCTCTTCTATTTACCATGGTAGAGGGGTTTATGTTGTCAAATACATGCTCCCTATCATAGTATGAAACATCTGGATTTTCAGGCAATTTTCACGACTTGATAGATTTAACCATAGAAGAAATTACAATTTCAATGATATTATTTTACCAAAAAACAATTCCCCTTCGTATTTGAAAATCATGTATTCTCCTACAACTCTCTTCGCGGCAATTATGCCAAGAGCATCTGCTAGAGATTTCGTACCTTCCATCATTGCAGCTTTTTCTTCGTTTTCCATTTCTTTTACCATTTGCTCCGAGTATGTTTGAAAATTGGGATATTCTTCATCTGAAGAGTCCTGCAATATATCAGTGTCATCATCCCGCTGGTTTCGCTTTGTCTTTTCTGATATATCCTATTGCCTTCTTCTGTCTTTTATATATTTTGTGAATTAAAAAAAAATGTTTCGCCAGTTTTAACACAGTTTGACGTTGGTGCAAAGTCTCCCCATATTGTGGTGCAAAGTTATCCCACGTGTTAAAAATGTTAACAAGTACTTACCAGACGATTTTAAATATAAACTAATTATCAAAATATATAGCCAAAGATGTGTAACTGGTACTAAAATGGTGACTTATCTGATAGTATTACACACGAATCGGTGGAACACGCAATTTTTCAACACTAAACAAAACTGCAACAGATTGGTCTCATAAACAAGTCCCGTAAAGTTAGGTTTTGATGTAGAAATCTCCTAATCACTCTCTCACAAGATCTACAGATGACACTTCCATCTTGTGATTAACATGTTGCGCAGTTAAATTAGAAACTACACATATGGCTCCACGATTAATCTTTTTCGGACGTTGGTGCAAAGTTACCCCACACGGTGCAAAGTAACCTCGTTTTACGGTATATATAAACGAATATGGTTTCCTATAAAGTGTAATACCTCAACGTAGTGCATAAACGCAATGAATTACGATGAAAAATTGTGAGTTCTTCTATTACATATACTTAAAACGATTTTTGTGATTTGTGAATGACGTCAAAAGCGGCCGCTTTAAAGCGACCGCTCTCCTAGGAAACCAGGGCTTAAGCCTTGTTTTCCTAGGAAGCGGTTTCGACAAAAGCGGCCGTATTTCACGTCATTTTGACGTCACACATTTATTTTATGTATATTTAAATAAATCTGGTAATTCGGAGAGCGGTATACTACCCAAGTATTGAGAAAATGTCATGAATTACACTGGAATGTGGTGAGTTATTCAATTACATGTACTTAAAACGTATCTTGTAATGTGAAAATAACGTCACAAACGGCCGTATTTATCGACACCGCTTGCTAGGAAACCAGGACTTAAGGGATGGAAAACGTTTGTGTTTATACTCGTTAACACGCAAATCGTACACATTTATAACATTATTCTGTGTATGCCACATGTTCTTGTCTTTGACGCAACTGCAACCTAATAGTGCTTTCTTGCACGACCAATGTATGCGCTTTGTTGGCAGTCAAATAACATTTGTATGGAGGTCTGGACTAGGCTTAAGGATTTCTATTAATTCCAAATACTGGTTATAATAATTAAATTATTTTAATTATTTAAAAATTAAAAAGGCCCCATCCTCGGCAAATGCACGACTTCCACTTTTGCCATGACAATTCAAAAATATTGGCTTGTTATATTAAGGATAATCGCCACCATTACGTTAAAAGAGTCAACATTATTGTTTACTGGTAAAACTCGTACTGACAGAATAGTTGTTGAGAGTTACGACTTGGCATTCATATTTTTTATGGGCACTATCGATGTAGTTACCGATAAGTGTTCAAGTTTCCAATAAATCATGTAGATAACCATCGATAGTTTGTGAAATAAACCACTAAAAAGTATCGGTAATTTATGAACTCAACAACTGAAAACTATCGATACCACGGAAGACACATCATTCACTGTCCAATACCATTGAAAAATAATAATTTCCGTGGACTCATAAAAATGTGTTTGAGTTTGAAAAATAGTCCGTAGCTATGTCGCTCTTTATTTTATATTGAAACTAATCCGGAAATTTTCATTCGATTGTTTTTTAGCTATGTTTATAGTACTAAGCATATAATACAAATGCCCATCAAACTATCAGCAACCTCAAAAACTGATCACAATATTAATATTCCATAAGAAATGCACATGCATAATTAATAACCAATTAGTAACATTTAAAAGACATGAATTCTAGTGTAAAACCCAAGATATCCTTTCTTGGTCAAAATGAGTTTAAAATCGTTATGACTTCTTCTAGGTGTCCTGTCTCTGTCTCAGCAAATTCATTAAATGATAGGTGTCAATAAATATAAATGTCAATGAGACAATTTAAGTATAAGTTCTATCGATTTAGAATATGTACTTCAATTGATTGATCAATAAATACGATTCCGCTTCACAAATCAAGCACAAAGTTGATGAGGACATGTGCTTGTGTGTGGTGATATAAATAAATATATGTATATAAATGTCCCAAACAGTCAAACAAACTTTATCAAACGTCCAGGTTAATGACATTACTGATCCAGTGCTCGGCCCTCCTGATGCCGATCCCCAAATAAGGATCCGGAGGAGCCGAAGTTCGGCTTCTCATAACGGGGGTAGTTCGGCCTCGGCAAAGCCAAAAAACACCTATTTTTTTCTCAGTGGAGTAGTTACTGTATTTGTTACATGTCTGTAATTGGCTATCGACCTTCAGGTCCTTCTGCCGCGTGTATGTGAGTGTGTGAGTGCTAGGACTAGGTGCTAACTACTGCACTACATCAGCGTCTAGCTCATCATTAACTAACTTTGTCTTAATTCATTTCAGTTTTTAGGTACCTCCAGTACTTCAATTCGTAATCATAGTCTTTTTTAATAAACAGATGTATATAAGATTATAACTAATAATTAATCTATTCAGTTTTAGGCATCCAAAGCAATTTTCTGGTGGACGAGTTATTAAATATGGAACGAGTTGCAAAACAGCACAAAATGCACTTTTGTGAATGCGGAAAGAAATATTCATCGACTACAGCCCTACGTAGGCATAAACAGTACGACTGCGGCAAAGAACCGAAATTTTGTTGCCATCTTTGCTCATACAAAGCATACCAGAAAGTAAATTTAAAAATTCACTTTATAAGTAGGCATTCACAGAAATAGTTTGCACATTTTACAGATACAGCCTGGTTTCCTCGTTTGATGTAATTTTTACGTCACACAAATAGTTTAGGTGTATATAATTAATATGGTTTCCCATAAATAGTAAAACCTCAACGTAATGTAAAACGCTAATTAATACTATAAGAATTGTTGAATAATTAATTGCATATACTTAAAACGATTATTTGTGACCGTAAAATTACGTCAAAAACAGCCGCTTTTAAACGCCCGCTTCCTAGAAAACCATGGCTTAAGCAGCTCCCTTGTACTACTGAAACGCTGCATCTCTGCCTTTTGGCTCTCTCAGGTTTACCCCTATATGGTTTCACGTGTTATTCTTTTCACCTTCCCTGTTCTTGTTGCCTATTGGCTTCGACGTATACACACACATATAAAAACTATACATATTTAAAATATTCTATTACGCAGCTGCTACTATGTGTTCATTCATTTTCAGGGAAGAATAAATTAGGATGATACGTAGTTTGTTACGAATAAATTAAGTAATAAGAAAAAAAGTAGTAAGAATCCAGTATAGAAACTAGTATCATTTTTCTTCGCTACAAATATTTACAGTACATAGCATTTATATGTCAGTTATGTGGTAAAATCTGATAATGGTATGAATATCTATTTTCACAGCCAAGGATTTTACCTTATGGCCTCGTAAGCACTGTACTCATTTTCTTCAAACCTGTATAGAAAAATACAGATACTATTAGTATCAATAGGTAGCTCCCACTGATAAGACCAAATAAAAAACACTATGATACCATATTCGTTTGTATAACGTGTGTGGGGCACAGTCTCTAGTTCCCCCAGAAAGTGACTACGTAATAGCGTTCATTTGTTACACTATATGCACATCACAAACCAACATTTCATGTACATTGATTAATTATCATCTAGATGGCCATCGTCAGGACGTTTGCGGTGCTGACCTACCGATGTCTCTGCCGGTCAATTTATACCGTATTATAATTCCGATAAATACTAATAAAAAAAGGCAATTCGTGTAGAGGTGTGAAACTAATTACCAAGGGACGTTCTGCAGGTGGATTCCGAAATTGTGTAATGTATTTAGACGACTTGGAAGTTTAATGCCAATGTCTATGTCACTATAATAACAAAGAATTACATTACTGCTTTAAGCTTTGTTAAAAAAATAACACTCCCAAGGCATCTAACGCTCATAGAAGTTTAATGCCAATGTATATGTCACTATAATAACCAAAAATTACATTACTGCTTTAAGCTTTAGTTAATAAAATAACACTTCCAAGGCATCTAACGCTCATAGACAATTCCTAATGCCTTTGGTATATTGGTGGTAATACTGCCTAACTATTAACACGTTTTGTCCGTTTAAGGACATATCGAAATGGGCAACTGTTGACCAACAGAGCGATGGGTAGAACACCGCAAACACCAGGACGTTGACAGATATCTTTTGGAACTCTCGTTATAAGTACTACTTTTTCCATTGGTATCTATAATTAATAAATCACTGGTATTATGTTGATGTATACACGGTATACCGTTGTCTGGGAAACCTATATTTATTTTTATATACTTTTTTATGGAATAAAAAATCGAAAACGTCTATTAAACCAGTGCATTGCGGCACCGTCTTGAAGGTAATTATCTAAACTATACATTCATGTGCTGCTAGATAATTGTAAAATGCTACTATTGTTGTATTTTATTAATGAGTTATATTTAATCATCTGATATTCGTCCTTTCAACTTATAGTGAAGTGTATGTTTTAAGTATTAGATAATGTGATATGATATTGTTTTAAATATGCATATTACTCATAATATTTATCGTAAAACAAGATTATGTATTTTAATTTTTATGTACCTAATAATCTCCCAAAAATAAATATATTTTACGGTTGTACAAATTGTGTTTACTTTGAAGGGTAATTTGTGTGTTATAACTGAACATAAAAGAACATTCGACAGTTGGACCTGCCTCGTCGCGGCTGTGATCCAAAAAACTGTCATCCTCAAAAACCTGCCACATCGTAAGTACATTCGTAAATTGCTCAGAATGGGATGAATTTCCTTCCTAATCAAAGTTATACCAATTAGAAGCTGTGATTTTACCTTTGGAAATATTATAATAATTTCGTTAACAATAATTGTACATGAAAAAGCGTCAAATATACATATACATATTTAGTTAATTACAAATATATTAAGCCGTCTTCCAAGCTATATGGTTATAAATTACACAGCAAATCAATTAATTTGGTTTTCATGTTTGTAAAAGTTTTTGATTCTTGTGTATATGTGTACCTATTTCATAGAAGATAATATAATAACAATGTGTTTTAGGACTTCACATTGCCCACATGCCAAGTAAAGTGAATAAGCGTAAAAGATGCCGAGTCTGTTCCAAAAATAAAGTACGTATGACGACACGATTCGTCTGTGAACTCTGCAAGGATGAACGTAATCAACCGACAGGGCTGTGTCCTACCCCATGTTTTGACATTTTTCATTCCATATATTCAGCTTTTAAAACTGAGTAGTTGATACGTGATTTAAGTGCAGTTTTCAACTAAAATTATTTTATATAAATTAGATCCAAGGGTGGCTATTTTGATACTTGTGATTACAATTAGATGTATTATTGCATAAATAAAACGATTTTTTACTTTGTTTTTTATCACACTTCAATTACACTTTGCAACTAGTTTCGGCTAAGCTCTAGCCCAATGGCTAGAGCTTAGCCGAAACTAGTTGCAAAGTGTAACTGAAGTGTGATAAAAAGCAAAGTAAAAAATCGTTTTATTTATCCTTTAAAATGAATTATCACAAATTAGACGCCTTAACAATCCAATATTTGAAAGATGTATTATTTTTTCACCTTTGGGTTCCCCTATATGTATGTCGTTTTGTGTTTTTTTAAATGTATTTATACGTAATAGCTTAAGGAAATTTTAAAACACAAAACGTATACACTTTACAATTAGTTACCACATAATCTATTAGTATGGATTGATTTGTTGATTCAGCCAAGCTCACATACTTGTATGTTGACTATATAACATACAAATATATGAGGCCTGTTCAATTAACAAATCAAATTATATTGACGAATATATATAAACAAAACAGATTATCTAGTAACGTGTAACTTTAGCTAATATTTACTCACCCATAAAGAAGACACACCTACGGGCATTAGATTTGTCTTCTTTATGGACAAGTTTAGCCAAGGTCCCATAACATTTTCATTCTATAAGACATTGAATAGATTCATTGGCAACTTCATCCTGGTAGGAATTGTGAAAATTTATCTCCTAATTCATAATTTATCATGGCGCTTTTTTAAAATCTGTTTTTTTCTAGGAAGGATATATTAGTTATATAGAAAAACTTTTTATTCTTGTTATAAATACTCAATAACTATTGATAGTTGTACAGATTTACATATTACGTATTCACCAACGATTCATAATCGATTAAAAAAGTTATTGAGCCCATCGGGTCTATTCTGTAATTTCAGACGGGTCTTGTAAAAAAGGAGACTGGTCTGTTACCCATGGCAACCAAATAAATATCTGTTTCGGCGTTCGCTAGTGTAATACTGCCTTATATCAAATGTCACAAATTTATCAAGAGAAAAGCCTTGGTTTCCTAGAAAGCGTTGTCGACAAAAGCGGCCGTATTTAAAGTCATTTTGACGTCACACATTTATTTTATGTATATTTAAATAAATCTAGTAATCCAGAGAGCGGTATACTTCAAAGTATTGAGAAACTTTTATGAATTACACCAGAATCTGGTGAGTTATTCAATTACATGTACTTAAAAACGTATCTTGTAATATGTAAATGACGTCAAAAACGGCCGTTTTTATAGGCGCTAGAAAACCAGAACGTAACAGGATAATTACCTATTTTACTATTTTAAAAACGTATCTTGTAATATGTAAATGACGTCAAAAACGGCCGTTTTTATAGGCGCTAGAAAACCAGAACGTAACAGGATAATTACCTATTTTACTATTTTAACGTTTGACAAATTTCTGCTTTTTTTACCAGACCGGTCTGAACTTAGAAAATAGACCCCCTCGTTTCTTCACATTCGCTTCGGCAAAATCAAATATTTTTGGTATCTAAATAATTTTAACAACCGTCGCGCTGTGAAATAACTGAATGACAGTGCAGACATTCTTGCTCTCCATATACAACTATATCAATAAATAAAATTAAAAAGCAATATTTAGAAAATTACTGCACATTCAAGCACAAATTTTGTGAAATGTATTGTTAAAAGATATAAATATAATTTTTGATATCATTAAGTTTTATTGTTATATATTAGTAGATATATATATATTCTTGTATATTAATTTATAGTTTCAATAAAATTAATTTTTATTTAGATACAATTTTAATTCAGAAAAATTACAGGTAGCCATTTTTAATTAGTTACACATTGTTAAAATAGGCACTTTGTGTATTTACATATACGATGTGCTGTTTATTTTCGTATTGGCGCGTATTATTGATTAGATTCGTCATAGGAAACACGTATGATGGATCAAACCAATAGAATTCGTCAATATACTAGTACCTATTTTAATGACGTGTAGATGTAAAATAAACCTTGATTTAAAATAAGAAATTAAATACTCAGTCTGTCCCAAATTAGGGTATAGATTTTTTCAAAAACGTGAAACAAATAAAAGAATAGCTCTACCACATCATAAACCCTCAACACCAGGGACCACACTCAAGCGAAGGAATGACCACCGAACGGAGAAGACTATTTTGGCTAATGTGCTGTACTAAGCCAGCCAAGACTAGCCCAGAACAGCGATCTCTGGTGTATACCATAATTTGGAACCAAATAAAAACGGATACGTGTACCATAATTTGAGACAGAGGAAATAAATAATAAGTGAAAGTAAGAATTATTTTGTCGAATTTTGATTCCAAAATAAAATCACATACTTTACGATTCAATTCTTATTATTTATTTCGTTACAAAAAAAACTATATTTCGCAAAATATTCCTGTGACAACGTATGCTTATTGTACATCAGCATAACACCACTTAACTCTTAGAAAAAACGACCACACTAATATCATTTCTATTGTGATTTGAGATAAATGTATGTTTATTAATTAAATATTTTTCTGGTAAGCAATGCGCTTATGAATTGTGACTGGAGTAGGGTAATTTGTCCTATAGGTGTTATATACACAAAATTAACATATTTTTATTTTAGGTGACTTGCGTTATTACTGTCCACAGTGCCCAAAAAGTTACAAACATAAACACGATTTACATAGACACCTGAATTATGAATGCGGCCAACCAGCAAGATTTCAATGCAAAGTATGTGGCAGGATGTTCCATCAGAAAGTTAATATGAAGAGCCATTTTATACGAGTGCATAAAATAAATATTTGAGTATATAATCGTTTGTTTTATTATATAGACTGTCGTCTATCGTCTGTCGTCTTATAAATTGTTCCCCCACGTTTATGAAAAAGTACTGGATATTTTGAAACCAAATTTTGCATGTGGCTATTATTTCACAAAACTACAAAACTCCGTCTTGATTATCTTTTGTTGAAAATTGGTCGTGTGAAAGACCATGATTTATTTAAATATCACAACGTTTACGATTTTTTTTATAAAATCCTTATCTATTTTTATAAGTATTTGATTATAAAAACGAAAAACTTCAATGATACTTTATCTGTGTCAATTTTTCAAAAATATAGCATCGATTCAGGTAGATCGTGATTTTTGTTAATATCGAGAATTGTTGCGGGTGCCAATCCCGGCCCGAATAGTGAGAGCCATTTATCGTTGGGATATAATTAACGACTTTAGATTAGATTTTCTAAAGTAGCAATATCCCAAGGTCTATAGCCAGTTACAGAATTGTAACATATGTTATATTTCTATAAAATACAAATCTATTATCATGATATGTATGATAAAGTAATATGCATAGGCCAGATTTTTTTTGTAATTATCTGATTTATAATCCCCCGTGGGATGACAATCAGTTTTATTACTAATTAAATAAAATATGTTTTTTATAAGTCATTGGAAAAAAACCTAATCTAGGTATATCCATATGAAGCTTATTAAGTTTCAGTACTTGTAAAATTGTCCCATGCGATTCTGATTATGGCTATAAGTACCAGATAACAAAAATTAATATTATTTTATTTTAGGTTACATGCGTTATTACTGCCCGAAATGTCCAAAAAGTTACAAATATAATCATATATTAAATAGACATCTGCATTATGAATGCGGATTACCAGCAAGATTCCAATGCCCTTATTGTGCAAAGATGTTTCACCAGAAAATCAACATGAAGAGTCATATAATTAGGGTGCATAAATAATGTCTGGAATGTACTATACGGATATTCACTGGTTTCAGCATTCTCTGTATCGGCGTTCTGGTTATAGAAGTGGAACGACCTCCGCTTTTGTGTGAATTAATTAAATTTTAATTAAAAATATATTTAATTATATTTTTATTAACTTGCATAAATTGTATGCCATTCTTGTGTATAGTGTTTGATAAAATGTCTCCGAGAGGGGCACAACAGCTCAATACCATTATACAATTCGCGCACTAAGAAGTATAGGCATAATCCTACATTTAGGGTGGATTTATAATGTCATAAATTAAGAAAGAAAATACAATAAATGTTTTGTCATCATTATGATCACAAAATAATAATATGCACTTACCATTTTGTACTTATTAGTTATTTTGTCACAATTATCAATATGATGGAAAATATTCCTATGAAATTGAATCCTTATTTCTTATTTTATGTCAGCATAAACCCACCCTTGGTAAATTTTAATTAATGCAACAAATCGAGTCTCTAAATTATTTTTATTTTTGAGGTGTCTAATGGTCCTTTATTTATTTACGATTTTTATGTATTTGTTTATAGCAATTTATATATTTACCATTAATATTATTAATAAATTTAAATTGTATTTGTGTGGTACTGAAAACTACAGACTATAGCAACTACAGCGGAAGGAGGTTTAGTGAGCTTATTATTCACGAAAGAAAAAAAGAAATTTAAGTAACTATGATTGTGTTTTACTTTTAAGTACACGTTTGTATTATAGATGGCCGACTGTAATTATGTTATGTATAGCGATATTTTCTCGATTTCAAAATTTTATTTCACGTTGCAATAGATCTTTTTATTTTATTTTAAAGTAGAGTTTAGATTAGTCTAGTTAATAAACTCTGCCTACATGATTAAGTTTTTAAAAGTGATCAAAAACGAATAAATTAAAGAAGATTAAGTAAGATGAGTTTATCTTTGTTTCGAATACCTAACCAAATCTGACCATCTCTATAATGTAAAAACAAAGACAATATTTCGAGACTGACCGGCCTGTCATTTATGACTTTTGTGCTGTCAGTACAGTTCGTGATAAATATTTTTATTATTGACCGTTTTGTTCGTCAAATGGAGATAAAAACAATACAGTAAGATAGTTGTCTATTGTTATCTTAAGGCGCTTTCGTTTAACATCATTAGTCGCCCCGTGGCGTGCTATATCGCTCCAAGTGTTGCCATCGTGCGCCGATTGCACGTAGAATTGTGCGCATCGGAAGCGGCTTGCACTACAAACAGAACAAAAGACAATAAGCCCGGGGCATCACGTAGTTATAAACGAAAACAGCATTAGAAGTTGCAACTGCATTGTTTGGAGTAGAAGAAGCAGAGTATTACATTAGAAACTGTTTTGGAAGGAAAAGTATACTAATAATCACACGGACTCGAAATTAATCTACTTTTATACAACCCAGACTAGTAAAATTAAATTTTCCGCTAATTTCCCACCCGATCCTGTCGTTTGCCCAACATACAAGCCCGATCTGGCCCAATCGCAATGATATTTAAATTTGCCACCAAATGTCCCTGCCAGATCACAGTTCCATGTCGACAAATGTTTTCCTTCACGGAATTCGTCGACGTGCATCGACATGCGACATCCTCTTATATACAGTTCAGATCATACCACGTCCAGTTAAATCTTAATCGGTGGTTCAGTACTAACCGCTGTATAAAACTCATTAGCAAAGCCTGTTAACCAGCCATTAGCACTTTAACTGGCGACTAACGTATAACGAGACATGGTAAAACGCAGGGCTGCCCTAAGATATGTGGTGTCTGTGGGCTAATAAAAATAATGCCCTCTTCATAAAAAAAAGATATGCATACATATATTTTCTATTTCATTTAGTAGAACAGATAATTTGGTTATTTTAGCCATGAAAAGATTTTAAATAAAAATAACTAATAATAACAACAAAACATAAACGCGCAATTTATAGCGCCCTAAAAGGCTTGCGTCTCAGGGCTATAGCCCATTTATTTCTGTGGTAAGTGTTGCCTTGTGAGAACGGGCGTGAATGTTGCATTAAGCTTCGGTTCCATATTGAGTAGCTGCCGCGCAAAGCAAACTCACGATGTGTGCAGTGAATATCTGGTTAGTTGTTCCCGGGGACAGTTGATTTAATACTAGCTCGACAGTCAGTTTTATTCGTGTTTGAAAACGAGCGGCTAGAGTTGCTAGTTTTGTGTGAACCGGCTTTGCTTTAATCGCTGGCTACCTTTTATCGGTCATACAGATGTGTGGTGTCATAATAGCTGCCTTTCAATTGCCTCAGCGTGCCTCGTGAGTTAGTCGTTTCTTACTGAACAGTTTTATTGTATGAATAAGCTACATTTGTCTAGCCATCTGTCTCATGTAGTTAGTTCTTAATAATGTATGTACCTATTTGCTTTTAATATGTATTTTTTTGTATAATTATGTTCTTACCTATGTAAGTCTAATATTGGAGATCAACATGAATAAATTCATTACATTATAAAAGCGTCTCTGATATAAAAATATGTAGGTAAGGAGGAATAGCCGTTACATAATTTGCGCCCGCATTCAGATGTTATATAAAGGGGCGCCTGAATGCACAGTAAGCTGAAAACAGCTGCTTGTCCCAATCCCTCTTGCGATTTATATGCTTACAGTTTTTTCAAGTTAGTAGGATGATCTTTGTATTTGTTTTTATCATCTGATTACATTAAAATTTCATGATTACAGTCATTCTACAATAACGCGTGATTATTAATGTATTTTTAATGTATAAATAGCAAAACCTCGAGTATATAGAAAATACAAATTAATGCAGATTCCCTACTAAATATAGATAATTTTCACCATATACAGTATCGGTCGGCTTGAATAGACTTTGTGTTATCTCCCCTATTATTATACCGTACGGTCATAATTGCCGGGCTTTGGTTTAAGTTTACCGTAAGTTAGTTGCCAAACTTATATTTCACATATTTATCTATAAACGTACACTGTGTTTTTATTAAAAAAGTTAAAATTTCGAGTTCCGGAAGATATTAACTTGTGCAAATACAATAGTAAAATAAGTATTACAATGGCAATCACATTTGGCTTCACTTTATCCTTAGTAGTATGTTGAAATAAAATAATAAATAATAAATAAAATTATAATTAAGGATTATTTTGACGTTTATGAGCATAATAAGAATATCTGCTTCCAACTGTAAAGTGTAACTTGTTAATTTTGATTTTTCTTTGATGTGGCTAATTAATATATTATTGACTTCGCTAGTTTGTTAGACTATATAAATATATATATATATATATATATATATATATATATATATATATATATATATATAGTCTTAGCTAAATATTTGATGTTAACCAAACGAAAAGAAAAATGTAAACTATTCTCTTATTTGAATAAGATAGATCTTCTTGCACACTTGGACGGGACATACCAACCAAATAAATATCCCTGTCAATTTAACATAAACCAAGCAGAATGATAATCGTAATGTTAAAATGAAATGATTAACTTGGGCAAGTTATTTATTACATAAAGGTTATCTATTAAATAAAATGACATTATTTATAATAATTATTTATTAATTTGGCAATATATAGGTGGGTTTATGTTGAAGTCAAATAATAAATAATAAACAAAAAAATAATTAATAATTAATAGTGAAGGATTATTTTGAACGTTTATGCTCACAATTCGAATATACTGCCAACTGTAAATTGTAACTTAGTTTTGATTAATATATTATTGAGCTTACTAGTTTCTTAGCTTGTTTAAATATTTGATGTTAATAAAACGATAAAAATGGAAAGTATCCTCCTTATTTGAATAAGATATTCTTCTTGTACACTTGGAAGTCTCCCGTGTTGATCAACAAACTAAACATCCCTATCAATTTGACATAAACCAGGCAAGAATGACTATCGTAATGTCAAAATGAAATTACTAACTTGTGAAGGTTATTTATTAAATAAAATTCGTTCAACATAACATTATTTATTAAATATTATTATTATTGTGTGACAGGTGATATTTGATAGTTGATCTGTATTTATGTGAGCGTGGTTTATAAACATGACTTTATTTCACTGGTTTCTTCTTGTATGACAATTTAACAGGTATTTAAGGTAATTCATTTTAATTTTAGATCAGTCAGTTCATGTTTGTCCACAGTGTTCAAGAAGATACAAATATAAACGAGGCTTGGCTAGTCACCTAAGATATGAATGCGGCCAACCACCAAGTTTCGATTGCCATGTTTGTGGGAAATTGTTTCACCAAAAAGTAAGCTTGAACAAGCATTTACGAGGAGTACATAAAATATCAACATAAATAGAAAGGAAAGCATATATTCTAAGATGTGATTCAGTGTGTTTCTATGTCAATGTTACTTATGCTGCTTAATCAGTAGCGTGACAGTATCTAGCTATATTGGTATATAGGGATTGATAACTTCCCTCACACTTATTGTAATATATGTCTATTATGAGTTATAATTAATTTGGGAATATTATTAATAAAAAATATTATAATTCGAGATTTGGTGTACATTTTGTCGCACTAATAACAGGTTTGGAAATATTATTAATAAAATTACTATTAAAAAATACTATAATTGGAGATGCGGTGTAAGATATACTATAGCTGCTTTCGTTTAAAGTTACTAGTCGCCCCGAACATTACGTGTTCAAGAAACAGAACAAAAACACGCTGTTCGTGAACATCAACAGGTAACTGTCAATTTCTCAACTCATGCAAACAATACTACCTTCACATGCAAATTCTCATTCTGAAAGAGTAAGAGTAGCAACAATACAATTTATTAAATAACTGCTACCTGCGTGTGCCCACTTAAGTACAAGCACAATTTGCGTGCAATCTACATATCTAGATTTCGATCTTATTAGATCGCATCGTTGTAGCTGAGCTAGTGAGGATGAATTCACACAATATCTAACTTAACCACTCGAGAAAAACATTATTTTGCTAATGTACTAAATGACGTTGTATTTAATTCTTTAACATGGTTATACCATTTAACCTCTGTAACATTTTGATCCACAGTTCTCTAGGGTAATTCATTTCAATTTTAGATCGCCCAGAGTATGTGTGTCCACAGTGTTCAAGAAGTTACAAATATAAACGAAACTTGGCTAGTCACCTAAAATATGAATGTGGCCAACCGTCGAGTTTCGATTGCCATGTTTGTGGGAAATTGTTTAACCGGAAAGTATCCTTGAAAAGGCATTTAAGAAATCTACACAAAGATAAGATTCAATGTGATTTATAAGTTTCTATATCACTGTTAATATAAATTGCTATAATTGTAAAATGACACAATTTAATAAATATTTTTGTTACGTTGAAGACAATTCGTTTTGGTGAAAACAATAACCTTATTCTGCTGAATTGTCGGATAGTTAAGAGAACATTATATACAAGCTATCGCAAGAAAAGCTTGAGTATTTCAAAGCACGAAAAGGTAAATGGGGATTAGATTCCTCACCGCGCCTACTTAGTTAACAAATCGCTTACATTCGACATATTTATTTATAATAATGCATACTCATTGATATATATATATATATATATATATATATATATATATATATATATATATATGTATATTATATATATATATATATATATACATATATATATTACATGTTTTCCATAATATTTTTTATATTTTGTCTTCATTTTATTCTTATTTATGATTGAAATTGTAATCAATATTTAGGAGTATCTTTAAATTTTACATGTTGGCATCTGTGATATCTAGATATCTAGAGTAACCATGAGTTTCGTTAAGTTTTCGAGTTCGAAAAAAGACGATTCGTCCAACTATAGACATTTCGTGCGTCCTTTTAAAGGTTTCGTGAAATGACATGCCACACATCTGGTGAGCAGAATACATTTCTGTTTTATTTTCCTCATTGATTGATAGGTGACGGTGCCATTTGAATTTTATTTAGTAGTATCGACAATATTCCATTAAAAATCTCCAGAAATGCTTGATGCAATTGTTAATCATTGTAACCTTGAGCACTAGACAACCCTAAGTGGGTTTTTGGCTGGCCAGATCGCTTCCTAGTATGTTACTGGGATTCTTTGGCCAGATTTTTACGTCGTTTTTGTGTAAGTAACAGGGCAAGTAAGTATTACGTTACCGACCACAGACCAACGGCTTAAAGTGCCTTCCGAAACACCGTAGAGCACAGATGTTCCAACTATGGAATGCAAACGCGACATCGAGATTTGAACTCGAGTCCTGCAAGTCCGGCATTTTACCACTTAGCTATGCATTGACAAATTATCCATTACAACATCTTATTTGTGTCAACAGTGTCACACAAACTATCCATTGTAAATGCGAAATAGGAAAAGAATATTTTACTATTGTACTATATGACGTTGTATTTAACTATTTACCAAAGTGATGCTATTTAACTATTATAATCTGTGACGTTTTGTTTAACAGTTCTCTAAGGTAATTAATTATATTTTAATGGCTTTGAACTTGTATGGCGTCTTGTTTAATAGTTCTTTCAGTTAATTTATTTTATTTTATTGGTTTCTTCTTTTATGACGTTTTATATAATAGTTCTCTAAGCTCATTCATTTTAATTTTAGACATCTCAGCTCATGTTTGTCCACAGTGTTCAAGAAGTTACAAATATAAACGAGGATTGGCAAGTCACCTAAGATATGAATGCGGCCAACCGCCAAGTTTCGATTGCCATGTTTGTGGGAAGTTGTTTAACCAGAAAGTAAGCTTGAAAACGCATTTGCGAGGAGTACATAAAATATCAAAATCAACATAAAGGAAAGAATATGATTTAAGATGTCATTCAATGTGTTTTATAAGTTTCTAGATCAATGTTGTAATCAAGCCGTAATCGTATATAGAGATTGATAATTTGGCATATCTTCTATTTTATTATGTATATTATGTATTATAAATCGTCTGCAAATATAATTAATAATATTAAGGATTTACTGTTTTAAATACTTTTTTTCAAACCTGTGAATAGTGTGCTATATTCTCAGGTTTGGAAATATTATTAATAAGGATATACGATGTTTGTGGCTACGTTACTCTATAAGGCACCTTACACGATTAATATTACTGTTAATATTTTAGAATAATGACAGTATGTTCATTATTCTAAAATATTGCCAGTATTACTTATCGTGTAATGTATATTAATGATGTAATGAAGAGAATACTGATATTTATCCGGATAATTGATTACTTGATAAATATAAAAGGATTATTGAAGCAAATATTGACAGTACTAGGATTGACAGTATTATTGACAGTGTAAGGTGCCTTAAAATTGTATTTCTTTGCTAGACCGCAATGATTTCATTTTGGTGACGGGCACTATCGAATAAAAACAGTAGCACTATTAACTGATGTGATCTGTATCATTGATTAAACATCACATTAATATCATGATTAATCAATGTCTGCATAGAACGTCAAATAAAGACTTTTCAAAGAAAATTTTGGTTATTTCAAAGCACGAAAACGTAAATGGAGATGGTTAGTCTTTACCGCGCAAATTCATATTCTTCTTATTTTTTGGCGCTCGCGCTAAAAGTACGATTTTGCCATTGGTATGTTTTAAAACATAATATATTTAAAAACGAATTTAAATCGAGACCATGACACCACATGTCATCATGATCTATCTGCGACATCTAGAATCGTACCCGCCAATAATGCATTTTGCCAATGGCAGTGAAATGAACACATGCCTGTTTTAATTTTCCAAATTACTTACAGGTGACGACGATTTGAATTAGTACTACCAACATTGTTCGATGAAAAATCAGTAGAAATACGTGTTTCAAAGTAGCTATTATGGAATTGTATTTGTGCGAAAACAGTGTCATAAAGGCACCCTACACGGTCAATAATACTGTCAATATTTGCTTCAATCCTCCTTTTATATTTATCAAGTAATCAATTATCCCGATAAAGATCAGTATTCTCTTCATTACATCAATACTATACCTTACACGATGAGTAGTACTAGAAACATTTTACAATAATGCAGATTTTAAACATATTATCGTACAGTACTACTGTCATTATTCTAAAATATTGACAGTAATATTGATCGTGTAGGGTGCCTTATAAAGTATCCATTGTAAACGCGAAATACAAAAACATTATTTTGCTATTATACTATTATATGACGTTATGTTTAACTGTTTGCCATGGTGATGCTATTTGAGTACGTCTTGCTTAACAATTCTCTAAGGTAATGCATTTTAATTTTAGATGGCTCAGCTCATGTTTGTCCACAATGTTCAAGAAGATACAAATATAAACGTGGTTTGACTAGTCATATAAAATATGAATGCGGCCAACCGCCAAATTTCGATTGCCACGTATGTGGAAAATTGTTTTCTCAGAAAGTATGCTTGAATAGGCATATAAGAGAAGTACATAAAATTTCAAAATCTACATAAAAGGACAGAGAATATTCTGATATTATAGAATGTGTATTATAAGATCCTATATACAATGTTTATTATGCGATGTTCTTAACTGAATAAAATATTATAGAATGTGTATTATAAGATCCTATATACAATGTTTAATATGCGATGTTCTTAACTGAATAAAATATTTTATGTATTTTGTTTTATGGCTGATATCAATAACTCAATAACGGGACGATTGGGTAAACGTGTAAAAGTTCCAAATTGCTACCAAAGAACTGACAGTTTAATTGAAAAACGCACTACATGTCCGATGTCGATTATCCTACAAGGATTCACCGTAATACCGGTACGAATTTATATTCGCTGTGATTTGAAATTTGTAAAGTATCCAAACTAAAATATTATCCGGTTTGCATATGATTCTTCAAGTTCAGATTGTAGAGTGCAATCCTAAAAAATTATGACCTGAAAAAATCAAATGAAATATCTGTTGCATATAAACCATTTATGGTTATTTACAATATATATATATATATATATATATATATATATATATATATATATATATATATATATATTGTAAATAACCATAAATGGTTTATATGTGGTTTATTTAGAAATGTGATACCACATGTTCTATAGTATTTTTAGGGTGCCAATAATCGCCACACTGAAAAATATATAACATGTATAGCATATATACGTTGTAAAATAATGTTAATAACTATATACTTAATATAGGTTTGTTTGGAATTCAGATAAAAGTTTGAAAAAAACCAGAGTGGAAGTTTGCTATTATTGCGAATAGTGTCGATTTTTGATTCTTCGTTTAGGAGAAGGTTATCTTTAACACGACTTAACGCTTGACAGTAGTTATACATAAGCTTATACATTGCCCTTTACAACAAATTAATTTAACAAATATATACATTCTATTTAAATAATCAAATATTTAATCTATGACTACTTCTTTTCCGTAAATATTGTACGGCCCAGGTGGTCTATAGTGTAAGTTCAGACGTTCAGCAAAATGTCTCTTGCCAATGGTAACTATCTTAACGTCACTCTGTATAAACTTGCAACAATAGCGTTCGCGGAGCTTGGGTCATAATAACGTTGAAATATTTAATTAATTGGTTGCTTTGGGTAACACACCATTCTGGAAGGGGGGTCTATTCTGTAAGATCAACTGGTCTATTACCCGTGGCAACTAACTGGTTTCTCCTGCTACATCCTTCCCTAGATATGTAGCTCGTGGCGTTGCCACTCCACATAACCAGCGTTTTATACGAGCTCGCAGTCATTCTTATCTGCCTTTCTTGCCACTCGACATCCCTCATTCTCTCCGTGACTGCAGTTCCGAGAATTCCTCAGCATTTCCTTCACCCACACCGCAGACATACCCACTTGTTCATACATCCTCTCTTTATATTTTCTCCATCTGGTTCTAAGTGCACCTCTGCAGTCGAACCAAACGCCTAACTACGGTAAATAACTCGCTCTTTCAATCATACTTCCCTTCTATTTCAACGCTCTACCCTTGTACCCTTATTTCTAAACATTTTCCATTTTATTTTTTCCTCATTCACTATTAACCGCTTTTTTCTTATTAAGGTAAATTCCCATTATTTTCGACATTTCTTGAATCTCGTCCACTCTTGGCCACAAGGACTAGGTCATCCGCATATGCTAGTATTGATACCTTAGTTCTTTCTACCACAACCCCTCTCGCTTGCCCTCTCCTGGACACCTCCAACTCATTCCATAATCATATAGAACAAACAGGAGGGGGCTATAGAGCATCCCTGGCATGTTCTGACATTCATTCTAAATTTCCTCGAAACTACTCCATTCACTCTTTCTTTGAAGCCATGACTCTTTATATATCTTCTTCCATTCCACCGCTTCTTCTTCCATCCCTAACCTTTCCATGCACTCCACTAACTGAGCCATATGCTGCTTTCAAATCCACAAAAGCCGCATACAACGATTAGTATTTTAATGTTACCTTCAAACCTTAAGACGAACCCTCAATTTAAGTCGATTGTACTATATAAAGGGAGGCGTCCTTTAGTCGAAAAATACGATACTTATATTATAAAAGTATAAGGGCCGTTCCCACCGTCCAGTTAAATGGTAATCGACGGTTAAGTCCTAACTGCTGCATAAAACGCATTGGAATACTCTTTTTAATGAGACATTAGCACTTTAACCCTAAATTAACCTGACATGTTGAGGAGTGGCGTAACGGTTCTATACTTCAACATAAGATAATGAATTATATTCACATAAAACTTGTTTAAGTTGTTTTAACTGCTGCATAAAACGGATTGGAATACTCTTTCTAAAGAGACATTAGCACTTTAGCCCTAAATTAACCTGACATGATGAGGAGTGGCGTAACGGTTCTATACTTCAACATAAGATAATGAATTATATTATTCACTTAAAACTTGTTTAAGTTGTCCTAATGACGTCAGAAATGATCGCTTTTCTAGGAAAACTTGGCTTAAGTAAATAAAAACTATTCTATAATCAACCTTATGTAACTAACAACTTATTTTTTGTTCTCACAATTTGCATCTTTGGGGTTGTCACTTTTGAAACAAGGTTGCTATATATGTGTATGTGTTGGTATGAATATATTTCACACTCTAATTTATATTTAATTTGCAGATTCAAGACAATTCTATTGCGATCAATGTTCTAGGAAATACAAGCACAAGTTCCTGTTAAACAGACATCAGATTTATGAGTGCGGAAAGCTGCCGCAGTTCCATTGTGGAATTTGCAATCGTGCATTCCGTCAAAAGCACAATTTGAAAACGCACGTTGTAACAGTGCACAAAGTACAAATGGAATACCTAAACTCCCTTGCAAATGCATCGTCGAATGATAATAAAAAATATGTATAGTTTATACGTTTATAACATTATTTAAATCTACTACTACTAATTATTTTATTGTAACATAAGATGGACATTATTATTATAATAAAAAAATCGGGTATTCAATAATTAAACAGTGGTTTTCTGAGGCTGGGTTGTTTAAAACGAGATATATCTTATATTCTATATTACGTATGCATCTGCATGTTTCTATTCGAATTTTAAGTCGATTTTATTATGTAAAAAGGAGCGTTTTATAATTAAAAATACGATACTTATGTTATAATTGAATATACTATCCGAAAGAATAATAATAATCACGTCGGCTTTGACAAGTTTGACACATAAAGCGATATTATATATATATATATATATATATATATATATATATATATATATATCTATTCATTATCCCTCTAGCCTGTATAAATTTTTGAAATATCTTCAATAGTGAATGTAGTAAATATTTGTTTATTGTATATATTTTTCTAGAAAATGTAATTATTAAAACTACGTTTTTTATTTTGTTTTATTAATAATATTAGTTTAATAAATATTAACTAATTTTTATAATAATGGTTACATACATACATTACACTTTTTATAATTGATATTAGTTTTTAAAATATTTAGACATCAGAATATACAATTTATATCATGTCCACTGGTAAGAAAATAAATATAAACTGTTTCTTTTTCTTTATGGAATACTACTACTACCTATAAGAGTTGCATACTTGTAGTTATAATTTATTACTTATAATATTTAATAATTATATCGAAAACCTAAAAGTAAATTTTCAGATTTGTTATAAACCTTGTTCAATTAAGTTTGATATAATACAAAACGTTTTTAAATTAGAGTCGTTTCTTTTCCGAAAATTAGTGTATAAAACAAGAATTATATTGTGCTAGATTTCTCAAAAAAACGTGTACGAATAAGTTATTCTAGACTGCTCCTGTACATGAACTGCGCTAGAAAATAAAAGTTTCTTAAAAATGCAGTAATGTAATTCACGCTTCACAGATGTGTCATTCAAGTAAATTAAAATAGAAGTGCAGTGTCCACTATATTTCTATGTGCTATGTTCAGTTCATACTGCGACCAATGCTGCCTGTGTATTTATGTAAAAAATTTAATGAAATTTGAACAAAATGTAGGTCCTGATCTAATATTTTTTTAGATCTGGACCTACATTTTGTTCAAATTTCATTCATATTTTTATAGACATGCACAGACAGCGTTGGTCGTAGTATGAACTAAACATAGCACATAGCAATATGCTGAATAGAGCACATGAATAATTGAAACAGAAACTTGTTCAAGTTTCTTCATGAATCTAGCACTATGTAATTCACGCTTTAGACTACTTTCACACGAAGACGTTATGCGATACCGGTATGCTGAATACTTATTTTATATAGTACGCTAATATATCAGCATATTATTGCTCCCATTTCCTATGGTATAGAACTAGTATCCAGCATTCACGGTATCGCATACTAACGTCTTTGACATGTAAAGAAGTCTTAGGTTGTAATTCTAATGCCCGCTTTCACCAACGATCCATAAATTTAGGCGTTTCTTAGTACGGTTGTCAAAATATATACTGCCATGCGAAATAACCCCTCCATAATAACCATACTAAATTGCTAAGAAACGCCTAGATTTACGGAGCATTGATGAAAAGGGCATTTGGGTACCTGCAAAGGGCAGTGAAAACAATTTTTTATTCATCATTATTCGTAATGATTCGAGAAATCTCAGAATAAATAAAAAATATATATCTATAAAAAAACCATTTTTCAGTGCCCTTCACTACCCCAAGTTTTTCACCTTCAATTTATATATTTGACAATTGATTTAATAAGAACTAAACATACTCACCATTTTGTGCAATAATAGATAACGTAATTTAAATATTTAACATATGCTTTTATACTGTAACACGTTTAAATCTCATTTTTAGCATTAACATAAAATATAAAATTCATATTTTGAAACTAGAATTTAAATCCATGCGATCCTATTAATTTTAACAGTTAAAACTTTACTTTTATTAAGATTAACAACACTATTACACATATGTTTCTACAATATTCTAAAAAGAAAATATATGTAATCTTATCAGACTGTTTACTGCCTTTTCGGTGGCCTTATAATCTCGTGTTTAAGTAACAAATTATTCTTATTTCGATTAAGAAAAATATACAGTTAATATGCACATTTTTTTTTTAATAAAAAAAAATATTGGTAACTTATTGGTTTCTTTCATGTAGCAACAACCTACCCTGATATTTTAGATAGTGCTTGTTACTAATTTACGTTTTTTTAGGCACCGCACGATTTTTCTGCAACAATTGTCCAAAGCATTATAAGTATAAAGGAGATTTACGACGACATATTTCTTATGAGTGCAATCAGACACCCCATTTTTTATGTCCCAACTGCAGCAAGGGGTTCTATAGAAAATGGCACGTGAAAAATCACTTGAAATGTTGTAAATACGAAACAATAATACTTTAATATATTGTATAACTCGGTATATGTGGTGATTCCTGATTCCTTGGGGGGAAGTTGTATAATTTTTATATATATCTGGAGATATTGTGGAATTTATCCTCACTAGCTAAGCTACATTGATGAGATATAACAAGATCGAAATCTAGATATGTAATTTCTAAGAGGTGGATTCACACTTATATATCGGTATTATTATTTTTATAGTAAAATGAGACCTTTTGAACATTGCTACTTAGTAAATATATTATTTGTTTACCTACAAATATTGTATTATATATAATTACAAAAGATTTAAAGATTATATTAAAATATAAATATTAAGATCTAGTTTGTGTCTTCTTACTTTACTACCTACAGCCCAAATCGAAATTATTATAAACATTATTATACCAAACATATTTAGCGTAAAGAATGTATATAAGAGCCGTTTTCGTTTATCGTTCGGGAGCTGTTCTGGGCTGGTCTTATTTGGCTTAGCTCCTGAATCATAAACGAAAAAGCGGCTAAGTATATAGATAAGGTAGTTTGTTTGCCAAAACTGGTTAGAGAGACACTGAGTCTGTTGTAAGAAAGAATGGGTAGTTAGAAAATCTTCATTGTTAAATAATCAATATGTCGCTAATATATTTTAGCTTCGTGATGATTGTTTAACTTACTATAACTGCCTATTCTGCTGTTTTCCCGAAATAGACTCAGTGTTACTCAAATGTAACGATTTAGGGCATAGTAGAACTGAACAGGTAAATTGTAACATAACAAGCTTACGGATGCTTTGAAAGTTATACCAACTACAGTGTCCGACCGAACGTTTCTACTAGATTTCAACCAGATTCGGCAGTAACATATGTTACAGCTAAATATTCGGCCAATAAATTGCAAAACCTTCATCTACCGCCGAAACTGAATTCAAATTCTTTAGATAAAGAAAAAGAATATATTTATTTTTCTGATAATAATTGAGAATTAACAGTGTTTATTTTTGGTTAACGAATATTTAGACTGGTTTTCAATATGCGCAATTAATTGCCATTTTTAATATTATAAGTTAAAAGTTAGTTTTCTGATGCAGCAAGTCCTGTTGATGATAATACCAGGCGTCAGAAGTAGTTTTAAATAATTAATATTAATGCTTTTAATGATATTTAAATTATTTCAGTTCATAGTGTTAATATTATAAAAGACATACAAATTTCACACTAAAATTTTAGCTTGTATATAGTTGTAGTAGTACAATTTTTGCAATTAGCTTCATTATTTGTTTAATAAATTATCTTTATATTCACTGCTACATTTTTTAGGTGATGGCAATTCATATTACCAATATGTATACCAATGCGATGATTGCCCGAAAGTGTACAAATACAAGCGAGGACTAGAGAGACATATGAAATATGAGTGCGGAAAAGTGCCCCAATTTCAATGCCAAATTTGTGGACGTCGTTTCACCCAGAAAAGCTCCGAGAAAGCACACATGACTAAATTGCATGGATTGTCATTAACATCGTATTCTGTTAATTAAATTATGCATTATTGTTTTTCGTATATTAATAAAACTGATTAATTTTTATTATGGTATAAATCATAATATATTATGTTTGAAGTAATTTGATTCAAATTGACATGTGTAAGCATTTTTTCGAAATAAGTATGTTTATTCTTAATTTTAATATTATTTGTATGCAATCTTTTGCATTTTAGAGTTTTATTGAGAAAATAACATAACATCAATACAATTATATAACCAATTGCCAATAAAGAATAAAATTCTCTGAGAATGATTTATACTTATATAGATATACTTAATTTATTCCGTGATATTTTATGAGAATTAGAGGCACAGGTTTTTATTTTTCATAGAATTTACATTTACTAATGTATTCTAGAAATTCACTATTCTAACCCGGGACATATAACTGTTTGTATACTTTGTGCTTGAACCTACTTCAAACATGTGATGGGCAAATTACTCCAAGCAGAGGGTACATTTTTCCAGATATAAATATTTGTGAGTGAGTAATTCATATAATATTTATATAATACAACACCATAGGACCATAGCATCAGCTAATACTAGTAAACAAAGTTTCACTATTTTCCTGATTCTTTGATCAAACAGGATCATTCTTACAGTATCTACCATACCTACTACCGAACCTTGAATAAAATCTAATTGTACAACTGATACCATGTATAGAATAATTATTTAGATAGTGCCTACTAGTAAATAGTATTTAATTTTAAATGATCGTTAGTAAGTAAACATAAGTAAAAGTATATTTATTATTTTATTTTTAGTCTGAAACTAATAATGTGTATTTTTAGGTCACGTTAACGCCTTCCATTGTTCCAAATGCAGCAAATCGTACAAATACAAATGGAATTTAACCAGACATTTGAAGTACGAATGTGGAGTCAGTCCTAAATTTCTGTGCAAAATATGCCAGCATGCATTCTTCTACAATTGCCAGCTTACTAAGCATATGACTATGAAGCATACTCATGCAATTGCTGTCCCTTATTACAATAGCAATGAATAAATAGTTTTAGTTGTATTTTGTAGTTTTAAGATGTGTTATATGCATTCCCATTGTTAGACCTGTGGTCTTCAAACATTTGCACCCAATAAAATGTATTTATTTCGAACAATAAATAAAGAAATAATATAAAGTATGATAGATCTGCAGGAAACCAACTGAGCAATGTAAAAATGGGTGGTGAATAAACTTCATGAACAACTTTAAGTCCTGTCGCATCGTGTGATCGATCCATTCATAACACAACCACACTGACACTACATTTGTGTCAGTGCAATACACATTTGTAATTGTGGACAGGACTTAAGACATCTCTCTAAATGAGGCATGGACGTGTTTACCGCAACCTGACTTTATTCGTAGGCGTTAGACATATAACTAATATGATATATTGCAAATTAATACGGAGATAGAAGTATTTTTCTATCCATAAAAAATGGGAAAACTGATATTCAGGATGTAAGGAGCATCTGTGTAAAAATATACTGTGTAGTGTGTGAATACTACCTAGCCCATATTTTTACAAAACTCTTTCTATGCTGGTTTTTATTGTGTTTAAATTTTGCATTCAAATATTAATATGTAATGTAAATAAACAACATAGATGTGTGTAGTATGAATTGAATAAATAAACTAGTTTGCTCTATAAGCAATCGCAGGAAAAGTTATTTATGCTTGTTTACTCCTACCATAAGTTATAAGTCAACTATAATTATAATAATAATAATATCTATTGTGATACATAACATTTACATAAACAGTCATTATTATCTACATTCGAATCTAAATCTAATCTTAATTTTAATAATGTTGTTTGTGTTTGCATTGTTGGATTTGGGGGATTGATGGGAATTTTCTTTTGTTAGGTATTGATGGGTTATATTATGGCACAATGTTGGTAAATATTTTAATGTTTGTAATCTAATTTTGAATGTACAGTATAGGAGTCGGTTAGGAGTTAGGATAACTGTGCTGATAAAAAAAATATGCTTTAAAATATATAAGTGTGAATTCACCTCTTAGCAGTTTACATATCTAGATTTCGATCTTGTTAGATCTCATCCGTGCAGTTCAGCTAGTGAGGATGAATTCATATAATATTTCTAGTGGTTATATGAAAAGTAATGCAATTCCAATCTCCAGACAGCAAGTTTCACGCCATCTGGCGACACGACAACAATAAATATTTAAATAATTTTTACTCAAAATTGGGCTTTGTGACTACCATGTACTGTAGAGATGGCCCAGAGGTTCTTCAGGTAAACAATGTTATGGCATTACATTACATGGCTTTGTAGAAGCTCGAAAACAAATATATATTTTGAGTTTTGCAACCCATTTTGTAATATCCGTCAACATACTCATGCCATTTAAGAATATTCTTGTTTAAGACCTTCTACAAAGCCATGTTTACCTGAAAAATTTCTGGGCCATCTCCATGCTACACAGTGGTCACAGAAGCCCTAATTTTGAGCCAGAATTATTTGAAATCAGTTTTTATTATGATCAACTTACGTTTTAAAAATATCATCATACTCGCGATAGTTCGTACTTGTGGAGGAATACGAATTTAATGTCGAAATTTTCAAAAATCGCCAACTCAAAATGGCAGTTGGACTTTCCAATCATTCTTGCGTAAGAGTCTTTTACCTACCTAATCGCTATCCTCTTCCAAAATAATATTAGGCGAAGGTTGTTTGTAGGTAAAATTGGGATATATATATATATATATATATATATATATATATATATCTGCTCTAAATTATTTAATTTATAGCCATATTATGAAGTACGTTTTCATTAATGAATAAATGAATAAATATCTTTCGCATGAATGGAATAACGTCAGTCGGCCATATTAGATGTCTCATCTCATAAGTCATTTAAATCAACCATGCAAATTGTTCGTGTGTAGGCAAGTCTAATTTTCGTTCAATAGTTATTTATTGAACTGTAGGTGCAAGCATGACGGTGCCCAGTTAGAATTAGTATCTTATACTGGAGTTATACAGTTTTATATATGTTCCAAATGTACCACTAATATTAATAAAGTTTTGTGTTATGTATTTTGCCATAGGAGAAATGTAACAACTCAGTCGTATTGTAATACAAGACTATATACAATCATTGATTTACCAGCTACAAAAGCGTTACAATAAATATCAACCATAATCTGCTACATAGGGTACACAAGTCAGTAATTTTGACTAACTGGATCGTCCGAATAACCCTAATCATAACTTAGAAGTTCACATAAAATACATATTTACGCGATTGGACACAAAAACTCTGATATGTATTAAGTGAACTCAGACAGAAGTAAAAATAATATTATAAACACTTAAAAGAATGGTAGTTAATTTACCAGACTTAATAATAAACTATTAAAACATACTGATACTTTTATTATAACCCCCCTCCAACACACAAACTCTTGTATATTAACCATTTAGTTATTTACACCAATTGCACAATTATAACTATGTTTGTACTAAAATAATATTTTTCTTTTTCAGCGTTTAAGTCAGGTGAATTTAGATGCCCAAAATGCCCCAAGCACTATTTGCGACACAGTAGCCTATACAGGCATCTGCGCTATGAATGTAAGCAAAGCCCGCGTTTCGGCTGCTACGTCTGCAATAAAAAGTTCCACCAGAAGTGTTCTCTCAAGACCCATCTAGTTAACGTCCACAAATTTATATTTTAAGATTTAATATGTATTCTATGTTAGTTTAACGTTAAACTACCTCAAGTCGAATAGAGTGTATGTACTGTACTCGTTTATTGTTAAAAAGTGTAACCGTTTTGTGAAGAGTATTTTATCTTATATGGCTGGGTATGTAATAATATTAGAGTTGAACTGAATACAAAATATATATGAACGGATATGCTTAGTATGTGTACTAGAAAAGTGGAATCTGTAGGTATACGTATAGGAATCAAATTAGGAATTATTATTATTATTACAATACATATATGTCTGACTGCGAGAATTTTATACAAACTAGTTTTAAATAATTTAATCAGTGACATTATTCATTTATTCGGCATATAATAATAAGACAGTATTTATTACTGCAATTATTTTTAAATATGCTTATTAACGAAGTTTCATTAAATCTTAAAAGTGATGAAAAAACATAGATTTTAATCTAGTTTAAGCTTCTACTATTAATTAATATCTGGTTTGAATACATTAATAATTAACATTTTGTGGGTGGTTACAAGACCAACCAAACTATTGCCCATTTCCTATCCTATGACTTGAATTTAATTATACTCTTTTCAATAATCTTCCATAAACAAAGCAATATCAAACGAAATAGATTCATAAAATGTTGTAGAAAACACTGTAATGTAGAGTTATATATATATATATATATATAGTGAAAGGACATTGGTTAGTCTTGAATCACCTCCCCCTATCTTTGTTTCGTTCAAGGCAGGTGTTTTGAATGATTTAAACAAATAAAAATACCTCATTAAGAAAATTATATGAACAAATGGGGTAATGGGGTATTTCCAAAATATAGTCTTATTGATTCTTAACATAGCTAATAATATTATTTTTTATCATACGAATTTGTTTGTTACGCCAACGAATTTGTTTGTTACGGTACGTAAGCGTAAATCGTTCGAAAATCATAAAGTTGAGCATGTAAGAAGATAATGCAACCATGCATAATGTAGTTACGTAGTTTTATAGATTTGGTTCATACAACAACAATAAACATTTTTATAGTAGTTCTGTTCATACGCAGAAAAAAAACAAAGAAAAAGTAACAAAACTAAATCTAGCCGTAGCTTACAAAACTGTATTGCCGAAACACACCAATAAGAGCAGGGCCATATTAACCTAATTTGAGGCCCTAGATAGTTCTTTTTAATTTCTAAATGTAAGATTAAATTTGTCTTGTTTACAATTGTTTTTCGAAGGTGTGATCGGGCTTCTCAAAATCCGGGCCCTAGACATTTGTCTATGCTATGATCCGGCCCTGGGAGTCTATTCTATCCTGTTATAAGTTCAGACTGGTCTGTTATCCATGGCAACCAAATAAACAACTGTTGGTATGTCCCATGCTCTACGAACGCTAGCCTTATGTCAAATGTTACAAATTCGTCAAGATCACTAACTTAACATCACTTTTGACATAAGGCAGTATTACCATAGCATAACCATAAAACGTACGGCAGGACTCAATAGGTACCAAGTAGCCCAGAACAGAGACAATTGGAAATACTTAAGGCAGGCTTATACCCTGAGGGTAGAAACCGGCTAAATTAAAAAGAAATCGCAGAGCGTGGGGCATAACAGTTGTTTACTTGGTTGCAATGGGTAAGAAACCAGTCGGAACTTATAGAAGAAATTCTCCCATTACGAGGACTATTATAAGAATTCATTAAAATTTTTAGTAAAAATAGAATATGAAATATACAAATACGAGCAACTAATTACGAACATAACTTTGACATATAAAATCTAACCCCCTGTTCACAGTACAGTGTACGTAAGTGTAAATAATTCTTAAGACCTTAGTGGTTAGCTCATGAACCACTTTTTAAGTATTAATATAAATTATAGACTTTTGCCGTTCAATTCGTTGATGTGTATGATTAAAATAATTTATTTAAGTCATTATATTACATTTATTAGTCACATATTGAACACTTGCTTTAGAATAAACTCAGACTGACTCTCTAATATAAGCGGCTTTCGTTTATCGGTCGGGAGCTATTTTAGAATATTCTATACCAGCTAAGACCAACCCAGAACAGCTCCCGAACAATAAATTAAAGCGGCGATAATGCTATTTTATTCCAATCTATATAATCCAATATAAAGATGATTGCGTTAATGAATAAATTACTGCGAAACTAGTTTGAATGAAAGTCTAAAATAGTCGGACAAATTTATATTTATAATATTTTAGCAGCTATTCTATGCAATGCCAAATATATAAGAAGAAGTTGGTATTTACGCTTAGATTAGAACAAAGATGAGACTGGATTATTGTGCAGCTTGATATTTTCGTTTTTTTATATGTAACAAAATATTGGTGATTTGGGTTGTCATGTATTATTAAGCAATACAATTATAGCAGGATCAATTACTCAATAATACAATTATAAATATCTTATGTAGGCACAACACGACTTTCCGAACAAATTAATATTAAAGCAAAATTTCACAAAAATAAATGTATTTATTGTTGTAGATAATTAGTAGTAGTTACTGTTAGTTACAATTTATTACTAGCTATAAACCCTTGGGTTCTTCGGCCGTAGATAATTAAACAACTTCTATCTAATTTGCCGGTAAAGGGACAAGCTCAGAGGGGTTTAAACACCCGGTATTTATCTTAACTCCGAAGAAAATATCTGAAATACTTTAAAAGGTGATTTGCTTGAGTTTGAACTCTTGCTTCCCAATTTTCATTATGAGATGGCCGGTGCCTCTAATCACAACGTTAGTGAGCTGGATCGGTAATTAAACTTTTCATAAAATCTCAAAATTTACTATTAAATCTAGCTACAAAGGACTACAAAGCTGAAAATATAAATATTTAAAACAGACACATCAATATAATACTTACTGTAGTAGCATTCTAGGGAGCTATCTGGGAATCGCACAGTATCCTCAGACGATAAATACCGATATATAGATAGATAATATAATACAACAGTCTAAAGTGTATTTCCGCATGAATTAGAAAACACATGTTTTCATGATTACCATACTGTAAAAACTGGTTAGTTTAGTTAGTTTGGTTTGTTTTTTTATGAGCTGAATTTCATAATTATTTGTTTAGTCCATTTTATAGTCATCATTATGGTGAATTATCAATACATACTATACTGCTTTGTTTCATGTAACACAGTTCGTATCCATTAATAATATTAAAAGCAGCAGTCCAAACTATGTAACTAGACTACAAATCATACAAAATACAAAGCAATAAATGTTTTAACTGGTTTAACACGTTACCTGCTGCGGTCACTTTTGGAAAAGTGTCCCTTGTGCCACGTTATTTAAAAAAAGATGATGTCACCAGACCTACTATATCATAATTTGGTATTGTTTTGTAATTTTTCTTCCTATTCATACATCTTCCTATAACATACATGCTACGTAAGATATGTTATCAGCGAAATAAAGAACATCAGGGTCGTGAATATGCAATACGGAAAACGTTATTATTCGTTAGTATTCAAAATCATACACGCGGCATACTAGACCCAACCTATGTGTACTATTTCATACACGTGGCAGTTAATGTGTTAAAACAACCCGTATGTTTATTTATTTAGACATTTCACCTATTAGAATGTATGTTATTCGTGATCAAATAGATAAATATACATGTAATAGAGAGACGGCTGGCGACTCTAACCACTAGGCTACTTAGCTGGGTAATTGTATATATATATATATATATATATATATATATATATATATATATATATATATATATATATATATATATATATATACAGGTTACATATTGAACAATAAGAATTTAAATTATTCGCGAAAAAAAAAACAGTTACATTATATGTAATAGAATACATATTAAATATTGAATAATATAAATGAGCATTTGCCCCCTTACTGTATGATTGTGGAAATTGCAGATATCGTAACAACCATTTATGCCCGCTTAAAAAATAACGGTTAGATTTTAGATGTACTCGAGTTATAAACGGCCAGAGATTCAAGAAATTCTAGAGTGAGAATAAATTTTATTAAGGCTATCGGCCAAACAAACGCATTTCTGTCACAAAGAAATTCTAATACCTATAAATTACCAATATTTTCGTTACATAAAAAATGTTTAGCAAATAATATAATGAGGAGTCTACATGCGTCAATATTATTTTATAGTAAACATCGATATATTATTATTTCTTTTAATATTAAATTTATCAATTATTCGACTGAAATGTAGAGCTTTAATTGGTTAGAAACTTTTGTTTATGTATAGCAGACCAACAACAAGCCACATGGAACATGGAGATACTTTTGGTGTAGGACTATTTGCAACTAACCCAAAATTTACTTTAGAACATATAACTAACCTAAAGATTAGTCTGACGCTAATAAGTAAAATAAGACTAGAAATGTTATGCATCTAAACTGCGCAATGCTGCTAATATTTTTTACAAAGCTTCCGATGCTAAGAAAGTAGGTTATACTTTATAGATTATTTTTTACTCGAATATGTATTGTTATGTATTTGCAATGTCTTTTATATTCAAACAAACCAATAAATATGGCAATGTTTAGTAAGTATTGTGTTATTTTTTTTTAATATTCTGTATAGTATATAGTATGGCTGGATTACAATTAATCATTTGTGGTATATGTAAATATTTTTTTAAATCCAGCCTTGATATAATATAAAAACACAGATACATTTTGAATTTTGAATGCGACCGATCTGTACTTTTATTCTGTCAGTGCATGTCCTGCACTATAGTATATAGTATGGTTAGATCACAATTGATCAATTGTGGTATATGTAAATATTATTTAAAATCCAGCGTTGATATAATATAAAAACAAAGACAAATTTTGAATTTTGAATGCGATCGATCTGTACTTTTATTCTGCAAGTGCATGTCCTGATAAATATTTTTATTACTGATAGCTTTGTTCTTCAAATAGGGATAAGAACAAAGCGATAGTAGGATAGTTGCGTGTATTTTTATCTTTGTTAGTACTAAGGTGGATTGGCCCGTATACCCCCGGACCTTAACCCTTTAGAATTTTGCCTTTGGGGATGGTTGAAAAGCGAAATATACAAAGAAAGAGTTAATACAAGAGACGAATTTGTCTTTCGCATATAGTGCTGCCCTCAAAGGACGACCAGAAGACGTTAGGAAAGCTACACTTAATATTGCCAAACGTCTTCAAAAGTACAAACATCTACTTTGATTTCATTCCTCGTGTGTTTTATATCATTTAATTAAATAATAAGTGTAATAAACCATTTGTGTTTGCTCATCACTTTATGTTAGTCTGTTCCCTCTGTAACCCTAAATAATTGGACTCATGTTTAAAATGGTCCATATTACCACCTCCTAAAAAATTCCTCCTGAAATACCCTATATTTCATAATAAATAATAATATATTTGTTTTAGGGGAAAATAATAAAAATATAGACGATGAATTCCATTGTTCAAAAGTCATTCCGTTGAAAAACCTTATTGCGTCTACATGTGCTTTTCTGCATTACTACCAATAAGCTACATTGAAAGCACATGTCACGAATGTGCATAAAGTTTTTTTTTAAATGTTATGTTACGGAGAGAGTATATTATACATAGTACTATCACAAACAAAAATATATGGTGTGGGCACTATACGAATACTATTTCGAATGAATTAATTCGTAAGCATTTGCGGGAAATAGTCCAATTCATAGTTCAAATCGTTTGAAATAGAGAATGAGGTTCCTCTCATAGTATTTTCTATGAGATAACACTAATTCTGGAGTTGATTAAAACAATGTAAAACGTCAGTATCCATTGAGAAAAACTATGCCAACAAAGGTGGGTTTGGCGGTTGTCTCATACAAACCAAACTATTTCAATCGACTTAAACTCTGCACTATACACTAATGCAACTTTCTCTCTATTTAGAATATTTAACGCCATCTGGCGGACAACAAAATTTATTCTGCAATACATGTTTTTTCTTCTTCAATAAATCTAGCCAGAATTGATTAATGAAAATTATTAAATATTATACATATATATATATATATATATATATATATATATATATATATATATATATATATATATATATATTAATGTATGCCTTCTACTTTACGGTGTAAGCTACATTAAATATAAATAATATATAAATAGAAAGTTGCAGATAACTGTGAACGAAATATTGTGTTATAAAATGTCTTATTTCTATTAATCTCTAAATAAATATCTCTAAATAATTAGCGCAGCATTTGCTTTTTCGTATATGCCAAGATATGTTTTAATATTATCAATTTATAATTTTAAATAATTATATAGGGTAACCCTACATTTGTATGTCATAATAATAATATATCTGTTTTAGGACTAGTTGAGTTCCGTTGCCCAAAATGCTCAAAATCATACATGAGAAAAAGCACGATGGTTAGGCATGTGCGATATGAATGTAGACAGAATCCGATGTTTTCATGTTCTGTTTGCAGCAAGAAGTTCCACCAGAAGGCTACATTGAAGAAACATGTCACCAACGTGCATAGAATTTTATTTTGAATTTTGTTAAGGCGGATAGAGTAACAATGACTGTCACGAAATACGGTGAAATTAGTAACAAAAACAGTATGCACATCCATTCATGAAGTTTTGATATAGTATACTATTATTTAATAACTTCTACTACATACTTTTTATTGACGTCGTTAGGCTTTCCACAAAAGCAAACAAAACAAATTTATGGCGACACCTAGAAACGACTAGCCATGGAGTGGCTCGCGTATATAGGTTGCTGACCGAAGATGTAGACCGTAATAATCATACACATTTTCCATACAAATAAGCGGTAATAAAGACTTTACTTAAAATCCTAACGCTACTTGCACACGGTCGGAGAACAAAAACCGATGACATTTGATTTACATTGAGTCATGCACAGAGACTTGGCTGGCCGTAAACTGAACGGCAAAAAGTATACGAGATATGAATGGATTAGTCGCCGTGCTGGCTGCCGTACAAAGCTGAAAATAGACGGCGCCAAAGCATTCATATCTCGTATATATTCTACCGTCTGGTTTAGGGCATTGCTCAACTCGGTGCAGGTCATCAAATGGCAACGGCAAAACTGCCGGTCGTGTGTAATAAGCCTAATAGGCCATTCACAATAAGCGCGGTAGTGGTAAGGTAGCGGTAAGCAATGGTTTGCATGGCTGTAAGAATTCAGACGTTCAGAATTGGGCAGTAATGCTATGCGATAATTATGGTAGAGATAATTATCCATGTTCTGTCATAATTTTACTGCGCTGCTGTAAACGCCGGTATTTTTATACATGTGTGCAATTTCGCTTACTGCTGCGTTACCCCTACCACGCTTATTGTGAATGGTCCTTAAGCCGGACGTCCATTGTGTTTATTCCAGCACACTAATTCGCGCAACTAACAAATCGTCATATTCGTTGTTACTCTCATAGTATTATATTTTAATTTAAAAAAATGTTAAGATATGTAGATTTAGTAATGTTATAAATATATCCAATTTAAATTTTGTACATTCTAGAAATTTTTTTACTCCAGTTTATAAATGGAAATATAATTCCATTAATTTTTAAGTGAGTATATTATTACCAACAATAAATCTCATCATTTGTCTATGATGCTCAACGAATGATATCATTATTTTATGTTATCTACGTCACGTAAGAAAATCAATGAAGAACTCATAAGGTAAAAATTTTAAGATGAAATTGTTCATTAGACTCATGTGTGTGCATGTCTTATAACATATTTATACAAATTTAATATAATATTATTTTAGGTTTTGACATTTTCTGTTGTCCCAGATGTCCGAAGTACTATAGAAGTAAACGATCATTAAAACGACACGTTACATATGAATGTGGAATAGAGCCCAAATTTCAGTGCCGTGTGTGCGAAAGGAGATTTCATCAGAAGATCTGTCTAACGAAACATTTGAGGTTCATTCATCAAACAATGGGTGTATAAGTGAAACATGGAAATTAGCTGCTATTACCAAAGAAACAATGCATTTACAGGCAACTAGGAGTGTATAAGTAAAGAATGAAATTAGCTGATAATATAACAATACAATGATAGGTACGGGTAATAATATAAAGTTACTGTGAAATAATATAAACATTGAGCTAGAATCAAGTGAGACACCATGACGAATATTTTATTTTGCATAAGAGTTCCCATTCTTATAAGGATAATGGAAAAGGGGTAATTGGTATGCCCCAGCCTCCTCTAATGCTAGTGTAATACTGCCTTATGTCAAATGTCAAAAAATTATCAAGAGTGACGGGATAATAACCTATTTCACTATTTTAAGGTCACTTTTGACAAATTTGTGACATTTTACATAAGGCAATATTACACTAGCGTTCGCGGAGTCTGGGGCCTACCAACCACGAAACAGTTGTTTATTTGGTTGCCATGGGTAACAAATCAGCCTGCATTTTTTGCCAGACCGGTCTGAACTTACTGAATAGACCATTATGGCGCCATTTCCTTGGAAACGAGGGTTTAACTGATGAAATGAAGTATAACTAATCGGCAATTTTTTGTTTAGTTCCCTAAAGCTCGGTTGTATAAAGTTGTTGCATACATTGCTTTTAACCCTGTTGTTATACATGGCAACGTCACATTGTGTGTCAAAGTTGTCAAAAGTGAGGTCACGGATTAGAAATTAACTCGAGAGTTATCACTCTCGAGTTAATTTCTGTTTTATACAACCGAGTCCAAACCTAATTTTGAGCTACATCATCACAAGTGTGTAGACTTATTATTCATTCATTATAATTTCATCAACCAGAATAAAAAGTTATTGCCTATGTCCACTAACACTCTTTAAAACTAGGTGTTACTTAGTAAGGACAGTAACCGACGGACTATACGATACCCCAACTTACTACTGCTTGAAAGTTAGCTGCAGGAGAGCAGGACATTATGAAACCTCCATTTGAAACCAATTAATCCACTAATCAATTCTATCTAGTATCAGGGGAGTACTGTTATAGTATGGGCACAATATCGTAGCTGCCCATACTATACCAGCACTTCCCTATTACTAGGTGCTTAAGTTTAAGTTTTACTAGAGCACTTTTTCTAACTTACTACTACTCACACCTTAATTTATGGAACGTAGGTAAAAACGGGAACATGTCTTGTATTATTTGTGATATCTATTATTATAAATCTACCATAGAGTATTATTATATATAGCTCTATATGTAATAAATAAAATAATAATTGTCGTATCAAATAAAAACTTATATTTTACGTATTTATGCTCGTATTTAATGTTTTATTCTTTATTTGAAATATCTAACCACGTTCAAATAATGTAAAACTGTTATACCTACTCTTCTTCCTGATCCTTATAGTACTGCTTATTTTGTAAATATTCTGCAATATAGTAAATTGTATCATATATCTACGGTTGACTAAGTTGTGCCTGTATTAGGCAATATATTACATATGCTATAGAAAACGGAATTCGTCTGTCCTTTTATATCCTGTAGCGAGAGTATCTATATTCCTCAAAACTACTTAGAGAAGAACAAGGAAATGAGATAAGTATGTCCGTCTATTGCGCAGTCAATTAGAATACCTCAAGTTTATATCCTGTAGCGAGAGTATCTATGTTCCTCCAAACTGCTTAGAGACGAACAAGGAAATGAGATAAGTATGTCCGTCTATTACGCAATCAGTTAGAAGAATTATAAGTGTTCTATTCTAGAGGTGCGCTGTGAACTGCATAGTACGTTTCACAGCTTACTGTACAAACTTCGCCGGATAGGCTGCGGCAATAGATTGCTAAGTATATAGTAAATATAGGGGAAATATCCCTTGATTAATGAGTAGCTCTGATAGCTTCTGCTCCCTCAAAAGTTACTCATTAAGCTGCTTTCGTTTAACATTTCTAGTAGCCCTGAACAGTACGTGTCCGATCAACTTGAAATAGAACAAAAATAGAACTCACCACATCGTGAACGCAATATGAAAGTTCTCTAAGTGTAAGAATAAGAATAGCAATAATACAATAAACTAAGAATAACCTTCCGCGGAAAATAGAACAAGTGACCGGAGTGGCACAGAGCGATAAACGAAAACAACTTTAGTTACTCTGTTTTGTCCTGTGAGGTGAAACCTTGGAAAGATACTCATGCTTCCGTTACCACCATTAGGTGTTAGGCATGGGTATTGCCGGATTCACACCGCGTTTTGTCCGGGGAGCCTACCGGCTAAACCCAAAACTAACGTTCTGTCCACTGGGGGCTTGACCTCCACTAGGCATACTAAGCGCCCTGGCGCCGTGTCACGTTAGTCGGTCATTCTTGTTCTGTTTCCGTAGTCATCGTTCGTCTTATCTGTGTCACTCCTATAGGTCGACACCGTTGCCGTCAATCTAGCGACTCCTTTCCAGTTCTCGTTCGTCTCTATCAGTCTCCATTCGTCTCGCCGTTGGTCTGTTTTCCCCCAGATGCAGCTATATATGTGGTGAGGGTCTTCTGGCTGTGGGCAGTGTGGACATCTGGATGTTCTGGCCATTCTAATCATATAAGACGCGTGCCCTGATAGCACTTACGTCAATCAATGGTCTGTCTGTCCATGTTACATTTCCACCAGTGGTTTGAGCTGGAGGAATATCTGTAGCGTCCACGTAGCGTTTTTGGTCGTATCCCATTTGTTCTGTCACTTCTGCTTCGTCTTGTCCCGGGCTTCCCTCTCGGCGTCTTTGCGGGTCGCGCCGCCCCTTCCAATCTGGGTGTATATGTCAGCGCGCTCTTCGAGCAGGTCCGCTGGGATTGTCGCTACTAGGACCTCTGTCGCATGTATGTAAGTATGTAAGCTGGTGCTGCGTACATAAGTTAGGCGCGCAACACCAGCAACTTCCTCTACCGCCAGTTTGGCAGCAGCCGCGATAGCGATACCTCCAGGCAGCTTTTCGTGTGGCTGTGCTGTATGGTTCGAGTTTGCTTCGAGAAGCGTCCCCAGGTACTTTATTACTCGTGCAATGGTGAAAGTTTCTCTCATCATCCTTACGGTGTTTACGACGGCTCCTTGAATACTTGCTCTCCTAATGGAGAGCATTGCGACTTCGGTCTTAGCAACGGCTACACTCAGTTCGATGCCATTATCCAGTTCGCCTGCGTCTCTACTGCCCTTCCTAGGTTTGCCTAGGTCATCCCCAGGTCTCTTTTTCGGGCGACTGCGCTCTACGAAGGCCACCGTGGTGACATCCGCTGGCAGCTCAAGTCGAAAGCGATGTTCCACAGAAGAGGTCCCAGGACAGATCCCTGTGGAACCCCTCCCGTCACCTCGTATCGTTCCCTTTGTGCACAGTGCGGTGAACACTGGCATCCGTCCCTGTACCCAATTAGCTAACTTTTCGGATAACGGGGATGGCCTCTCGCAGCAGGAATATTGTTCTAATTTTGTTCGTTTCGGCCCTCATCGTGGACAAGGGGGCGACCCTCTTCTTGCAAGCAGCTATCTCTAGACCGTGTCTTCGACTTGCGTGACGGCTTCATGTACGCTCGAAGTCAGTGCCTCCATGTCCTGCTCGCTACCGTTCCGATTCCGGGTGGGAGGACCAGCAGCATTTTAGATTTAATTAACAAACATTATTAACACATTAAATTATAATTGATGGTACGGAATATTGATATTTTATATTATAATTATTGCTTTGGATATTCCTTTGTATTAATATATATTTTTTTCAGGTGCCTTCATGACTTATTCGTGTCCTAGGTGCCCAAAAGAATATAAAAGCCTTGGCTCCCTGAGAAGGCATGTCAATTACGAGTGCGGATTGCAACCACAATTCCAGTGTTTCGTTTGTGACCGCAGATTTCATCAAAAAATAAATATGAAGAAACATATTCGTCTAACACACAGGATTAATAATATATAATTTTATAAATATTGTAATAAAGATTTTGTTTTATAATTCTGTAAGAGAAGTGTTTTTCGTGGTTATATATCATACTAACTATACTTAAAGATTCGGAAATATTAAGTTTTACTTTTAAATTTGTATTTGAATTTTTACAAAGTTTCGTTTCTGATCGCTGAATTTTACATAAAAATTATATGAAGGTAACAAATTTTCCCTAACATAGAGGATACATAATTTTATTTTGTAATAATAGTTGATATGTGTAATAAATATTTTTTTAAATTGAGAAATGTGATTATTAAATGTTGATTATTATAAAAATCTATACTCAAAAAAAATTGAGGGTTCCTGGAGACACAATTCTGTGGCTTGTTTCTAAAAGGGCTTATGTGACATTTTTGCAAAATTTTGTGTTCAATTACAAATTTAATATACTCTAAAATTGGCAGGTTCATAGAGATGCAAAGAATTTGATTCTAAAAGTGGTAATGTTCTATTTTTGCAAAAATGACTTGTGTTCACCATAGCATTATTAATTTAATATACTTTATTATTCTAAATGAACTTTTGTCTAGGGATCGTCGATGGGGAGATATTGATACTATAATATTATAATATATTGCCAATATCAAAAGGTGATGCAGGAAAACTTCAAAACTCATTTAATTTAAACTAAGAAGTTGGGCGTTGGCTCTTTTGGAACCAAGCCATATAATGATGTATATTCCCAAAACTATAAGAAACACATTATTGACTAATGCCTCCTATATTTTCGATTCGGTTACATGGGGTTGTTGCTATGTGGTGTTGAAGTGGAGAGTGTTATTACAAATATTCAAAACCATGCTTATGATAATAAAATTAATGATGATAAATAGAGGTTGCCCATGGCAAAAATTCAACTTGAAGGAATGTAATGCAATTTTACTTGTAAGTTCAATATACAGGATGCGGTAAGATAACTTCCTTATTTCAATTGCAATACAACAAAATGTACTAAAGATATATTTTACATTTAAAATTGTGGTTTACATCGTTTGCAAAAATAACATTGGGCAAGTGACGCCCCCCACTGTTGATACACTGGTTGAACCGAATTTTGCGGTTTCTTATCACTCTCTCCAGCATATTGATGGGTATGTTGGCCGTTTCTTCCTGAAAGTGTCTTTTCCAGTCGTCCAGAGTCTGTGGGCGGTTGGTACGGGATTTCAAATACCCCACAAAAAGAAGTCACAGGTTTAATCGGATAAACGTGTCGGCCACTGGCTACATGGGTCGTCGCTCCGTCCTGTTGAAACCATATGTCCCCTAAATCCATTTCAAAAAAATTTCCTCGAGCATGTCCACATAACGATCTGTATTGACTGTGACAGCTTATTTTTCTCGAAAACCCATGGGCCCATAATCCCAACTTCCGAGATTGCGCACGATACGGTGTCACGTGGTGAATGCAAATTTCTGATGAAGGGGTTGTTAGCAGCCAGTACTGCAGATAACCAGTTTCCCTGAACGTTCTGACCCACAAAAATGTATTTCTGGTCCGAGACAGAACAAAATGTCGCAAATATTAAAGCGATTTCGGAAGGCATTTTGGTTTGAAACCATCGAATGGCAGTTGGAAAAAAGACTTCTAAGGCAAACTTCCGCTTTTCGTTACTTCGACGCATTATGACGGTTTTAGTCAAAAAAAATTTAGGATCCCCTATCTGCTGGGCTTAGCTTCAGCGAGCTAATTTCAAATAAGAAAGTTATGTTGCCGCACCCCGTACATTGATTTCCATCTATGCTGCCACTACTTTCTTTACATCCCTAGTAGATAACCGCAAGGAAACTATATAGCACCTTGTAGCATTATCATAAGTCAATATTAGGATCGAAAGTAAACACTCTAATCCAACCGTAGATGATTCTATGAAAACATAGAGTGGTATCAACTATTCGGGTAATTCTTTTCAAATACTAGTAAATACAAATTCGTTCTTTAAACACACACATTCCACCAGTACAGAACAAAATTACTTGAGAACGTTGAATAATTTGCATTAAAGTTTATGTTAGAAAGCCCCCGACATAATATCAAATTATAAATAACATGTATATAATTGGATATTGTCCAATATCGTACTTATTGACTCTTACTAAAATACTTTTTTAGGACTAGTGGCTAAGTTTGCGTGCCCTAAATGTCCCAAGCACTATAAAAGAGACCCGTCCCTAAAAAGACATTTGAAGTATGAATGTGGTTTGGAGCCGAAATTCCAATGCCAGTTTTGCGGACGAAAATTTCATCAGAATGTTAATATGAAATACCACATACGTGCTGTGCATGGCGGAGGAGCATAAATTACTTAAATTGAAATAATATAACTACATTCAGATTCAATTGTATGTTCATTTATGTCTTGTATTAAAATATCATAAAGCATTTATTAATAAAAAGACATCATGTATGTTTATTATTTAAGCGTTAACTGAAAATCAAAAGATTTTTGAATAAAATACTATATATACTACAATCGATTTATATAAAAAACAGACATATCGGCTCATAATTTATTATTCGTCTGCTGTAAATATTTCCTGATGGAGCCAATAATATGAAACCCTGGATATAGTGTTGAATTATTAATTACTTGTGTGTAAATCGATTTTCCAAAATTGTGTTTGTCAACCCTTACTAAAATACTTTTTTTTAGGTTTAGCGCCTCAGTTTTCTTGCTCGAAATGTCCCAAGCAATACAGAAGCGTGCGATCTCTGAGAAGACATGTGACATACGAATGTGGTTTGGAACCGACATTCCAATGCCACTTTTGCGAACGAAAATTTCACCAAAATGTTAATATGAGAAAACATATGCGTTTTGTGCATGTTGGAGCTGCATCAATTACTTCAACTTAACTAAAAAAAATAGTTCAAATTTAATTCACTATGTATATAGGACATTAATTTATTGTACATATTATTTATTAATAAAATGAGATCGATTTGAATGCAATTGTAGGTCTTCTTCTGATCAAACTAAGATGCATTTTAAACTGCCTTTGTAAGTTTTTATTATTAATTTTTGCGAAATGTGCTGATAATTTATATATAACCTCAACCCTAAATGCATGATATTCTTAAAATTGATAATAATAGTTACCGCCATTCGCTACAAAACATAAGAATCGTCATTTATTAGCAAAATCATATCTATACAGAATTACAGTTTTTAGAATAACTTTTTTAATTAGGCATTGAAAATTGAAAAAAAGGTAATGTTGCAGTTCTGCAACAATACGTATTTAGGGGTTAAACGCCGAGGTGTACCTTCCTCAAGGAAATTCTGTTGCTTGGTTCTAAAAGGGCTAATGTCATGCTTTTGCAATAAACTACAACTTGAATATATTTTCTTATGGGCTTATATCTAGCTATTGGTGAATGGAAATACGGATAATATATCATCCCAATGTCAGCATTATCAGCAGGTGATATAAGAATACTTCAAAACTCATTTACTCAAAACTAAGAATTTGGACGTTGACCCTTTTAGAACCAAGCCATACATTTATATATGTATATATATATATATATATATATATATATATATATATATATATATATATATATATATATATATATATATACTTGAAATATAAAAGCAAACTATTACACAACGGCAACATTAAAGGAACGTGAATAATATTTTATTTTTATTTATTTTTTCTATTTCTAGACAGCGTTGAATTCCTCACTACAAATTATAATTTTTGACCCATTGGTTAAGACTTGGCCAAAAGTTGTAATTACCTGTTAAATTCTCTTTAAATTATAGTATGATGTGCTTTAAATTAAGAACGCGTATTGTGATAAAAGTTTGAATTTTTGATAAGTACTCATTTAAATTAGATTTTCATTTCAACTTATTTGCTAACTATTTCATAATGGGCGATTTACCACTGACTTATATCGCTACGACTGTAGCAATGATAGAAAATGTCCGAACTTACAGTGAGCCCAAATGTTTGGCAAATCTAAATCTCCTATTCACCGTAATATTATACGTTGGAGGCAGACTGGAGAATATATGAGAAGGCGAGGTCAAGGAAAAGATAACTCTCAACGACAGCCATAGATGACTGATAGCGTTACAAACACTGCGACAAAAAAAGAACAAACTTAGTGGATGGTGAAAACGACACAAGTAAACGTACAGTCCGAAGAAGACTCAAAGAAGTTGGTTTTAAGTCGTATGTGCCAATAAAAGCCCCAATACTCAAGAGATGTCATCGAGTAGCGCGACTAGACAACACCAGAATTTTAATGATCGACAATGTCTAGTTTTATTCACAGATGAGAGACGTTTTTGCGTAAATTCAATTGACGGTATGGAAAGATTGTATCGACGTCAAAGGACTCTTTGGTGCAGGCTCGGTTGCGGTCTGTAGTGCGATATTCCTAAGCACAAGTATATATTTTGTAGTCGTTGCTGGCGGCGCTTTAACTGCAGATAAGTACATTAGGGATATTCTGCAAGACCATGTCGTAGGTTTGGAAGAATACAGTCTGAACTAAAAAAAATCGATTTCGAGATTTGTCATTGTCCTAACTTAAAATATTGTATATTTCTTTCTCACAAGTTCTTTGAACACAAGAACTTTGAACGAGCAAATCTTTTCCATATGCCAATCACCAATCAAACTTATCACAGCATATAAAAAAGATTGTAATTTCCGAAAAGAAGAAACAAAGCTTATTGTCACTTTTTCCAAAAAAAATGATGGAATTTCTCCAATGCCCAATATTATAAAGACTATTATGAAAATTTATAAATTACTCTTAATAATTTCATTTTATATATTTTTCTAATTAAGAAAGGTGACTACTTTTATAATACACCTGAATAATAAAACAATATTGTATACCGAATTTAATGTGCTCAATCCCCTATTTTTTATACTGACCTTTCTTAGTTTAAGGTGTGACTCTTTTTGCGATAAACTTAATACAAATATTCTAATTATAATTTCTGGTAAATAGAGTGGATCAAAAAGTCTGGGGGATAGTATTAGGCACAAAGTTTTCATTTTGCTTAGCATCTATATAAAATGATCAATTGGGAAAATAAAAGTTAATTGAAACCATTTTTAATTTAGTACCTGGCTAATTGAAATACTACAAAGTTTTCAAAGCGATTCTACCAAATTTGTACTTTTCGAGTTGTGACTATTTTCTTCCTTCCAAACCGACCATGGTACCTTTCGCCCCAGACATCGTAGAAATGTTCGTCCTAATGTGGGACAACGCGCGCCCACATATCGATTTTTTAAACCATGTGATTACGACAAGAATGAAATGACCCGCGTGTTCTCCGGACCTGAATACGATAGAGCATGTCTGAGACATGCTAGGTTGACTTACGTCAAGAATGCCTGCGGCTTCTAACACAGAAGTGAGAGCAACTTTAATTGAGAGTGTTTGTCTCAGGAAATGATCGACGGTGGCATCAGAAGTATGAAAAAACAGATGACTCCACTCACAAAAGCTCGTGCAGGAAATACACGTTACTCGCAATAATAATTCGTATAATATTCATATTAAGTAAGCGTTTAAAGTGTACCAAACAGTTGTTGCAAAAACACTATTTTTAATTTGATATCTTTAACAGGTTTCAAAATGGTACAAAACTGCTTAAACGAACTACAATTATTTTTAGGAGAATTAGTTAGAAATTAGAAAAAAATCGAATTTATTCCCGTTGCTTTAAATTTGCCGGTATGTGTATTTATCAAACTATTTTTTCTTCGAACTTCTAATATAATCACAAAATAAATGTATACAGTGTACAGTATTGTATTATCATGTGATATAGTAGTATAATTTTGTAGGGTGTCGAAATATTATCATTTATAGAATAATTACATAATGCTACCAGCTATACTGTTAAAGAAATAGAAAAGGTTATAGGTAATATGTAACAAATTAATATACTGCCTATTTTTTAGGAAATATCGGGCAATTTTTTTGTCAAAAGTGTCCAAAAGTGTATAGGAGAAATGGAACCCTACAGCGACACATTAAATACGAATGTCAGATCCAGGGTCAATTCGAATGTTCCTACTGTCACAAAACATTTCATCATAAATCAGATTTGAAAAAACATATACGGCGTTTACATTCTGATACTCAAATTTGATTTCCTTATTCTATCAAATACAATATGAGCAATATTTTCTTATTTGAAATAAAATTATGTTATTGTGGAGAACCAATCAACCACATTTTATCTTTGTGAATATTTAAGCCAACTGGTGTACTATAGATACAGAAAAGGTTGAGAAAATATGCGTTCTCAACCTTTTCTGTTTCGCTGCCCCAATTTCTAGTACCTACTGAAACAGAAAAGGTTTAATTAATAGTCTATAATGTAACGAGCTCGAAAATTTAAATATTTCGAAATACTAATTTGAACAAATTATACTTGGGCAATTCAAGGTAATCCATTAAGTGGTGGTAGAACCCTGGTAGAGCTGAATTAATCTAGTAAGAATTAGATTTTTTATTGGTAAATTCGGGTTCGTTCGTGGTAATTGGAGATTTTTTAAGTTGACCAATGAGAACGTGTTTAATTTTTTCGACAAAAAAAAAATCGCGTTGCCATAATAGAAATCTGATACTGGCGTATATAAATCTTAATCAAACTCAGTGGCGTTAGTGTCATACTTTTGTCATGACAATGTGGTTTTTTTAGTACAAAATGTGAAGCATCCTCTGATTGGTCTACTTAAATGAAAAACAGTTTGTCTCTCTATCTATCCTGTCAACCTCAAAAAAAAATGTAGATGTGTACTGTTGTTGCTTAGGCGACGATATAATGTTTCTTTTGTTGGAGAGCTTAAACTATTGCACCAGTTGTTATAATATTCACAACTGTATAAGGCACCTTACACGGTCAATAATACTGTCAATCCTAGTAATATCAATATTTGATTCAATCCTTCTTTTATATTTATCATGTAATCAATTATCCGGATAAACAACAGTATTCTCTTCACTTCATCATTACTATACCTTACATGATAAGTAATACTGTCAATATTCTAGAATAATGGACATTTTAAACATATTATCGTACAGTAATACTGTCATTATTCTAAAATATTTACAGTATTATTGATCGTGTAAGGTGCCTTTATAACGTTAGTATTCGCAGTATTAAATGTGTTACCATAAAGTATGTTCTGCCATTTTTTATAATTATGCCAGACAGTTTATATTTGTAATAATAAAATATTTCATGACTGTTTCCCACGTTTTTATTCCCCTATACTTCATAACGGCCAAACATCTGTTGAGTAAATTCGACCACGGAGGGGCCCCGCGGAGGAAGGACAGATGCATTACTTTTGTCAGTACTCTAGTGCCGTGAAATGTGTTGTATATTGTTCGTAAACTCATATTACATTTTTTAAACATTAATATTATATAACGTGTTGTTTATTTAATTGAGCTATAGAATATGTACGCGTTAGATTATAGTAGTATATGTTTCTGTGTCTATTATTTTAAAAAGCAAGTGGTGGGTGATTGAAAAAGAATTTCGCAAGAGGGATTTTTAATAAACGGGCTCATATAGAAAAAATAACAACAACCCTTAGGCGCGGTTGTATAAAGACTAGGTAACTATAACCCGTGATTATATTGCTAAATGCTGCATAAATTATTGTGAACTAAATTATTGTAAACATTCAATTTTATAGCATCATGTATTTCTGTTTATCTATGGCAATGTCGCATTATGTGTCAAAAGTGACGAATTGGAAATTAACACGAGATTTATCGGCTATATACAACCGAGCCTTGGAGTACTTTATATTATGCAATCCAGCCGGTATCACATACTAGCGTCTTTGTGTGAAAGTAGTCTTAAACGTTCACACAAAGACGCTAGTATGTGATACCGGTATGCTAGATGACGATTTTACATGGGACGCTAAGTATCTGCTAGTGTATGCTCCCATTGCCTACAATGTAAAATTAGTATCCATGATACCAGTTTCGTATAATAGCGTCTTCGTCTGAAAATAGTTTTAAGAATGCATTGTATAATTTAAACTAAGACCCGATTATATAAAGGCGATAACTCTCAGTTAATTTCCAATCCGTCACTTTTGACAGCTGGATTGTATAAGAGCAGCAATTTGTAAATTGTATTTGATTTTGTCGTGGGCTATTTTGCCGGGGGGCAATTTTTTCGCGGGCTATTTTGACGGGTCACATTTACACAACCCAGCATATATTAATTATACTAACGCACCACATTGAATAGGGAATCGTTACGCCCGGTCTCTACCTAAACATAAGGGGGCAATATAAGCGTTCGATCACTCTAGTTCAGTGCGTATGTTTAGAGATACCTCTGCCATAAGAATGTGCTAGAAATGCATACGTTTCTCGCCCGGTGTCTAGTTGAGTTCAGATTTGAGAGATGTTCGTCCGGTGAATCAGTACAACGTTTGATGGTATGTGCATATGAACCTATTTATTTAGTCAGTTACATTTCCTATTAGTTATGTTATTTAGGGCTAAAAAGATGTAACAAATGCGAAATATATGCTTATGCTATACGATATATATCTTTTATAATAGACGAAAGACAATATCCACGAATAATTATTATTTTAGTGGTAAAATGTTTAGATATATTCAATGTTTCCACGTAAATCTGCCACATATGGGAAAGTTTTTTATTCGTGATTTTTCAGAAAATTTGGTGCTTCTTCCAAAACCAGTTAAAAACACAAAACATATAACATAGAACTATAATTTACAGATATATTAAATTAAAAGTATAATTTCTACACTTTTCTAAGTGAATTTATTCAAGTATTCCTGCAACTGTCATCAAGATGTTGACGTTGATTATATCATATCAGAGGGCCTAGATTTGAGACCAGTGGTATGCTACTCGATGCTGTATAGGTATTGGAGCAGCACCTTCTATAGTACACTAATTGTTTCCTTTCAGATACTAAAGGCATCTTACACGGTCAATAATACTGCCAATCCTAGTACTGTCAATATTTGGTTCAATCCTTCATTCTTATATATTTATCAAGTAATCAATTATCCGGATAAAGATCAGTATTCTCTTCATGGCATCATTACTATACCATACACGATGAGTAATACTGGCAATATTTTAGAATAATGAACATATTAAATATTTTATCGTACAGTAATACTGTCATTATTCTAAAATATTGACAGTAATATTGATCGTGTAAGGTGCCTTCTAGATACGATACTACTGATAGAATATTTGAGTTAATATTGTAAGATTATAAGTATAGCATTAGCTCAATATAATCAAAAGGTTTACTCTGATCTGTATTATTTACTATCTACTTGGTTATTTTCGCCCAACTCTTTAGAAATGAACTTTGTTATGCTCAGTAAGTTTGTATCAGTAGCACGCTTCTTCGTGTAGATGAGGTGAACTAATAATAACCTTTGAATATATATATATATATATATATATATATATATATATATATATATATGCTTGCTCAAGATACTTTTAAAAACTTCACATGAAATCTATTGGGAGATAGTTAAATCGTCTGATTTAAATACCGGAATAATGTTAATTTAATCTAAATTAAAAAGCATGAGTACTTGCTTTTTAATTTAGATTATATTAACATTACTCCGGTATTAGTGTATTAGTGGCTTTGACGAGGTACCATATATTTTAATAAAAAAGAGGGGTATATTTTAGTACAGCCCTTATTACACCTAATAAATCAATCCCTAGAGTTTGGTATTTTTTCGGAAAACTTCAAATTCATATGAAAAATGATACATCTAAAATTGAAAATTATCGTCCTGTGGCCCTTGTATCAGAATTTTATAAATTATTTGAAGTCTGTATGCTAAATAAGCTACAAGAATAATTAAACAAATTTAATATATTGTAGTCCTCTCAACACGGTTTCCGAAAAAACTTAAAACGCAGTCAGCGTTTCACTATTTTTTGGATACTTAGAATGTAACGAATATCCTGTTAGAATATTTATTGATTTAAGTCGTCCATTCGATTGCATACACGATAAGATACTACATAACAGACTCAATGACCCTGGGATTAGATAAGCTGCTAATGGTTGGTTTAAGATATATTTAACAACCAGAAATCAACGTGTTAAAGTGACACACACTAGTGATACAAACTAAATTACATACACATCAAACGATCAAATAATAAATCTTGGTGTATCGCAAGGTTCAATCCTCGGTTCCATTCTATTTATAAAATCTATAAACGATCTTTAGGACTCGAACCCATGTCTCCGATTATCGCGGCCGTCGCGGCAACTAACTGCGGCATGAAGGGTATAGTCGTTAGCGCGCAAGATGTTCGTAATATCCTGAAATTAATCACACACATTTGACGCTTAACCATGTTAGAGAATCTGGTGGATTTTCGGAAATCTGAAAAGAGACGTGGGTCGAGTCTCACGTAAAAGTGAAATTTGTGTAGCGTTTATTCATATCATATAGAATTCTTATAAACACTATAATTACTATCGCAATTTAAGACATATTGCTGGTGATTGTAAATGACTAAACATTATGTGAACTAAAAACAGCTTGGGTTACCAGTTTTTTTTATGGCTTTTGATAACTATGCAAATTGCACTACTAACCATAAATGGACAACCATAATTTTTGTTTTGTTTACAATATACATCAGCTTGTCTTCACCAAATGAATAATTAAATTTTATTAATTGTTATCTTTCCAGGTTATGATGGAGTAGCGTGTCGCAAATGCGGTAGCGAATATAAATACCAGGACGTAGATTATCATCCTATGAAAACACATGATGAATCTTTTGCATGTGATTGTAACGATTTAAAAATTTGTGACCAAACTAACTTATCTCCGGAATATTCCCATGGCATTGCCGATAGTCGAGGCGCGCAACTAAAGCAAACTGACCTAAGCAGTATTGAGCCTGGAAAAATTCTATCAGTGTCAATATTAGAACAACTACTTACAAATAAATATGTACAAAAATAGTTAATTTTAAGGATGTTTTATATCTAACTATCAGAATTTGTACGAGTATGAAATATTTTTTTATTATGTTTTATCTTATAATGGAATAATAAATTTCAATTGAGGGTAAAATTTGCAACTATTAATGCCGAATGGGCGAAAATCATGACAAAGGTATTGTTATTTTCCGGCGATACATTTGCGGATTTTCCAACGGATCGTATCCGATGAATCTGTTATCGTTATTCACCAAGAAATTGGATATAACAGAATACCCACTGACATAAGAATTTATATCTGTCCAAAAGCAATTTCACTGACTGCAATTCCTCTGTATGTGTCGTCACGTTTAAAGTCCCATGCAATGATTTGGGGCCTTTATTTTGTAGGTTTAAATTTCAATTAGGACTAGTTTTATTTTGCACTTCAGTGTACATTTGTACATATTTGTCCAGTGATATGGAGAAATTCACCTTCTATTTGAAGGAATTTTGACGGCTCTAATCAGATCCGAAGTCTTTATACATACATAAAAGATTGGCGTCGGCGAATTTTAGTTAGTTAGTTATTCTGTGCATCTAAATAAACTTGTTCAACAAATAATCCTACTCGTTTTCATTGCCTATTGCCTATGGATATCATATTCGTAACCTCTGTTTCGCTTAACTTTATCTCATTGAACTTCTGCACATTTCTATTTTCAATGATAAAATGGTCCTTAATTCTTATTACAAACTTAATACATTAATGCCCATTATCACCATGTCCGTTAATCGACAGTTAACCCTTAGTAACTGTTATTGATATTGTGGATCATTTTTCTGCTACCTACACTTGCCAAAGACGAACTAAACGGTGTCCACTAGCAGTGGTTTTTGCGTTAGTACATATTTCTGGGATCAATTCATTTGTCATATAAAATTATTACAAGTCAGAAATAAAATGAAATTGGCTAAGAGTGTAGTAAGTGAGCAACTAAATTTACAAAAGGTATTTTGGTAGGGATTACCAAGAAATCTGAAACGTAGACTAGATGAGTATACTTCAGAAAATATAATTGTGCCGGCATCGCAAATACCAAACACGTCTCAAAAGCGGTGCTGGAAAGAGGGATAAAAAATACAAGGAAAACGCGTAACAACTGTAAAAACCCGATTTGCGATTTACACTACAGGCTCCTGTGCATCGAATGTGATGAATAGTTTTTTTTCTCTAAAGTTTTTACTATCAGAAATGTTTTATTATATTTTATGACTGTTGAATAATTTATAGTTTCGTTTACATTTCTATAAAACATGTGAGAACACAAATTGTGTAATTAGTAGGTACATTGTAATAACTAAGTTAAAATTATCTTGTCTCATACTATAACTACTTGTACTTGTAAGAACACAGATTGTGTTATTAGTGGGTACATGGTTATAACTAAGTTAGCATTATTTTGTCTTATACTATAACTAATCAACAAATGAGTGTGAATTTCTGAGAAATATTAACAAAAGTTATTACATTGTTGTTGTTACCTTAAACCCCTTCAACACGAAACTTAAGTGAAATTAGAAGCTATAGCTTTCTATCACTGATATTTAACAAAAACTATTACTAATATACGAAATATAATAAAATATTTTAAATTAAACAAAATGAATGACAGATTTTTCTTTGGAAAGAGTTGTAATTGTAGTTTACGAACCAAGTAACGTTCTTAGGGTTTTTACATTACGAGGGTATGTTTCCTAAGCAATGTAAAACCTGATAACGTTACATATCTCGGTAACATATTTTATATTATACTTAGGAAACATACCCTCGTAATGTAAAACCTGATAACGTTACATATCTCGGTAACATATTTTATATTATACTAAAATTCCAAAAAATGGAAAAATTGTAATAAATGTTAAAATGCTACAGTTGGCCATATCTATAGTAGTATCATAACACAAATTCGTTGTTTACGAGTTGCGTTAAAAGGCATCTTACACGGTCAAGAAAATACTGTCATTATTCTAAAATTGACAGTATTACTGATCGTATAGTAATGATGGAATGAAGAGAATGCTGATGTTTATCCGGATAATGCATTGGTTGATAAATATTGAAGGAAGAGTGAAGCAAATACTGACAGTACTGGGAATGACAGTACTTGGAATGACAGTACTATTGACCGTGTAAGGTACCTTTAAGCCACTTTTAATAACACTAGTGTTGTTAAGACATTTATAACAGCACTAGTGTTGTTAAATATGCCTTAACGTAACACCAGGGAGTAACACGTTCCTAAGGAGTTATTCATACTATAACAATTTAGCATGAAACAAAGTATTGGATATAACATATGTTTCTGCATATTTATAATATTTATACGTATACCATACTTTAGTATGTAATTCTTATTATGATATATACGGTCTTTTAGAAACATTATATTGATGATACATGAACTTAAAGTGTGCACCTAAAAGATATATTTTTGTTTTTAAATCTACGAAGCTTCTAAAATAAAAGGAATCATAATTTAGTATGGAGACACAATCATGTTACGTTATTATTATTTGTACAATGAAATTGGTTCTAAAGGGGTTAAACTATAAGATTTATTATAATACAATTATTTCGTAAAACGAAAATAGTATTAATATAAAAATTGTATATGGTGTGGTTTGTTATATTTATTATATTTGTATATGTTTTTAAATAAAATAAAAGAAAATTCATGTATTTGATTAATAAAATCTTTTCAGGGGAGTACTCAAGATCAAGTATTTATATAAATGCGGTTAACGGTACTTTCGATATTTTTAATAGGTGATACACTTCTTGGTTGTGTATTATAGCATTAAAACAAAACTTTAAAATAGTAGGTATCTGTTATTAAGGTATTCGTAACAATAATATTGACAATAAAGCGGTCAGGAGGAATGTATGTCGGTAATCAAGCTCCTCTCCTTAAATCGTTTTGCTCATTTTAGTGGTAAGTATTATCGCAATTTCAACGGGAATAAGATATACAGGTTGTAACAAAAGGTTGGAGTGAAAAGATAGGCACAATATCTTCAAGCCAAAGAAGATAAATAAATATTAATCTTCTATTAGAAGAAAATTTATGTTAATACATACACTTTTTTGATTTTTCGATTTACATGGTTTGTTAATTATTTACCTGTTCTTTTTTAACTTTGTAATCGAAATTTACAAAATATTGAAATTGTTATCTTCTATTTACTTGAATTGAATAGTGTCCCTAAATTTTTGTACCAACCTTTCGTTACAGCCATAGCCATATTTAGGTTTCACTTCACTCCGTTGCAATCCCCATAACTGTTCATCTAGGTTTATTTTTTAAATTAATTATGGTGGTTATGTATTTCTAGAGTTTTTCAAATGCACCTGTTTGAATTTTTGCATATATTTATAGCACACACTGTCATTAAAATTATGTTACAAGAACTTTACAAAACTATATACTATATGACACTATAGTAGACTTGTAACAATAGATTTTTGTAACAAACAAATCATTTTGCACATTGCATGTAAGAAAATTTACTTTCATTGAGTGGTGAACTGAGTAAGAAATAAAATTTAACTATCGTCATTGCTACAGCATTTACGAAACGGCATTGTTTTATTACAGTAATATTACACAATATGTTTTCTACATTGCAGATTCCGATAAGAAATACGTATGTGAAAACTGTTCAAAACGTTATAAACAAAAAAGAGAACTAAATCGCCATGTCAGGCACAAATGTGAAAACAGAAAATGGTTTGGTTTCCCACGAGTGCTACAAATTATTCCACGATAAATTTAGAGTGCATACACATGTAGCGAATGCGCGAGATATTTTGAATTTAAAAAATGTATGTAGTCTTGAAGAAAAATAAACATTTATGTATTTATTTATTTTATTGATTAGAAATTAATTATACATATCGATACAATTTGATTTTCATTCCTAGGGCCTATCCCTACGTCCGTACACGTCAGTAAAGGCAGTGTTCACGAAGTTTCAATATCACTATTGATTCATTAAATCTATTCATAAATTATAGGTTAATAATTCAACCCATAAAATAAAATAAAAATATATATTATCATGCGTGGTTCGTCTCGAAATTGTCTATATAGTTTGATCATTTTTCATTGGGTAGTGCCTATTATTACTTAAAGTAGATAATAAATTAGAGTTTTTTAAGTATATAATAATTAAGATATGGTATATGAAGAGCACATTTATACAAACCCCTATATATATATATATATATATATATATATATATATATATATATATATATATATATATATATATATATATAAGGGGGTTTGAGTATATAAGCCTTGTACTCTTCATATGTTATTAATCGGCACAACTTTATAAAATTACGGGAGACCTATATCCAGCAGTGGACGAAATTGGTTGATTGATGATGATGATTTGTATCATTTGTTTTTCAACCATCGATAGTTTTTTTTTGTTTGATTGCGTCCATCATTATCTATAACTTATGTAACACTTGTATGTGTATTTTACATGAATCAATGCGTTATTGAAATGTATGTATTATTTTCTTCTTTCCTAATTTATGATAGAAGGGGGATATATTTAAGGGCAAAGCAATTTAAAAGCCCGTAGTACAGATTACCTACAAAACCTAACTAGTGTATATTGAGACTAGACGCTAAAAGCAATAGCAATGAACCTGCTCTTTGAGATATGCAATGCCAAATAACTTTTCAATCCTGCACTACAATATTAAATTACAGATTTTTTTGATTAGTGCAGCTAATACTCATCATATATTCTTTTTAATTACAGGTAGTGATGGAAAATACGTGTGTGAAATCTGTCCGCAACGGTATAATAAAAAAAGTGAACTAAACCACCATATCAAGCACCAATGCGGAAGAATACCCATTTATTTTTGTCCATTTTGCAACATTACTTTTTCTAATATATTTTATTTGCATAAGCACTTGTGTAATGCGCATCCAGAAATTACAGGTGTGAAATGTGAGGAACAAAATGAATGAAAGAAATATTTGTTTAGATGAAAAATAAATGTATTGAATGATTACAACCTTTGTCTATAAATCAATATCTTGACTGATTCGGTACCTGTTCAGAGAAAAAATTCTAATTAAAGTAGCAGCGTGTTTAATATTTGTCAGAATTGTATAACTTTATTTAATCTAATCTAATAATAAATTAATCTTATTTTGAGTAATAAGTCCCTTACTCAAACTAAAGATTAATTAATTATTAGATTATATTAATTAAAGTTATACAATTCTGCCAACTATTAAACACGCCGAAATTCCTTTATTTTGCCCATTGTTAATTAATACATTATTATAATAAAAATGATCGTAGTACTTGCACTTTCAACATCCCTTGATATTGTAATAATCAAAGTTTAATGATGTATTGCAAAAATACTTATAATCTATATATAATATATATATAGATATATATATATATATATATATATATATATATATATATATATATATATATATATATATATATATGCATCAAATTGTGGTCCGTTTGTACTGTAGACATGTATAATAAGAAATGTATTTCATGTGGTTATTTTCCATTATAGTGTTTATGGTGACAAATTGAATGCATATTCTTATTTTGTGACCTTGAACGATACAAAATAATCCTTATTCCCCCTTTGTTGTCTTATTTCCCATTTTTTTTTCCTTAATATAATCTGGCATTTGCGTAGGGATCAAAATCCTAGGATCACGGAATACTAAAAATCAGGTTCTAGGACCAAGTTTTCCGATATTTAAATACTCGTGGAAAGTGAGATGAAATCATACTTGTGCATGAAATACACTTTCCAGCGATTAATCTACAGGGTTCTACCTAAGACCTCAAAATACAGCATATGACAAAATGCAGACAATCTCTGAATATCTCCAGAATGAGAGACGCAAGGATAGACCTTATATCACTAGAAGTTAAAGAAATAAATAAGGCACAAACAAACAAAGCGCCAGGAATCGATAAAAATCCCTCTGAAGTATATAAATCAGGTGTGAATCACCATAACGGAACATGTCCATACACTGATTACAAAAATATGATAGGAAGAGATAATCCCCAACGACTGGAATAAAATAATATGCCTTATTTATAACGACAAATTGAGATGCGAAAACTATATAGGAATCTGACTATTGTACACGGTGTACAGTATATAAAAACGTATGTTGAACCAACGCCTCCAATCCATATCGGATATCACGCAGAATTCAGACTTGGAAAATCAACAACCTTCCATATATTCATCATAAAACAAATACTAAGCAACACTATCTGGGAATATAACATCAAAAGTATATAACGTCTTCATAGATTTCAAGCAGATATACATAAATAAACTGCATCAAATATTATGTAAAATAACAATCCCACACAAAATAGTAAGGTTGATAATAGCAATAATAAATAACACAGCGAATACCACGCAGAATTCAGACTTAGAAGATCAACAACCTTCCAAATATTCATCGTAAAACAAATACTATGTAACACTACCTGGGAATATGACATGAATGTATACAACGTATTCGTAGATTTCAAGCAGGTATACAGAAATAAAATGCATCAAATACTACGTAAAATAACAATTCCACACAAACTAGTAACTTTTATAAAAGCAATAATGAATAACACGGTAGCAACAGTGCGTATACAAAACTAACTAACAGGCGATCAACATATCGTAAGGTCTTAAGCAATGAGATGGCAAGGCCTTCTCGCTATTCAATCTGGTCTTAGAATATATAATAAGACAATCAAGACCAATAAGACATTACAGCTGACCGTATACGCGGATGATAACACATTATAAGCAGAAGAGTATGTGCAGCACAGCAAGCCTACTCAAAGCTAAAAATACATCCAAAATGCATTTGTCTGGAGGTCAGACAAAAACAATAATGTGAACACAAATAAGAGATAACTGCGAGACACCAGCAGTGATGAGATAGCATCGAGACTGGTTCATTGTCTCGATGCTATCTCATCACCGCTGGCGTCTCTGTATCTCTTGGTATACCTAGGGGAAGAACTTAACTCACTCAGCACCATAGAGGGAGATAATCCGCAGATGAATAAATATAGCCAATAGATCGTACTTAGCACTGTCACACATCCTATAGTTAGAGAAAGTACTCGGCAATAATAAAATGAGAGTGTACAAGACAATAATAAGACCCTTCCCGAGTTATGGATGTGAAGCATAGGCAATGACAGGTATAAAAACATAGTCAACATATTCGAAGAGAAAGTAGTAAGAAGGATACTAGGACCCATTAGAGAGGGCAACATCTGGAGGTCCAAATGCAACAACGAATAATTTTGATGGTGTTTGCAATGAAGCGAAAACCGATGATAAATTTATTTGAAAGGAAAGCCCACTTAGGGCCACTTTTTCAATAGTCTGTTAAAAGCATGTTTGATGTAAACTTAGTTTACAGTTTAGAGTTTAATAGGATTTAGTGAGTAATACATCAGCAGTTTTGTTTTGTATTGTAAAGTCTGATTATACTCACGACCTGGGTCGCGGGTAGGACAGGACTGGTGTAAATATAATATTTTTACCCATAATCTACCTAAATTTCTTATATAATAAACAATAATAACATCTTAGGTCTTCTAGTACTCTTATCACAAACCGAATCCACCTGTTATGTTTAAAATCGAATTAATTACAGCCTATGCTTTTTAGATATCTCAGCACGTGTAGTTTGTCCTAATTGTAAGAAGATATACAAAAACCAAAGGACTCTGATTGTTCACAGATCAATTGACTGTGGAAAGACTAAGCCGCACGCTTGCCATCTTTGTGGTTACACATCGAGAAGGAAATACAATCTACAGACGCATTTGAAACTCAGGCACAATGTTTTAAATTAATAGCTCATTTAAAGTATATAGTTTTAATAGGCAATATTTAATTATTTTCTTAGAGTATTTATGAACTGATAGCTGGAAGTAATAAAATATTATATTTATATTTTCATTGTATTAAGGATATACAATTTCTATCTATCAGTGTTATATAATTTATAGCTTATATAAATTAGATATTTTTTATAATTGTAAAGGAAACTATATATTTTTTTAATATTACTTATTTGATGTTCATTATTGTATTATTAATTATTAGCAAATATACTATCGAACTAGTGAAATGAAAACGTAAACTTTATCCTGACATTATTTTCTGTAGTTAGTTACTGTATTTGACCTCCGGGCCCTTCTGTTTATTGTATGTATATGTGAGTGTTATGATTGCTACTTTAGAAATATCGTCCCTGAGTGTCGTTAGTGGTTTTCCAAGAGCCATTGGTACCCTTTAGCCGGGATACATAGTACCAAGTCAAAATTTGATAATCAAAATCGGCCGTTTCGTTCTTTCTTTTGCAATGTTTAAAAGCCGCTGGTTTAGGAGTTACAATTGTAATTCAACAATCGGTAGAGTAGATACATTTTGAAGTGGCGGTTACGATTACTCATGGTCTGCGCACAGAAGAACATAAGAATCGTCGCGTTTCTGAGTTACTGTTCATCTTAAACACAAAACACCATAGACATGTACGCGTCAACTGCGAAACGGATAACCCACGTGGTGTTTTTTAGATTTCACTTTCTTATTTACAGCTGCACCTTTGCACATAAAGTGGAACTTTGGAACCGCCATATCAAAATGTATCTACTCTAACTCGGATAGCCCTGCGCTGCACCCTGGCCACCTCCAATTTTCTACCAATATTTGGTGTGCATTTCACGATCACGCCTCTACTTTTATTACGGCGTAAATAAATTTTGGTGCTTTCAGGTTTAACGGTGGGATTCCTACACCAATTGTGAAATTGTATTGAGCTTTTAAACTATAGAATGGAATAGCATACAATATATGCAAGTGTGTAAAAATACTGAATTTGTAAGAATTTGAGGTCTTCTACATTCTATAAATACAAATTATGGCCACCAATACATAAAATAAGTTTAAGTGCCAACAAAAATTTCAATTAATTTGTATAAATTATATTTCGTGCGATTCTCTATTTTAAATTTTTTTTTTTTAAATATTTACGTTAACTTCACAGAAAACCTATGAACAACTGTATAACGTTTGCGAAATTTCGCTCAAAACGAGGTATATATACATTCTCGCTCCCCAATACTCGAGATGTACCGTGCCTCTAACCACTGAGCTAGGTCTAAGAGTATGAATTTACACACACAACATTATTTATATAATCTTCCATAAAGTATTATAATAAAAAATAAATGTAGTTGTAATTTAATACTGTATATTTTTCAGATGGCAGAAAATTTGCATGTGACCAATGTCCCAAAAGCTACAATCTTAAACGAGACCTTACTCGACATGTTCATTATGAATGCGGGAAAGAACCTACCTTCAAATGTACAGTCTGCCAAAAGTCGTTTCATTACAACTTCCGGTTAAAGAAACATGCTATTAATGTACACCATGTTTTTCTGTAAATATATAACTGATAAGCAACTAATAAATTATTTACACCGTTTATATGAGTATAAGCTACAATGTCGCTGTTCAAAACGTACCAGTGGAATTGTAGCTACTGTGGACAACATATAATGGTTACTAAAATTATTAATAATTTGAGTAATCAGAGCTCAATTTGACGTTTTGAATGGACAAATAGCCGGTTGTTTGAGCCGATGGTGTACATCATAAACATAGGAAATGGAAACTGTTTTAGATCGCTAATAATTTAAAATTAAATTATGAATGATATAAAATAAAAACTTTCACATTTTTTTATTGTTCTTATTCTCAAGAACTGGCGTTTTCGCAACATTGGGCGGACGGTTGATATAAAACAGCGACTTACTTATTCTTTTGTAAAACATATATATGTGTGAATCCACCTCTTAGCAATCTACATATCTAGATTTCGATCTTATTAGATCTCATCAGTGAAGCTTAGCTAGTGGGTGTGCATTGCTAAATGATGTGGTGCCGCCAGGTGGCGTTTAACTTTCCTCCTAGGGTTGTCATTTTTATTCTTTTGTTGGTAATTATAAATATTAGTTTTTATAATATGAATGTAAAATGTAGATTACATTTAATGCATCACTGTTTGAAAATGCCATCGAATCTGTATTGTACATAAAAGCTGCTTTCGTTTATCATTAAGGTGCTGTTCCGGATGTCACGTGTTCGATTATCTGAGCGAGCCACTCCTGAAACGCACGATTTTACCTCGTTCCTTACCGCGGTTACATACTTAAAACTTATGAATGCAGAACGGGCATGCGCATGTTGAATTTCATTCAAATAAACAATTACAACTTCTATAAATTTCCAAATTATTAAGTTACTTTTCTTCATTTTAAAGCGCATTGTTTATTTATATTTGTAACATTATATGAATATTATTAAAATTATACATGGTACAATTTTCCGATAACATTCATATTTTTGATGATAGTGTGTGTGTTCTTTTATCGTTCGCGAACCATTCGGGGAGGCTAAAACGATAAAAGAAAGCAATTAAGCTGAACCCCTTTTATATTTGCGAAAGTCGTCCGGTCTGGAATCTTGTGATCGGTGTGTAACAGTAAATTGACCGCTCTATGTTTCCATGGATTTAATAACGAGGGGTAGGACGACACCAAAATGCCGTATCCTTACTCCACCAGCTATCGCTCACGTCTTTGGTTATTCCCAACTATGTTGACTATAGCCGGGTCCGGGTGTGCCACGTGGAGGCAGACGATCGAGCTAGGAGATTAGTGAGGACGAAAACACAAGGATGTCACTTATATACTCAGTGTTCACTCTGTATTTTGGTTGTGCAACCTTCACTTAATACTCCTTTTTACACCCATTTTAATTACTAATCTGTATATATAGACGCGAAATCAATTTTTTAAGCCAACCAACTTGTCATTTATGTTTTTTGTGGAGTCATTACAAAACTATGAATTCCCATCAAGCGCCCTCGCCTTTTTAAAGTTTCTTAACGTATAAGTTAATTGATTTCATAAAATAAGTTTGAGTTAATAATCCTTAAAGTAAGGATTTCTTTGGTTTGTAATTAAAAATAATCCCTTCAGATGATGAGAATGTCACTTAGTAATACAATAATATAATTGCCTGAACAGCAGAAGCAATAGACCTTAACTAAAAAACTAAAAGATTGATACCAGCGTTTCATTTCACAAGGATAAGGTGAAAGCGCTGAGTGCAGGACATTTATCAATATCAAATAAGAGCAATGGTAGTTACTGTACCTAAAATTTTTAACTGCCTATCGACCTTCGGGAGTTCTTCTGCCGTGTCTATCTGTATCTGTATAAGTATACAAACAATGGAAATAACTAAAGTAATTCACACTTATATAAATGTAAAGACTCATATTTAAGTATGTTTATCTAAGTTGTTTCGGCTAGGGCCGAATCTGAATATATGGGCAAGTACACCCTCAAATATTAACCAATTAGCAAGGATATTTAATTAGGTACCTTATGTCCTGCAAACTTCTTCTTATGCATATATACAATAATGGATGTTGGCGACAGTATGATTCATCTCTTCGCGATTCCTGGCTGTATGAAGAAAACTTCCTATTGTCGGACGGTCTATTGCCTTATGTTTCTCAGCCATGATATCTTTTGTCTTCCAACTCCTTTTTAGCTTCAATTTTACCTTCAAAGATAAGTTGTAGAAAATCATTCTTCTGATTTCTTATCACGTGTCCTAGATATGCAGTCGTCCTTCTTTTTATTGCAGTCAATAGTTGACGACTTCTGCCTACCCGTCGCTGGACATCCTCATTGATCATTCTTGTAGTCCACGAGGTCCTGAGCATTGGGTGTTAGAACCGCATTTCAAAGGCTTCTACTTTGTTCATTGGTGCAATTTCATCGTCCATCCTTCCATACCATAGAGGAGCACATATGTAGCATCTTACAAATTTTATTCTAAGATCAATTTCGGTGTTCGTAAGGACACTTTTAAATTTCATAAAAGCAATTTTTGCATTTTTAATTCTGCATCTAACCTGGGTGTCTGTTAACCAGTCCTCTGCTAGCCATATCCCCAGATACATGAACATGTTGACTTGTGCAAAGAGGAGAAATCATTTAGAATTGATGTAATATTCGTCCGATTCTTATATTTAAATAATGCTTTAGCTGAATATACGCATATTGCATGTTGCATTATTGATAAACTTGTCACTTTGGTATCTGGTAAGACTTGAATTTTGTAGTCTGCTTAAGTCATACTTTATATTTTTCAGATGGCCCAAAATTTTACTGTGTACAATGCCCAAAAAGCTACAGAGGCAAAGGGGAACTAAGAAGGCATCTTAAATATGAATGCGGTAAAGAACCTACATTTCAATGTCATTTGTGTGTGCGGAAGTTTCATTATAAATACAGCTTAAAAACACATTGTAAGAAGGTGCACCATATTGTATTTAAAAAAGAAAATTGAAGACATGTACAATATCAAACCAATATTTTAATTTAAAAGATATGGGGAAATAAATTGTTTGTTAATTTATACTTAGTAGTTATTTGTCTTACCTAGAATCTAGTGAAATTTGAACTATACTTTATAACAAAATACTTTTTATCCATAATTGGGATTTATAAATACAAGAAAGAAAAAAGAAAGTAGTGGCATCATAGGTAGAAATCAATTTATATTTAAATTACAAGTAAAATTACATTTAATATATTTTTTTTAATATAATCACCAACAAATATATAAATGATAAAAAAAATGCTCTTCGCTTAGCTCATTGCCAGACTGTAAATAGTGCACAGTTTGAGGATTTACTTTTTGTTGTTTTATTGAATATTATTTGGCGGTTCATGTTTTTCTTCACTCTGACATTTGAAATTATTTTTCTCGGAAATTATCTCATATGACATATCATTATATACATTTCTAATCGCAAAAAATAATCCCTTTCAAAATCCGCAATAAAAAATGGGGTGTTTGTTTGAAAAAAATTATCGATGAATACCGTCACTCAAAAATTGTCGAAAAAAAAAATTGACATTTTCATTAAAAATTGGCTTAAAAATCATAAATAAAGAATTTATCGAATGTATTCCATACTTTAGGGACATCGTATATATAATGGTTTAAAACCGTATTTTAGAGAGAAAATATTTATGAGAAAATCAAATTTTTATCTATATATTGTGATCTACTATTTTGGCGCCAAACTGATAGGTGAAAACTCACGTGATTCTAAAAAAAGTATTATAAAAATATAATTTCGATTCCTTTTAGTTTCCCAGTTATAGCATTTTTTTTATTAAATAAATTAAGAACAAATGTTGCTTAAGTGTAACTATTTGGAAAATAAACTTAGTATTTTTTGGAAATGGTAATATGGTGGTACGTGGTAATTCATTTTCAATGAAGAAGATGAATAAAACTACTATTTATTTATTTATTTATTATTCTTTAACAACATAAATTTGGAGAATTTGAAAATATACACTATAGTAGTAGTTGACTGACTATAATCGTTATTTCCCAACAAAAGTCATTTAGACGCGAGTAATTGAAAGAGACTTTTGTTATTATATTTACAGGCACTGTAAATTGGTAGTGATTTTTTGCAGCTTATCATCTTTTTAATTCAATAATTTTCCAGATAATGTCGATGGATATGCATGTCGTAGATGCGGAAAACAGTACACTGGCAAAGGAGTTTTAAAAAGACACATCAAATACGAATGTGGCAAGACACCTTCATTCCAATGCACCATCTGCCAGAAACTATTTTATTACAAGTTTCGATTGAAAAATCACTCTGTGATTGTTCATAGACTTGAATTGTGAATTACATATATAAGCAATGTAGCGTAATTATGCTATATATTAATTCAGCAAAATTAAATTAACTTTGCATTATATTTATATTATATGAAGTAGCTGTGTAAATGTGATTCAATAGAAATATGAAAAATACCTTCAATCCTAATAAAGTTTTTATGATATCCCCAAAATCAAGGACTTTTATTGTATATGAATTAATGTGTATAACCAACATCACCTACACGCTTTCGTTTATCAAATTGTTCCATACTGTTCTGATGTTAGAACAGCCCGGATTAGCTCCCGAACGATAAACTAAAGCAGCTTATATTACTATTTTTATAGCTGTTGTTAGAACAGGCATCGTATATTGAAGCCGTTTGAAGACTTCCATATTAGACTCCTGGAGATGTTATCGTCTACCATATATTACACACTACTTGCCAACATGTCGGAAACAAACCTACCTGCTCCACCCTCCCCTAGTTATGTAGCTCAGGGGTATCCCCCGCACTTGCACCTCCATATAAGATTATACAAACTCTCAGTCAATCTCTCCTGCCTTTCTTGTCACACAACATCCCGCATTCTCTGACCTTAGTTCCTAAACTTTCCATTCTTCTCAAAATTGCATTGACCCATACCTTATAAATAATTACTATTTCGTATATTCGTTCTCTGTCCTACTCCTACAACTCATCCAACCCTCCCGCACCAGTCGCTCTTCCCCCAAGTCCTTTAGTTTTGGGAACTTCACTGCCCTTCCATAGGTCTACTACCACAGACTCAACAGATTCGTTTCCTGCAGGAGCACCATTACAGGCCTCGATCTATCGAGTCCTAGCAGACGCTTTAGGCACCAGCCTTTGTTCCCTTTCTGTTATACCCCACTCTCTTAATCCCCACACTCCTTACGACAATATTGACATAACACGCGTATCCTAGATGATGCACGCTATTACTAGATTGCTATCCCACCAGGATATATATGTAAAATAAATAATAAAATTATGTTGCTTACTGTGTTAATATATTAAGAATTATTACCTTAACTGTTTTGTAATTACCAAAATTTTGTAGATATGAACAAGAATTTCCCGTGTCCGAATTGCCCTAAACGTTATCGTATGCGATCGGGAGTGAACAGGCATATTAATTACGAATGCGGAAAAACTCCTAAGTTTAAATGTAAAACATGCCAGAAGACATTCTGGCACAAGTTCCATTTGCGGTCACATGCTGCTAATGTACACGGCATTATATTGCACTTATAAGTTGCATACAACAAGAAAATAATTTTTAGAAAACAGCTATAAGAAGAAAATTGTAAAATACATTTATTTTTATTATTTTGTAATATATTGTAATAAATGTTCGTTGAGATTGTTTTAATTCTTATTTCTCTACATGTTTATGTATATTACATTTCAGAGTATAATTACTATACGAAATAACTTCTTTTATTGATAGTTGTTGTATTATGGCCCTTCTGCTCTCTTTGAACCCTTGAGATCTAGGATCTTCGTCTGCTCTCAAGGACATTTGCCGTTTTCACCTGTAAGCCCAGGCAGGGGGCCCTACGCCGGAGCTAGCTGAACCCTGTTTTTAACGAGGGTGATACTCCTCCCGATCCTTCTTTCTCATCCGGGCTTGGGACATTATCGGAGTTGAGAGGTTTCATATTGTTAAGTGCAGAAAGAGTGTTATCCGTTGGAAAAAAAAACTATGTGAACAGAGAGGGGTGGGTGGCTGGGCCAAGACCAACCAAACTAAGCATATTGTCGGCTCTGAAACTTTTTGTTTTGTTAGATTGATGCATTTTTACATCCTATAACAACAAATTATTGGCATCATTTCTATAAAATAAGTTTCAGAGCCACGAATAATGTGTTTTTTATCAACTAGTATAAATTGTATGTCATTCCTCTTCATAGTTTAAAGCTTTCGTATTGCTCATCTTTATGAATTTCATATTGCTATATAGTTTTTATGTTTTAGTCATAATACGGCTTAAAAGTAACAAATGCACAGTAGACTTTCATTCTCACAATACAAATATATAGACGTGTTCACACCCTTAATAATACGGCAAGCGAACGAAATTAATCATTATCTACCCTTAAAAGGAAGTTCTTTTGGATTTCGTCGTCAAAATAATGAATTATTTATTAACTAACATGTTTCATCTACTTGCATGTTTATTTATTGATGGCAGGCAAAAATAATGCATATCTCATGTTTAGACCAATCCGATATACTGACAAATTTTAATATTTCATCAATTCTGGATTATTTAAATCCGATTACCGATTATGTTATCAGCCTGGCTGATTCTCTGATATCAATTAAATGCCATCTACTGCAGCATGACGATGTATAAATTTTCTGGAAAAAGGTTTATAGGCTGAATAACTAATTTTTCTTATGAAAATTTATATTAGCATTTTTCTTTTATTATTATTATTATTATTTATTTTAGATGTACTGCATTATATTTTCGTTTAGTCCTGATTTAGTGATATGCTCTGCAGGTTTGTATTTATATATCAGATTATAAAGCATGACATATGATTTATAATATATTAATCGTAGGGGAATGCAGTAAACACACAATAACAATATTTTAACGTATTTTTATTTTCCAGAGAGAAACTTTTTTTGCCCTAACTGCCCTAAAGCATATAAACGCAAGACGCACTTAATGAGGCATATACGATACGAGTGTGGCAAGGGTCCGACATTTCAATGTACGGTGTGTAATAGAAGTTTCCACCATAAATTTTCTTTACGAGCGCACTGCATTAAAGTGCACGGTATTAATTATTATTGATCGACGTGTTGAATGTTGTATGGAAATAAAATGGAATCTTGTTTGGTTTTGACCTTTTAAATGTATTATTGTGTGGGATGACAATAGTAATTTGTGTTACGTTTAAATTATTGTGAAGCTTATATTTTCGTATAATATAGCACGTTTTAAATCTCAAAAATTGTTTTGTATATTGTAGCTAATGAAATATATATGTAGAATGCGATTGGTACATTCTGGAAAAGACCTATTTGAAGACCACTATATTTTGGAGATCAGAACTTCTCTATTCGTGATAATCATAATCAATTGTAATTTATAACTAAGCTAGGGATATTGATTATTCATGCAATTATTACTGTAAAAATTACAAGCAGTTGTAGTGACGGTGAAAATCAATTTTCAAGAGGCATGTATTAGCAGTGATCTTATGCAATAATTGACTTGGGAAAAACAATATCACGAGTTAGATTTAGGAAGACAATTGCTCACACACATCGCACATTTTATAACTCTACTAAATAGACATTTTGGTGCCTGCGAGGTTTTAACGTTTCTAGGTGCAAAATCTAAAATAGCCGTCAGATTTGGTCTGTAAGACCTAGTTGTTGAGGTGTGTTATATGGACCAATTTACACAACACACATTTAGGTAAATGTTTGGTTAGAAAATTGTATTAAATTGAATTCTTGAAATTACAACTAAATGATGCATGCATTGTACTAGATTAGATTAGATTAAGAAGGGGTGGTCTTCTAGGACCTATACCACTGCGTCATCTGTAGAGAATTTATGGTCCCTGGCGTGTCTTAAAGGAATTCTATCGGCTAGTAGACTGCAAAGCACATGTGGGTTCCATCATATATAGTAGGAGTGGCCAACTTCTTGTACAAAAGATCTACTTTTTATCTTAAAAAATGTGTCGCGATCGACTTGTTGTCATTGGTGCTATTTATGAAGTATTAATCGGTTTTTAATTTAAAATATCGCGGGCTATCGACCAAAATTGGCTTCGACTTGTTGGCTACCCCTCATATACAGAGATGGTTATATTTTGTGCTTCCTTAATTCGTTAGACAGCACTGTATATATCGTAGTTGGGTAGTATGCTATGCGGTCTCTTCCTATTCCTGGAATAACCTACAGACGGATTCTTCCGCCAGGCCTATCCATGCCGTGTCATTGTTAAGCGTGCAGTGGCCTGTTAGCAGGCCTACTATTATTCTGACGGTTTTCCTGTCTTAGGTTAGTAAGTCCTTTAAAAATTTGGGGATTCGGCCTATTATAAATTATTTTGCATGCCTCTGGCCTTGCTGGTTTGTCCACCAGTCCCGATACTTTATTTCCATCCATTTGTCCATGGATGACTAAATCGTTTGAAACGCTGCAGTAGAACCGATTAAGGGTTTTGTACGCCTTCTCGGGCGTGTTCGTGTGCCCTGTTATTTCCTCGGATGCCGCAATCCCCTGGCATCTATGCTACGATATAGGGGTACTATAGCGATGAACTAACAGCATTAATTCATTCAATAATGTCAAAAATAAGTATTGTTAAGCATTTAGTTCTGTCAAAGCGATTATCCATAGATTACCTTTCACGACAGCAAAGGGAGAAAAATCGACACTATCCGCAATAATAGCGAATACTCATAACGATCGATAAAATATCGCACCCGGTGGCCTAGTAGCGTAGAGGCGAAATTTATGAGACACCTTTCGCCTTTGCGAAATCTGAACATTGGGCAAGTAAGTCCAAACCTCATCAAGAACAACGAATTTTAGTAATTACCTTTTACCATTTTCCAAAGGTTTTTTATGTTATGTTAAAGTAATTAATCTTCCTTTATCAGCTAACTGAAGGTGTGGCTTGTAGCCCTAAATAGACAGAAAATTCCTCTTTCCGGAAACCATTATTAGCAGACTGATTCCAAGAAATCATTAAAATATTTGATTACCATAACATACGTCGTATTGAAGGACCATTATTCTGTTTCTGATTAATATAGCATAACATATTCTTTATTGTAATTGTTCCAAACGAAATATATAGAATCTACCCGGAAATAAATTTACATTTTATATAAATTATTCATTCATACATTACAATTCATTTAATGTATTGTTTTTTAATCATTGCATGCATAATATTTGTTTAGTAATGTACAAAGCTAATCGTACAATCTTGATTACATTTTACTTTGTAGCTACCAACAAGAAATTTAAATGTCCCAGATGCCGCAGAAATTACAAACGCAAACCAGATCTGACAAGGCATTGCAATTATGAGTGTGGCAAGGAGCCGACATTCAAGTGCCATGTTTGTAACAAAAGTTATTATCACAGGTTCACTTTAAAGGGACATTTAATTAATATGCACAATGTGGTAAAATCTAATTTAGAATAAAGATATAATATAAATGGTATGTTCATTTTTGACTTCTCTTTCGAATTATCTAATGTGTCTCTAAATAATATTATTAAAATAACTTAATATGGAATCTGTATTAATATTATCTATGTTTATTTTAAATTTAAACTCATTTTTCGCTATAAATTACTCCTTTTCTTGTGATCACTTAATATATACGTTGTTGGTAGACCACCGTCTATAATTTAAAAAGCAGGACGCATAAAGAAATCAAAAGTTTGGCGATCCTTGATCTAGATAGTTCACTAGAAGAGTACAATACATCATCTTCTACTGAGCATTGGTGAGCGAGGATTCAAACACGCACTAGCGGGCATTTCGCGAATTATCTTTCACAGTTTCTCAGAGAATTTCTGTGAATATATATACCGGATGATTGAACTGCTCTGAGCCTTCTCTCTTTACCGGCGAAAAATGTCTTAGGCGGATAGCTAAAAATAGTTTTATTTTATATCCCTTAGTATCAACCAATCCCTCCACACATCATTACATTTCTTTCCCGTTTTAGTGGTAAGTAAATCATAATACCAATACTATGTGACTTTAAAGTATCTGCAACGGACTTTTTATTACTAACTGTGTATTATTATAGGGAGTTTTAACACAAGTTGTCTATTTATATTTTTGTATTTCTTTCTAATTACAATCTCATTTTAGATGCTCGAGTGTCGTGTCCTACTTGCAATAAGGTTTACAAAAATGAAAACACCTTGAGCGTACATAAAGCTTTCGACTGCGGCAAAGAAAAGGCATTTGAGTGCATGTATTGCCCGTACAAAGCTAAACGGAAATACGATTTGCGCACCCACAGTATGAATATGCACCGTACCTCGTTGTAACGAATCCAAATGTTATAGCTTTTGTATTTAGCAATTGTTTCCAAATAAATTCTTTGAAACTAAACTTTATGGTGTTGTTGTAGTAACCATAGTATTTCACAGTATAATATTGTTAGTATTACAGTGTTATTCTTTTATTTTTGTTTTAGTTCGTGTTTGCCCCGCCTGTCTGAAAGTGTATAAAAACGAGAATACGTTGCACGTCCACCAGGCCTTCGATTGCGGGAAAACGAAAATGTACACATGCGTATTATGCGACTACCAAAGTAAACGAAAGTATAATTTAAAGCAGCACTGTCTTAAAAGGCATCCATTATAACGCTAATTGTATATTGTAGAATAAAAACCGTACTACTATGATTTATCTAATTATATTGTTATATTTTTGTATAAATAAATATGTGTTAGTTTAATTATTTTGATAAAATTATTTTTTATAGGGAATTTACTTGCAATACTAAATGGTAATAATTATAATAATAATAAATAAAATTATAGTAAGTATTTATGATACAAGATTATGGGTCGGTTGTATAAAGGCGAAGTACATATAATCCGTGATTATATTGCTAGATGTTGCATACATTATTGTTGACTTTTCATTTCATAGTGTTTATATATGGTACCATCGCATTATGTGGCAGTATTCAAAAGTGACGGATTGGAAATGAAGTGTGGTAAAATTCCAAAAGAAGAAATCACAATCACAAATTACATATATGTCAAGCAGCATCTTTCACTAGGCTACATTAAACAATTCAGATATATCGGTCGTTTGCTTTAGATTTGGTAGCCGAAAAAAATCTCATAGAAAAAGCTAGGAGACTGAAATTACCTGGGAATCTGGATATACCCGAAAAATAATAGCATTGACGAAATAATATGCAGGACAGCTTGTAGCACATAGTAAGAGTATAAAAATGAAGATGATAAAATACTACATAAATTTTATTCTGCTGTATGGAATGGACGGCAAAACACTCAATAGTATCAATAGTCGAATGCAAGTATTCGAGATGTGGGTTTTTAGAAGAATCCTCAGTATACCATAGACGGATACAATAGCTAATGTGGAAGTTATACACAGAATTTAATCACAACATTTTTTATTGAATGAATGTGAACATTATATATAAAAAGTTGCAAATTGAAATCACGTACTAAGTACTGAGCATGTAGAAGCGAATCACCTTTTACAGTTTTTCAGAAGTTTTCTGTGAAATTAAGGTAAATACCGGATGATTAAACTCCTTTGCGCTTCTCTCTTTGCCAATGGAAAAGCTCTCGGGCTGACAGCTATAACGATGGAAGTTTTTTTATAATCACATAATGGAAATGGAACGTGGACTCAACGAATCTTCCCCCAGCTAGGGCCTCTGGTTGACAGTGTACTCGGAAGGGTAGATCACTGGATGACGCATGTGTTATCGGGACACAGCACCTTTCAACAAATAGAAAAGGCGACGTCGTCAAGATGCCCACTTTGCAACAGAACAGACAATACCGAACATACATTATACGAATGCCACAGGTGGTACCGGGAAGGGGCCAACTTGTGATTGCAACTGGGAGAAGAACACCAACTAGGGATGCTTATGTTGGAGACTGATACAAAAGGGAGCCGTAGCCCGCTTCTCCCAACAAGTTATGAAGTAGAAGTTTCACCTAGATATACAGATGTGACACGATAAGACAACTGAGTCAAGTAAGAGAAAATAATGATGTGAGATAGTACTAGGATGCTTAGTATGCCTAATGGCGGTGAGTTTTTGTTTAGGCAGAACACGTGGTGAATCCGGCGCTACCCATGCCTACCATCTAGTGATGGTGACGGAGGTATGGTGTCATTCGAAGATTCCACCTCACAAGACAAAAAAAGACTGGTGTTAAATGTGTTTGTTTTCTGATCTATTTGTCTATAAATGGCGAGATGTTCTATTTGAGCATGAGGGTATCAGTTATAGTTAAGTTATTGTTTATTATACATATATTCCCTCTCTGCCCTCGCCAACACGCCACCCTCTTACATGTTTCTACGCCTTTCCTATCCTCCTTTTACTATTCACTCACCTTTCTGCCATCCCCTGGCCACTCTACTTTCACTTCCTCACATTTGTCAGCAAGGTGCCACCACGTGTCGCTCCTCTTACTACACAGCACATATGCGGTGTACCTCAGCCCCATCCACACTTTTCTTTCTCTCTCTTCTAAACCACACCTCGCTCTTGCTATGCCTACTTTGACCTCCCTACTCCACCCATCCCTAGCTAAGTAGCTCGGGGGATTACCCCGCACTTACCACTCAACATAGACAGGGTAGTATGAGCTCTCAGCCATTCTCCCCTGCATTTCTTGCAACTCAATATCCCTCATTTTCTCCCTTACTTCAGTTCCTATACTTTCCCTTTCTTTCAGCTTCTCCTCTACCCACACCTCAGACATACCCATTCCTTTATACATCCTTCCTCTATCCGTTCTCCATCCACTCTCTGTCTCAGTCCTACGCTGGATGAGGCTTTATTCATTTATATATAAGTAATAAGACTTTGCTCCGATTTCAAAATATGAATTTTCATACTTTTATCTATAATCTTTTGTCATAGCCAAATGTAGATTTTATGCATTTATTTTGAAATGTTTGTAAATTACTGAGTCGTTTTTAGTTTTATTTAGTAGAAAGAATCATCGGAAATTCGATAGGTATCCTGGATATTGACCTAATATAGCCATCGTCCAAATATTAAGTAACATGATCTACATTGTTTACCCTGATAGTTTAAATTGTTTACATTGTTTACCCTGATTGTTTATATTGTTTACATTGTTTTATTCTGTTTCCATTCAATTTCAATTCTTTCATTTAATGAAATGAACCTCGATACCTCATCGGGTAAAAGTGGAAACTATTAAGAAAGATATATTAAGAAAGAGAAGAAAGAAAAAACTTAATTAAGAATTATGTTACGAAAACTCCAATCTCTAGTAGTGTTCTCCGATCCCAATTATTCATTCACAGTTGTAGCAAATTAGTACACAAATTAGAAACCAAACTATCTACTTACATAGTGCATCTTCGTGTTAAAACACCATTAATTAATAAATAACACATTTCTTTCTAGGTGCTTACTACTGCTGGAGATGCGGGAAAAAATACAAGCATTATCAAACACGCCATACTCACATGAAGTACGAGTGCGGCATAGAAAGACAGTTTACGTGTCCTGAATATAACTGCATCTACAAGGCCAAACGAAGGAGCCATTTAAAGTCGCATTACCTCAGTAGACATCCAAACCAAAATTAATGTCATGCCCAGTACCTGTGCAAATAATAATACACGTTCGACTAATTTATTGACTAACGCATGCGCCAATTTGTGTCATAATGTATACTAACTGAGGATTTTTTGCAGGAAAGTACCCTTGTCCAAAGTGTCCCAAAACATACACTTACCAGCATAATAGAAACAGACATTTAAAATATGAGTGCGGGAAACTGGCGAAGTTTTTCTGCCCGTTAGAAGGTTGCGAGTACAGGGCGAAACAGAAAGGCAATTTGAAATGTCATTTAAATTTCGTACATAATATGAACTACTAGTAAATATCTGTTTTGTCTAATAAAAATATAGCGAGTTGTCGAGTAGTGGAGCAAGAATGACGATTAGTTTAGGTCAGAATCATTGTCAAACTTTTTATTGTGTAATTTTACTAACATAATTTGTAATAATTTTATATAAATAATATTTAGGTTCGGTAGTGAAGTTAACAATAAAATAATTGTGTAACCTTCCATTGTGCAATTTTAAAACATATTTAGTAATAATTTTATAAAAATAATATTCTGGTTGTGTAATGAAGTTACGGAGAAATAAGAATATCTGAGCAAACTTGGTCTCTGAGATGCAATGACAGAGAGCAAAAATATGGGCTATAAGTGTGCTCAGTTTTCAATCAAGGAAATGAATCAAACTACCTTGTTTTTTCTTTCTTAAATTTAGTACAATTATCTGGAAATTAACTATTTATAACGAAAGTAATTAAAGCGATTTATTCTAGTCGTAAGGTTGAAATCGTAAGCGTCATTCTTGCTTTATCTCAATAAATTTAGAATATAATTTCAGTTTCGGAAATATATTTGTTATAACTATGATGTGTAGTAGTAGATGTGAAGAAGTATGTAACAAAATGAATAATAAATTATTGAGTTCCTGGTTTCATATTGTTTCAATTTGTAATTCACCCTAACGTTCCAAAATATATTCAATTTAACAATAGTTATTTGCACATTTATACCAACAATAAAGAGAATTGCTATAAAACTAGTATCTTCCTTTTAGAAACACTACAGGATTTTAAAAATCCTGCATGATATCGGTAATCCTCGAAAGTGTTTACAGTTTTTTTAGAAAAGTCCTGAAAGTATGAATTTATCCATTCAATATGTTATAGAATCTATAAATGTATGGGTTCTTGGTGTCATTGGTTTTCCCGTTAGGTTTAATACTATTTAAAAGTGTATAGAATTGCGTCCACGTACAATTCCATCCTTTATATTTAATCTTTCAAGAGAAAATATAAAATTAAAATAAATATATAAATCAATCCAAAAGTGTAATTTAATTTAAATACTTATCTACTTTTAATTGTGCGAGCATGAAATGCTAGCACAATTAATCATGAAATGTTTGTGGTGTATTTCGTCTGTGTTTCTGTTAGAATTTGTAGTAGATTTTATCCAAGCGATTTATATACTATGACATTATTTGTCTCAAGAAAAATGACCGTAGACCCTACTAGATATAGAACGGTATGTTGTGGCATGGACGAGGAAACGAAGAAATGAGTGTAACAACCATATAAGCAGGATGGACGATAAAGATTGCCATCGAGACTCACGTACAGGCCAAAGGAGCATAGGAAGACCCAGAATGCGGTGAAGAAAACGTGTAATTATTATCAGTCAAACTACATAAAATATATCCTTCTTCTTCTTTGTCCAAAGAAGGCGAATACGATTTTAGCAGTTGCTGTAGGTTCCACTATTTTTCGGCCGAAATAAAAAAACTTTGGCCGTAATAGATATTATGACCGAAACTGAAACCAAACGATATCTTATTTTCAGTGTCCTGCACTTAAAGAAAATAAGATATCCTATTAGTTCCCACTAATCCCGAGGTAGAGATGAGGGAAGAAGAAATAATACAATTTTCATTTAATTTTTGGGAACTTCATTACATTTATTTAAATAATAAAGAAAATTCTATACTATCTCAGGAATTATCGGAGTAAAATCTTAAAACTTACGCATGCACGTTTTCTGATGATATGCGATGCGCATGGTCTACGGCTCCCTACCGACGATGTGAGCGAACATTTGTTTTTCACTTTGATATGTGCAGTATTTGCCGAATATCAATCGAACCTCCACAAACGCGAACATTTGTGTATATTTGTCATACTAAAAGTATATACACGTTGTGACAAATCAACGAATATACCTACGTTCGCTTAATTTCGCCACATTCTCTGTAGAGAGCTTTACCTATAACAGGATTTGTTTCGTGTGTGTATGTGTGTCTTGTAAGCATTTTTAATTTGTACATTATAACCTTTTTCTTTTAGAAACTTTCCTTTGTCCGAACTGCCCGAAGGAATACACGACGCTTGGTAACAGACAACGGCATATTAAATACGAATGTGGAAGCAAAGCACTGTTTCCATGCCGTTTCCAAGGATGCAATTATCGAGGAAAGCGCAAAGAGCATTTAAAATCTCACTACATCAATAAACATCTTAAAATAAAAGGCTATGACTAAACCTCCCCATTGTAGGTTAATATTACTGATTAAATATTGTACACATACCCGTGTGTCTAATAAAATTTGACTATTGTACTGAAATAACGTGTTTTTATTTTTTAGATAGAAGATACTACCCATGTCCGAAATGCCATAAAGTATACCGACATCACCAAAATAGGTACACCCACTTACGATTCGAATGTGGAAAAGACCCTGCGTTTGCGTGCCCTCAGCCTGGGTGCAATTTTAAATCGAAAAGGAAGGGGAATTTAAAATATCACATGTTGACTCATATGAAGTTCGTATAAATTTAGAGTTTATTTAGTCGTGATACCAGATACTAGGCAACCTAAGCCTAAAAATTTAATATCAGACCTGTATGGAAGTTTTCCACCTATAGTGCCAGTTGTTAACACTATAGGTAGAGAAAGAGACCCATACGCCAGGAGTGGCGTGAAAGTGATGGGAAACAAAACCGAGGTTTGCAACGTGGCGGAGAATGGTGATGAGGGTTATCACACCCTCAAAATAATATCTTCAAAATGTTTGTTGTTGTCTTTCAACTTAAACGAATATTAGTCAGATATGAGAATTGAATTAGTTAATTTAATAATGGATTTTTGAAGGATTATTCGCACACCGACGATCAGTCGAGGAATGAATTTTACTGTATTTATCATGTTTCTAATTTTCAGTATTAAATATACTCCCTCCGTTTCAAAATAGTGTCTAATTTAGGAATTTTATTTGTTCGGAAATCTATTTAATTTTTCAAATTTTGTTTTGTCTTTCAACTTAAACGTATATTATTCAGATATGAGAATTGAATTATTTAATATAATAATGCATTTTTGAAGGATTATTAGCACACCGAAGGTGTCCAGGAATGAATTTTACTGTATTTATCAAGTTTATAATTTTCAGTATTAAATATACTCCCTCCGTTGCAAAATAGTGTCCGATTTAGGAATTTTATTCGTTCCAATATCCAATTTAGTTTTTTCATAAAAACATATGCAAAGATTTTGCCGAGCGACTTAAACTGTTAACGAATACGCTCGAAACGAGTGGCCTCAAAAATCACAATTACCTATGTTAACTATAAAAACTATTTTGACATATCTCCAACTTCCTGCGGTTACTTCATTCCCTTTTCTATACTTAATTTAAATATATAACTACTGATATATTTAATTTCATTATTTCAATAATCCATTCATCATCTTGCAGCCATTTTAGTCTACTTTTGAAACCTGAACCTTTTGCAGTGTGTTCCTTCTTGAGCTTCTTGGATCTAAATTGTTGTCAGACGTTTTATATCGTCGGTACATCGTCAAACTGCTTCTGTATGCGTCTTTCCGAGGTATCCATTTATGGTTCATTTTGGTCCATTTTCCGTCTCTCTTCGTGTAAGATGACTCAGTTCGACTACAGCATGTTTATTCGTTCTACTACATCAATAAGTTTGGTTCTTTTCGTAATTTCAATTTTTGGGACCCTCTCCGGTAAAGTTATGGCGAGAATTGCTCTCTCCATAGCTTTCTGCGCTACTAGTAGCTTGCTAATAGAATCTTAATCTCCCTATTCGACCTCAGGGTTCCTGAGGTTTACCCCTGAACAGATTCACTTACTATTGAATTCTCTCTTCAAGGTCATTTTCAACTTTCCTTCACGGTACTTGTTAGCTATCAGTCTCGTGGTCATATTTAGACTTAAATGAAGTTTAATTTCTTAGTGTGACTTAGTGTGTGTCCCTTTCAAATTCCCTATCAAAGCCGCAACAAGGCTAGTATTCTTTGGTTTCATGAAGGTAGCCACTCATCGTAAAAATCTAACATCATTATAATAACCCTGCATATTTTATTATAAACATTTATACAATTTACCCATATTGTTTTAGATCTTAGTTATTTCATTATGACAGGTTTTTATCATTTATTTTTAATGCTCTTGCTTTTATTAATTTGTACTGAATTTCATTTGTTTCAAAAAAATAATACTGTCATAATAAATTCAGTTATTGTGTACTCCTTCAACACTGAATACCACTGGTATCACGACTAAATTAACTCGTTGTTCTTCCTGTATATCAGTGGTGGAACTACAATGCGTGCGGAATACCACATTGCCGGGGGTTTATAAATTCTAATGGAGACTGTACAAATGTTACCTTCTCCTATTACACTGCCAACTACACTGAAACATAATCCATTTTCACTTTATCACTAGGGTGAAAGGAGGACCGAAATTAAATTGTGTAGCAATAAAAAAAATTGAAGTTCTACCACTGCTGTGTGTTTGTAGTTGTACTATAAAGCTAATGTATTTACATGTATTTATATTAATTATTTATGTTTAATGTAAGTCTACGAAATGTTTGTTTAATAAATTTAAAAAGCAAAATATGCATATTACTATTTAATCTGGATTTACTACAATTCTATCATTTATTATGATATAAACAATTTATGTTTTCTAAACCAACTTGTGGTTATACTTTCATTAATTTATGATGCCTGTAACAAACGGACTGATTGTTTTAGTAGTGAAGGTTTCAAATCGATTATACCATAAAAACGGCCAAGTATGATGAATATCAGAGATATATGCTTGTTAGTTATTAGTTGTTATCAATTTATAGCCTTATTATTTTCTTATATAAATATAAATTAACATGTACATATTTGTAGAGAGAAAATATCCCTGTCCCACATGTCCGAAGGTTTATCGTTACCAACGAAACAGATACACGCACTTGAAATTTGAATGTGGCAAGGAGCCGGCGTTTGCTTGCTCTCATCCTGGATGCGACTTTAAATCAAAGCGAAAAGGGAACTTAAAGTACCATATGCAGACTCACGTGCGGACTGTTAGATACCCCAGGAATTATTGAAACGTATTCATGTGGAAAACTGTTACCATATAAGTAGTAATTTGTATTATATTTCCAGTAATATTGTCGTTCATTGAAGCAGATTGTGTTCGTTCTTTAATATATGGTGTATCAAATACATTTTCACTTAATTTTAATTTTATCAGTAACCTTTTTGCCCGTCTCAGTTTACTTTTATATTTTATTACGCAGGATCGAAGAGAACGATCAAAGTAATACTAAGCAATATAACATGTTGGTGTAGTGTAGTGGTTAAAAATATGTAGGTCAAGTTAGAATATCGGTCAGGATACTTGGTACCATTTCAAGCAGTATTTATCCTCAGCTCATTTGCTGTGCATAGTTTGATTGGCAATTCATTTTTTCAATTAAAAAGTCGTAACGTTCATTTGCATTACACTAACAGGACAAAAGGACCAAAAGGCGCATTAGCCTGTTACAAATTATAACAAATATGGCAACTACTACTACTACTAATTATAATATACCAATACTATCGACTAATCTTGCAATGAGTATGTTTCTTGCAGTTATTTTCATACATTTCTCAGTTTTGAAATTTTACATGGTACAAACCCATTTAAATATCGTTTTATACATTAAACAACGCGATGAAAAACACGAACCTCGAATAAGAAAGGTATTACGGTATATTATCGTATAAAAAAGTTCTATGTCCTTATATATTTAACGTGTGTAATATATTTATCTGACAATCCTGGATTTTTTGTTGGCTTTTGAGTAATCTCTTGTTAATTATGTATCGAGAAAACATTTCTATTCACGGGATATAAATGTGAACAAAAAGACTGTCCACATTTTAAGAGACTTTACAATGAAATTAATTAATTGATATAAATCAGTAGTCTCAACTTAATTTCCCTTACACTTATATAAGATATATAAGTATAAGATATCTATAATATATGATAAACGAATAAAAACCAGGAATTTATTATGATTTCTGTACGCTAAACATAAAATTATTCATGAAATAATTCAATTATATATATATATATATATATATATATATATATATATATAATATGTTATCCCAATTATTTTGAATTTTCCATTATGACCCAATTCAGCCTTAAAATTAAATTTTATTAAATTTTACATGGTACATCCCCACTGCAATATCGTTACTCTAACTTTGGAAAACAGGAAGAAAAATACGAACCTCGAATAAGGTAGATATGTTATCAATAAAACTTGTAATAACGTGTGTTTTCGCAGTTGTTTTGAATCTTACAATTTTACCCAATTCCCATACTCGACATTTTATGGTACAGCACCAATTAAATATTGATATTCTAACGTTGGTAAGAAAGACACAAAACTAAAATAAGGGAGATATGACTGTATATTATACATAAAATTTACAATAACATGTGCTTTAGCAATTATATTTAATTTTTAAATTTTAACCTATTCCCAGCCTCAACACATTATGAAGGCATTCAGAGCAACATTGGATTAATTTAAAAACCTTTTTTTATGTTATCATTAGTGTTTTATTTTAATTATATGCCTTCCACAGTAAAGTGATGTTACATTAGTAATAATATAAAATTCGATTTTAAATATATTTTTTAATGGTCAGTCCATTTTTGCTCTCACTGTCTCATACATCGTCGTCGTTTTTGGGGTCACGTTCAATTTTACAGGGTATAACCCCACCTAAATATCACTATTTTACAATTTGGAGAACGGGAGAAGAGAAAGATACGAATCGACAACAATGTAGTAATACGGTATTCTGAAATATCCGTGAAACGCCGATAATATTTATAATCTTTAGATTTAATTATTTACATATGCACTTGCACGATTCTTTAGGATAATCGTATGGCTTTATCTAAATAAAAAAATAAAGGACATGAATTTGTAAAAAGATTTCCAGATCACTTGCCGATTTTAGAAATAAATTTATCTGCCGTACTCGAACTTCATATTTTTGGTAAGAACCAACTGTAACAAGGGAAAGTCATCTACGTCATCTACAGTTGAAATCACCTATACCATAACATAACATAACATAACATCATCTGTAGTTAGACACAAGAATAAGGGCCCGGGTAAACCGCTTTAAGGGAAAGTATTATTCTAGGACATCTACACTTGATATCCCCTACGTCATCATAATAATAACATCTACTGTTTTTCGACGTCAGAATAGGGGCCCGGGTAATTTCTGACAATGAAATATAAATGCTTCAAAGTAAATCACTCAACTAGCTGAATTTCTACTGTAATGATAATCCTTTTTAACATCAGATTTTAAAATAATATTAAATCTAACATATATAATGTTCTTCTAATTCAAATCACTGTACATATGCTTCCCGTTAATAATATTCCAACTAATTTATGTATTTTGTGAATAAATTAAATAATATAAATACATTTGTAGGTCGCTATAGATGCCCGAACTGTTCAAAAACGTACAGGCATCGACAAAGTCGGCACAGGCATGTGAAATTGGAATGCTGGAAGCAACCTCACAATACTCCAGATTTTTAAGGCAATCATTTGGTTTACTAATTATTATATATGTTTAACATTATATAATAAATATTATAGTGCAATTATATGGATATTCACACAGGTTTGTTTTACTTGTTGTAATAAATATGTTCAATTTCTATTAGTGCTTGTTCATAATGGACATACGCATAAGAACTACATAGCAGACCCATAAAGTTGAGCAAAAGGAAGCAATATATGTGTTCACAATGAACATGCACAATTATTTATGTTTATGTCGTGCTTAGGCACTTTCTATATATAAAGTTGGAATCGTATCAAGCGCAAAATATAGTAATTTTTGAAAACTTGAATTTTGCACTACACAGTTTTTTCTTTGCAAGTTCCTATACAACAGTTCCTTGTGATTAATGAAATTTATTACATCATAAAAAGTTATGGATAACAGCGTAGTGCAGAATTTTCCTCCCTCTTATCAGAAACAACAATAGCAAAAGCACGATTTCTGTCGCTGGAATACAAGACATTATAAACAATGACAAAACGAAAGCACGATGTTAATATTACGTTAAGGTTACGTTGTCACTTTAGCTAGTGTTGCGGCTCCTGTAAAGGTTCAGGTAGTTTCTATCCTATTAGGTGATCCGTTATATTATACGTGAAGCGGGCTAACTTGAAAACCCACTCGAAAGGGGCGTTTTCGCGCGGCAACTTCCGCCTGTGGATGGGGTGCAGCGCTACCATAAGTTTAGTTTTTAGAGATAGGGCAGTTATAATTCAGTGTTCAGTATGGTAGCATCGTTAGCTTCCCTGACTGGTTTTAAATCGCGGCGGACTATTTTTGTATTATTGTGTAATTATATTATTTATATAAATAAATACGTTTAGAGGTTTTATTACTGGGTGAAATCAGCCAATAGGTAGTGCACAATTTTATGTTTGTACATACAAATTATCTTCATTGTGAACACTTCACATCCTACGTATTTACGTTTGCGTTATGTGTTTATAAGCTTATGGCCATTGAGAACAAGAACTTATGGAAATAATATTACTCGAAGAATAACATAAATAGAAAAGAATATAAAATTAGAGCCTTGCAAGAAATTGTTAAATTCAATAATAAATACACTTTCTTTTCTGGTTCCAACATGTAGCTAAAAGCTACAGTTTTCATAACAGTACTTCGACTGACAAATTATTTATTATATAAACATCAGTGCTTATAATTAATTGAAAATGTTTTTTTAATTTAAAAGTAATTAATATTTCATTGCAATAATATATGCTGAATAAAACATTGGGAAACATATATTGTGGCGCTAGATGGTGTTAACTTTCCTCCTAGGGGGTTAGTTGTATAATTTTAAAACATTGGTTCTCAATGATTTAACTGTTGCATTTTCATAGCTGTACTTCCACTAGGAAAATGATTTAATATATAATTTATTTTATTTTTATACAATTATAACCCCTTAGATGTAATACTAACATGCTTAAAGAGATGAAATATAATTTCATATTTCATCTCTTTAAGTTTGTTATAAATCTATAAATGTTCATAATATATCCTACAGTTTCTTTAATTTAATCGAAATTAATACTACAATGCAAGAACAAATGATGAATAAAACGCTTCATAAAAGGCGTACAAATTAATTTTATTTATTTTTTTATTTTTCACGTCATATTATTAATATTGTCGCATGGTAAAGACAAGTAATAAATAATATAATTTGATATATAAAAAGATACTTCGAGAAAAATCCTGCATATGTAAAAAGAAAAAGACGAAATTCAAAATATTGACAATTAACTCCAGAAGAATATATGTCAAGAAAACTCTCCCAGAAGTAATATTTGAATATGAATTTCACTTTTTGAGTTTATATCTATTTGCCACATGTCAATTCTTCATTTGGTATCATTTCGCAATAAAAAAAAGGGTGAGGATTTTATTTTATATCTAATTGTATATTTTAAATATTTAGTTAATACTAATCTAATACAGCATATTTTAAAGAGGTTGGGTTGCAAGCCGAGCTTTTAAAAGATCAGAGTACATTGGCAAGATAAACTCCTAAATTATATTAGTTATCCCATTAAGACTCATATAGAGATATATTATAAGAACGAAATTGTTAAAAAATAGGTCAAAAGGTCCTTAATAATTATCAAATAAAAATAGTCTATTTCGACTATATTAGTAATGAATCGTAAAGAAAAATACCTTCCTTATACATGCGTGAAGTAAATGTTAATTGGCAAATAAAGAATACAAATAATTGATATGCAAAATAAATGCCAATCGGCAGACAAACAATACAAATAATGAATATGCAAAATAATTGCCTTGTTACATGGTTATTTTTTAGAAGAATGTTATTAAGAGGGAAATCAATCTTTATTAGGCTATCAGCCTTCCGGTTGTATTTTATTATTTTCTTAATTTATTTTGCATTAGTCACAATAGTAGTAGTAAATAACTCCGTAGAAATTTATTATAAATCACTATATAACATGTATCTTTATTTTTCAGAAAAATTATACACATGTCCAATGTGTTTCAAGTCGTACAAACATGTCCAATCAAGACATAGACATACAAAGTATGAATGCGGTCAAACTCCGCAATTTTATTGTCCGGTTGATGGTTGCGACTATAAAGCCAGGAGAAAGCAACATTTGAATTCACATTTGAACAAAAAACATACTAGATTAGAATAAATGTTTTATATTTTATATTACTTAATTATTTATAATAATATATTTTGTTTTATGCGAATAATAACAGTATTTTCTATCTTTAGCGTTTTATTATGTTACCTAATGATTAGTTAACATACTAAATTATTACAAATAATATAGGTATTGGGAAGGTGCACACCCTTGAAGCTCAAAATTTATTTCATCCCTGGAAATATACGCTAGTTTTTTGCGGAAAACTACGCTGGTGAAAGAAATTAAGGCATCACTTTTAAAAACTCGATTATAATCAATGGCTAATTTTTTATTTCAACTATGTATAATGATATGTTGTTTGAACACTAGTTTTTGTTTTTTGACCTAAAGCTGTTGTCAATAAATAAAAGAACTGACTATTTATTACTATTTTCACAACAAATAGGTTTCATTTATATTTGTTTCGTCTTGGGTTTGTTTCGTATTACTTTTAGGCGTAAAGTGTGAAATAGTGAATAATGAATAATAATAATCATCAGAATCGCAATTTGAGTGTTGAAGAAACTATTCGAACAGCAACTCTTGCAGAAGAAGGTAGGAGTCAGTGACTTGGTGTAAACCAATCGACCGTCTCCCGAATCTTGAATAGGCATTGGCAAATCCATGCACACTCAAGAAGGCCAGGATAAGGGAGAAAACGAGCCAAAAATGCGGTCTAAGATCGCTTTTTTTTGTTGATGCAAACGTTAAGGGAATGGTTTATTACGGCTCCAAGGCTATAAAATATGCTTGAGGAGATGCATAATGTTCGTGTGCGTTACTATAAGAAATCGTTTACTTGGTTTCAATTAAATTCATCGAACAGGCCCACAATTAACCGCAAAGCATTGTATATCATATCGGCCAAGGTGAAATTAGAACTTTAATTAGCAGTATGTGTCATCGTTGCGAGGCAGTTATTCAATCAAAAGGCGGAAATACCAAATATTAAGGCATTAAATCACATTAAAAGTTTTGTTATAATTTGTTGAAAATTGTCTTATTATTATTACTTTTTTAATGTCTATGTTACGAAGAGCTGACCCCGGCAATGGACTGCAGCTTCCTTCACCACCCTCTCGACGCCGAGAGTATTGTTTCATTTCGAATGCGGGTTATGTGTCCTATAGAAATTAGACATTTATTATTAACGTTTGTCGATTTCCGTCAGGATGGTAAGATAACGTATTTCCATTTTTTTTTAGAAAGTGAACCCTTATCCCATACAATTTGTCCCTGGCAAATAGAACGTGTTATATTTTTCCACTCGATCTACCATCCAATTCAATATTTTAAATAATTTGCTGTATGATGCGAGACAATTTAGATTGTCTCGCATATTGACTAACTTTTGAGTCAAGAAATTGTCTTGTCTAAAACGACCTTTATTGTATGTTATAATACTGGGATGTGATTCCTGCGAGTGCGATTTCTGACACCACTCATTCGGAACGAATTAGTTTAACTCTCTAACTCGCTCCGCAAAATACACGATTGTTCTTATTTTGGCTAGCGACTTTGACAGTTAAACAAATACGTTCGAAAAGAGTGAAGTCAAAAATTGAACCCCAAGGTTTTTCTAAAAAAATGTCCTCGTTGAAGATTCATTTTGTGGTGCGTTTATATAAAACTACTATATATTTTACAATCAAATGTTTCATGCTACCAATCTATTTAGTTTGTACGATTATCTACTATTGTTTTATATTTCAATTTACTAATTATGTTCTTTTTTAGGTCAACAATGGTTCACTTGTGGAATGTGTTCCATGATTTTCAGACACAAATTAAACCTCTATAATCACGAGCGTTCTGGATGTGGAAATCAACCCCAGTTTGCATGCCGCATGTTTGGGTGCACTTACAAGACTAGACGAATAAATAATCTGTACATGCATTATATTGTGGTACATCCCCACACTCAGAGGCAGTATTAATATCTTGTTTGCTTTGATGTAACGTAATTAGTTTAATGAAATTATAAAAATGTATTTCTAAATATAAGCACTGATACTTGAATAGTGGAGGGGGCAAGCTTATTAAGCAGAATGCCAAAGTCCTTAATGGACCGTAATAGCAACAGGAAGATGAGAAGAAGACTTGGATAGTGAAACTAACGTGAATATTGAACAAGCATCTATATTCACTTTAGTTTCTTATCATTAGGGACTAGCATAAATTTATAATCTGTGCTATTGCTTGAAAGTATTCATGTAAATTATATACTTTATGTTATTCATACGATACGTTGTGTCGTTAATAGAAATATTTCAATCAATAATTGTGTGTAATAAATTTTTCTTGGATTTATTGCACCTTTATAGTCAAAATGTTGTTTCAGGAAGATGGAATGTCTTTGTTTCATAAGGGTGCAATAATTAGGGGAATTTTATAAAATTTAATAAAATAAAATATGTGAATCACCAATCTTATCGGATAGTATAAGGTAGAAAGGTCATGACACCTTCTCCTATTATTTGTCTCCCAAAACTCTGGTTTTTGAGAAACGGTGCCTTAAAAACGACCATTTTGTCACATAAAAGTTTTACGTATGTATCGCACTGTGAGATGAAAAATTCCAAAAAAAAAAGTTTGAGATAAATGCATTTTAAAGATTGCAATAGTTCCAGTTGTTTTACTATTGAGTAATGTTATCCAAGGTTTTTTAAATAATAATTTGGTTAATTCTAAACGCAAAAAGGATTAAAGGAGCGTTAAAATATACATAAGAATCATCGAAACAAAAATCAAAACCTGAAAATTCATTTTGGAAGTTACACTTGTCATCTCACAGTGCGAAATCTATATTTAAATATGGTATCGAAGAGTGTGGTATTCCTCAACCTAATACAACAAAGGCCATCAATTGCAATACATTATTCACTTACATACGCTCAAAACATGTTTTGTGATGTCCAAATAACACTTCGTGGGTACCGGGGCTTCAATTACAACATAGTGAAAATACAGATATGATTTAAAAAATATAAATTCGACGTAGCAATAAAATAACTGAATTTGACTATTAGATAACCAAAAACGTTCATGCGTTTTAATATAAAAACTAGTAATATACTATTATTCAACGAAGTAATCACCATGGCACTCAATGACCTTTTGCCAACGTAACACCAAGAAGTCATAATGGACAATTCCGTCTACTGTCCACCAAACACACAATGAATTCTTTTTTGGGTGAAGGATGAAGAAAATTTCTTTATTCATGACTGTCCGATCACGATGCTCATCTCCGAATATTTTTCACATATTTTATATCTTTTTCCATATTTTTCACGCTGCCTCGGCAGCTTCGGTGCCAACTTCGTACTGGTAGAGTAAAAAATTTCGAATTAAGGTTTTGTTCGTAGTTATTTTAAATTATTTCACAATAGGAATAAAAAATGTGTATGCATCAAATGAAAGAGGAAAGTAAATGACAGTATATAAATAAATGCTATCAATAAATGACTAAACAAATACCCGCGGCAATCTGTTTAACAAAACTACGCGAACATTTTTGGATAATTGATATATGTATCAACTCAAACACTTTGGCAAAGTAAGCTATCAATAGAATGAAAGAATTGTATTGAATAATTTAGAGAAATACATTTATACACATGACGTTTAAGTTACAGAATGCAGGTACTAGGTATATATCGTATGTTCCATTTTTCTTTTTGAATTTTCAAACTAAATTTATATTATACAGTTGTGGCGAGGGGTATGACATATATGCGCATGTATTGTATATGCATACAGACTTAAACTCATCGTACGCCACTATTATACATAGAATTTATATTGTATATGTACAACTGTTCTAATGTTAGTGAATAAATAGACAAATTCAATAGATTAATATGATTAGTAACTTATTTATTTTAATATGTCCCTTTATATTACTAAAAACATTGTATTCTGTACATATGCGTGTGTTTGCTTTATAATAATATATAGTTGTTTTTAGGACTACTAGGACGAAAGCTATTTATTTGTGACAGATGCAATAGAACCTACAAACACAAGGCATCGCTTTATAACCATCAGCGATTCGAGTGTGGAAAGGACCCGCAATTTTTTTGCTTGGCGCCAGGTTGCTTATATGTAGCCAAGCGTAAATCTAGCCTTAAAAATCATTTCCATTTAAAACATATTAATCAGCACAAATTTTAAAAATTGTATAACTAGGTCTTCAAATGCAGCGCATTCCAAGCCGTGGCAGAGTAATTCTCAACCATGGTGCCGCGAGATTCTTGTGTGCTGCCAAATTTTATAATTAAATACAATAAAAAAATTGTTTGTTTTTAATACTTATCTGATTGTAAAGAGCCAGCATTTTTTTTTATTATGAAAAGTGAACCGTGATATAAAATAGGTTGAGAATCACTGGCCTAGCTTAAAAGTTTAGATAATATTCCAGTATCTGAAATTAAGTTAACTTGTTTGTGTATATTTTGTCCTGGTTATCTGTTAAATAAGCACTCAGCTTACTGTTTCAAATAATATTACCATTTAAAGATCTACATAAAAATGTGATTTGATTAGCCAGTTTCTTTTTAGAGCTTGCTATAAAACGTCAGTATATAAGAATTTCATCAGGTTTTCATCATGAAATGATCTAGACTCGGATTTTTAGAGGATTTGGTGTATGAAGTCACTACACAATAGAAATATGCAGTTTGTGAATGAACTTGTTCAGCAGATCAGAGGATATATTAGTAACCTCGCCATTATTTTACTTCGATCATTACGAGTTATTTTGAGTCGTTGCGCTTGGAGAAACCCAGCAAACAAAATTAGAGTAAATTTTACCGAACAAATTTTTAAAAAGCAGGACCTTAAAGTTCATCAATTATATTAAATGTTTGTTGAAATTTATCGCGTGTTGGAATTAGAATAAAGGAATAGTTCGTGAGAATATGATTACTATGATGTCTCTACACTATATACAGTACGTAGTAAATTGGCAGCAGCTGACCGCACATATAGATCTGGGATGGCCATCAAGTCGATTGCGAAGCCAATTTTGGTCGATCGCTCGCGATGTCTTAACTTTAAGGATCCGGGTAGACTAGATACTTAATATAGGCGCTTTCGTTTAGCATGGGTTATCATTGCTAGTCGTCCCCATGGCGTGCAGTATCACTCAGGTCTTGCGGTTATTTGCCGCCGGTTGAAAGGGCCGAAGTAGAATTATGCGCATCGGAAGCGGCAAAGAGAACATGAAACAATAAGCCCGTACCAGCACAGAGTGATAAACGAAAGGCCTTTAAATAGAGCAGTAATGACAACAAGTCGATCGTGAAACAGTTTTAAGATAAAACGTAGATCTTATGTACACAAAAATTGGCCACCCCTGCTATAGAGGTATTAGGATTCATACAGTCCGAATTAATCAATATGTTACGCTGATTTGACACACAACCTTCGTAATTGAAAATATGAATTTGAACCCTGGTATAAATCCTTAATAGGAAATTAGAATCTTATATATTCGAAATGATGGGTCTTGTACTTTAAAGTATATTTACAAATAATCTGAGTGTAAACTGGTTACTTGTGGCCAGATTATTCCTATCCTTTAGAAATCCGACTATAGTAGTCTTGTCTTGAAAAAAAATCGCTGACTGATCTAATGTTAGATCATAATAAATGGGTAATTACGAATGGAATTATTATTAATTAATGTATGTAGTTTATATATTTTATATACTTATTGGAATACTATGTACTATTATGTATAATATTATAAAGAAAATAAAGGCATGTATAGTATAAAATTTGATGAAATTTATTATAATATTTTCAAAATAATGTCTAGTGTCGGAAGATGTTATTGCTATGATTTATTTCAGCTAAATAGAAAATATAAAATATATCAGATTTACAAGTGACTGTTCAAAATATACTACTTCTTTATAGTTTAAATGTGGGTCTCTAATGACATAAAATAAAGTAAGATATAGGAAATCAATAGAATTAGGAATTGTATTTCATGATTTCTTATTCTTCTTCAGTCTTAAGTCCACTCCTGAACATCTTTTCCACTTCCTTTTGCCCTGTACTTTTACAGTTTCTCCCTGCGATCTTTTTATAGTAATAGCGCTAGCTTTTAGGTCTTCCCAGGCTTCTTTTCGTTTCTCTGGATCGCCACTGTATAATTTTAACGGTTAAACTGCTGGGGTCCTGCGCCCATCGCCACTGGAGTTGTGAAATCCGTTGCTTATTTTCCAGGACTTGTCATTTTACATATTGCCTCGTATCTTCCTCTGTCCCTCAAACTAATTCCCAATATATTTCTTTCCATCGCTATTTGTCATAGAACAACTTTACAAAGCAATCTATTGTGGTAGGGCTGAAAATGAGCCTTGCCAAAACCAAAACGATGAGCCATTACCCTATTCAACCTTCCATCGACAATCATCCACTAGAAAACGTATGCAAGTATATTTATTTATCTGGGACATACTACCAGATTGGGTAATATAAGTAAACCGCGGAGATATCAAGATGGATTGCACAAAGATGGGCTGCATTCGGCAAGTTGAGATTCATTATAAAATACACATAAATTCCTCGAAACCTCAAAGTCAAACTCTACTAAACATATGTTCTGCCAGTTACAACATACGGCCTATAATCCATGGCACTAAAGCAGAAATATGCTTACAGATTGCAAACCACCGAAAGAGCAACGGAAAGACCCATTGGTCCATTTATGTTTACAAAATAAGAATACACACTTCACATTTACAAAAAAAATATATAATGGAAAATATTCCTTATTAATTCCGTATTTTATTTCTACATAAACTCAGCTTTACTCGAACTATCTTATAAATGTATAACTAAAAAGCATTAGAGTGAGAATTTAAAGTTTAAGGGTGATATGGCGACCATTCATAACTAAAATTTGTTTCATTATTTCATATTTCATTGTATGTGTTTTGATTACTTAGTTTTCACAAAAAGCTCAATACAACTTCACAATTTGCGACATGAAATAAGAATATATGTCATCCCTCAAATTTAGATAATGTTACATAAAAATAGACAAAATACGTTGTGAAAGCAGTAACAGCTCAATAATATTATATAATTGGTCTAATAAATATCTGGTGTGAGCACCACACGGCTTTCCGAAGTAACTACGTAATTAATATTAAATCAAAATTACAAAGATATTTCGGTTCGTCTTGGTTCGATTCACGTTTTAACGTTTTGTCACGTTTTCACGTTTTTTCAGTTTCTTCCGTTTCTTATAGACACACACATACACACAGACATTTTCCATAGTCTATTTCGACTTTATTAGTCATGAAACGCAAAGAAAAGACAAAATTTGCAATATTCGTTTCTTCGGATTATAATGTTATCATCATTATCATTATCATTCATGATTTAACTATTTTATAGTTCATTTGTATTAGATTAAGAAAATATAAAGATATTAATTAAAATAGCACTTTACTTTAGAGTTTACATTGTAGAAATTACATTTTATAAAAAGGAAGAAATATGTACCTTCATTATATAATAATAATAAATAAACTGTCTTTATTTTTAAGAATAATTATAACCAAATTTAAATTTAAAGAACAACGAAGTTCAGATTAATAGATCTGCTCGATCACTTAACCTACTATAGAATTACAAAACAAAAATTAATTAAGAGAAATTCTTGCATGTAAATACAACTAAAAACATCAAAACTTATTTTCAAGTAGATACTCCTTCATAGCAGTATTACGTTTGTGAGAGTTTCGAGTTATAAAGGAATTTTATTATACATCATAAATATTAAATGTAAAAGATTTTTTGAAAGATGTAGTGTTGTGTTTGGGCGGAGAAATAACTCCTCGAAGCCTTACATTTATATTATATTACTGCAAATATCTTGTAATAGCGTACACCGAAAAGTAAACGGCAAATAGATAATAGATCTTCTAATAACATCATTCTTTTGTAGCCGCTGGTATGTATTACTGCTGCAGTGACTGCCCAAAATACTACAAACATAAAGGTTCACTCTATAATCATCAAACATTCGAATGCGGAAAACCACCGCAATTTGCGTGCAGCGTTCTGGGATGCCCGTATGTTACAAAACGAAAAGGATCAATAAAATCGCATGTACAAATCGTGCATGGTATAGACTATAATTAATGTAATAATCTATTGAACAATATTATTATTTATATATTTTATATTGTTACTGTTATAATAATTAACCAACTTATAACTATTATTATTATTATTACTATTAAATAATTACACACTTAATATTTCTTTTCCTAAAACTTCTTTGTATTGGCAACATTTCTTTGAAAATATTAGTAACTTCAAGAATTGTTGATGACATTGCTGTTCTACTTCGGGGAAGTTGACGCATTTCATTGTGAAAACAGTTAGTTCTCGCATATCTCTATGACATTATTCTCAGTTTTATTCCCTACGGTATTTTGTGTTATAAAACGGAAAGTGCGCAATGCGAATTGTTAATTTTTGGACAAACCAGAACTTTGCAGAATATTAGACATAATAAACGTTTTATATTAGGCAAGGTTGTGCCTGCAATCGTTGCAAGTAACTTATTTTGATATGAAGTTGTTCAATGTGATACACTAATTGTCCGAGCAACGCATTTCAGCAACAAGTTGTTTCGAATTTGAACATGCTCTAAAATTCTTTCTCCCTCTAATTAGGAAAATACGCGTCCGACGGGAAATTGTTTTTACATTACAAACAAATCCTTATCTTAATCATTAAAATTAATTCAAAATATTCAATACTCCAATTATGTATTATATATCAATGAGTTGAAAAAAATATCAAAATTAACCACCCTTGGCTGGAATTCGAACCCATTAGCACTCACTTTTTCAATGAACGACAGGTGTCGACTGACTGCATGACATGGCACGTCCATTAACAGCAGATGTATGAAAATGAAAAAATGATCTAGCTACCCTCGCGTGTATTGACAATTTCTACAGTTTCCCTAATTGTTTTAAATACTAATAGCGGAATACAAATAATTCAAAATGCTTAATACTCCAATTCAATAATGAAAAAAAAACATAAAGGCACTACCCTTGACGAAACTATGACTCTGTGACTCTTGCAATGATAGCACAAAAATCATAAATTGACAAGTCGGCCGGTTGAAAAACATTGACTTGACTTTAATAAGTTGCTCAAAAGAATTAGGGCAACACTTGTTTGGATGTTCATAACTTTTTAATTGCAAATTTTGGGAATATACAAATTTGAAATCAGAGTTACACATTTTTTTTCAAATAAATTGATAAAAACTAATTAAAATCGTCTACTACTGTTATAACGGACATATTAATGATATGTCGAAAAACAAAATGAAGATAGTAATCTTTTTTTTTAATCTAGATGTATAGTTGGCCTAGAAACAGTGACAAATTTAAGTATTACATAAGTTGAGTGAGCATGAGGTATCTTAGTGAATTGCTATTGATTTCATCAAAACTGGTCACAGTATTTGATAAATAGGAAAAAATGTGTGAGGAATCGCAATAGAGAGACAGGTAATACGTAACGCAGTGTGCAGAGCCTAGGAGAAAATCCGTCAATACTTTGTCCTTTCTGTCTTGCGTAGTCCAGGCAATCTATTTCAAGTTGCGTGTGGCCATTGATTATAATCTAACTATTGATATATATATATATATATATATATATATATATATATATATATATATATATATATATATATATATATATATTAATTTTCTGGGTAATGATTTCTAAGATAATGACTGGTTGTTGGGACGAAATCGGCCCGCCTGCGACCCTGGAACCCTGATTTTCTAGTAGCAATAAGCAGGAATAATCTTACATAATAATTGTCTTGATTTATATATCATTTGACAGAATGGAAAACGTATATTATAATGAATTAATTTACAAATAATTTAAATCAAAGTAGTCATATTACTTGTCACCATGATATCTGTCATAATAAGTATATTAATTAAGTATCTTACTAGTTTTGCAACGACCATGGATGAGTTTGGAAATATTTCGATTAATACCTTCAGATTTAATTGCAGAAGTAGTATATCAGAATACAAGATCTCAATATTCAGTATGAAACTAATTTCAAAAGTTCTGTATCTACATAGGTTTTGTTCGTAAACTTGCTCCGGTTAATGGAATTTATTAAATTATAATTGATTATCGATGATTTAATAGGTAAAGTGGATAGCAGTGAGTATAAGACTACATAAAACCCATTATTTAAGTTTTATAAAGTTTAGCAGTGCTGTAACACAACACAAAGAAATTTAAAATTAATTTAATGCCATTGTCAACAATTGAAGCGGTAGTTTGAATAAGGGAACGAAGCCAAACATTAAATTTGTGAAAACTTGTTAGAATGCCTACATTAAACGATTTTAAAGATTAACAATATTATTATTTAGGTTTAAGTTTTTTAGGCCTAGATGGTCTATGCATTGTATTACTGTGTCAGCCGTGTATTTATCACTATAGCAAAGCTACAGTAGCGTTATTATGGGTTAATATACATACTGTCCCTAAAGTATGGAATAAATTCGATAAAACCTTTATGATTGTTTCAAAAAATGCTCGGTCACAATTTTTGCAAAAATCGTAAATAAAGGTTTTGTCCAATTTTTCCATACTTTAGGGACACTCTATATATAAATCCATTAGTTTCCCAGGTATCCATAAAAAGCTCCTTGGTTGAAAATGATCGAGTGTGTGCTCTGTAACTATGTAATTATGATTTCGACTCGAGAATCAAATATTTATAATTTTAAATTTGTTCAAATATTATAAATATCGTTATTTACTTTGTGGTGTCCTGTAAAATCACGTATTCACGGTCCTAAATAGCTCATGTCCTTTAAATTGGGACGGGATAACAGTAGAAAAATGGCTATACAATCTTATTAAACAGCAAGTGTCCGTATTTGTCTCTATGTTCGTTCGAAAATATTAACGCTTTAACACAATTCACTGCTTGCAGGTGGAAATAAATTATACACCTGCCCAATATGCTCCAAAACATACAAACATGCAGCATCTCTTTACAATCACAAAACTTTTGATTGTGGAAAATCAAAGAGGTTTGAGTGCATGGTGCCCCAATGTCTATATAAATCTAAGAGATACAGCAATCTAAAACAACATATGAAATCGAGACATAAGAATGAACCATTTTAAAGGATATTTATTGTATATTTGATACTGCTAATTGTATGTCTTTATAATGTATTTCTGTTATAGTACTGCTGGCATTAAAGAAGAAACTGGTTTCTTTTAATCTTTATTTAATTTTGTGTAGTACTATCTTTTTTGCTCCTTATTTCTCTATAGAACGAACCCATCAGCAGGATGTGGAGAAATCATGTTCTTAGTCTTTTAATCTATCCTAAAACTCCAAAAATGCATTAACTGATGCTTGTTATGTAATATTTATAAATTGTAAACCCCAAAATGCTACAGTCGGCCATGTCTAAAGTCATGGTCCCATGACAATCATGGTTTGTTTACCTAGTAGGAATTAAATTTGTAAAGTTGCAAAACTGTACAATTAACCTGACAATCCGACTGACAAGTCAAGATTTGAAAAAATACACTGTAATTGGTATCTTACTGTTGGTAGTAGGTAGTGTCATCTATAAGACATTTTCTTGGGTTTCTTTATCATGTATATTGTACCTGATTTTGACCAATCAAAAAGGACTTTTGTTAAGAAATATGTTAATGTTTATAGTACTAGTGCTGTTAAATATACTTTAATACATTATTCTTACTATAACAAATACAATAATTTACAATATAAAGAATTTACAATATAATATTATAAAAATATAATTGGGTACTTGAATACTGCGCATGTAACATAAAATGTAATTCAATGTTCTGTCAATTGTTTGCATGAGAGTTACATTTCCTACAAGAAGGAGATTTAGAGTTGGATGGGAAACTTATGTATAGCTCCCCTATACTAGAAACAAAGCTACTCTTAATATCAGTGGTGAATTCTGGGGAGGGTGAAGAGGTTACAAGAATAATTTTTTACAGCAAACAATTCATTCATTCATCAACTTGTATTTGTATTGTATTGTAACTATCATTCTTGTAATTATTTGATTCATTATATCCTGGATGTTTTATTATATGAAACCAATATATGCAACTTAATCCATTTGCGGAATTGGGGTTGAGTATATTATTGTGTTTATAGTCAATTTAGATTTGATCTCTTATATGTAAGTGTTTTGAATATATAAGAATTTATTTAACTGTGTTTAATTTTAGGACATTTGGGATATCCGTGTGAGCAATGTGGAAAAAACTATTTCTACAAAAGTTCTCTACTACAACACATTAGATATGAATGTGGAAAAGATCCGCATTTATTCTGTTCATATTGCCCATATAAATCCAAAGTGAAGTCAAATTTGGTGCGGCATATAAAAGGTGTCCATAGATAGATATATACGTGCTATATTTAAATAGATATAATACGTTATTTAAGGTTGTGCCAGTTTGAAATGAATGTATTTCCAGCCCTTACCAATTATTATTCCAGCATTACGAAAGCACGTTTGACAGTTTATTTTTAAATTTAACAACTATTGTAGTAATTAATATACACTGTAAGACTCTGAGACTGTACACACTAATTATAATACATATGATAATATGCAATGAATATATGTTCAATAATATTTTCGTATATTGTGATATTTAGTTCCAAAGATATCATACCACAGAGTGATAATTTTAGTTAGTTTTATGCAGAATTTACAATTAAGTATTTTAGAATTGACAAAAGTGTATATTGTATATAAAATAAACATAAAAAATATTAATTCGTTTATTATTTTATCGTGAATAATCGTGTAAAAATAAGTTTTTGTATTTTAGGGGAATACACTCTTTAAGATTACATTTTCTGAGCTATCATTAAAATGTATCGTCTACTGAATTTAATGAAATATATATAGAATAAAACAAAAAAAGAGAATATATGATGAGATACAAATATAACGCATGTTTAAAATATATTATTTTTCCACTGAAAACTTATTAATTTGAAGAAAAAAAAAACACTTCTGGCTTTGAAATTCTGAAATATATCTATCTTTCTTTGGCAAATTCAAGCTATTCATTATATCTATCCAAATAAATATTTGAGACTTTCTGGGACTTTTTATCCAGTTTTTTTGAATGCAAGAAAAAAACTTTGTAAGTGTCGATCTCGGTTATTCGTTGACGTCTTACCTTACCACCTGACTAACCTACTAAGTTTCATTATTATCTTAATATGGATTAATCAGACTATCCAAAGCTGCATCGTACATTCTCATGCGGAACCATTGTTTTAGCATACTGAACAAGAGTGAAAATTAGTTATCACTGAAAAGCTTCCAAAATCATGATTTTAATTTTCATTCTAAATTTAAAAAACAACAATAATTATGTAATTAAATAAATAAAACGTTTTTCCCTTTGTTTTTTTTATCACTTGTTTATTGTCGTACATTCTCATGCGGAACCAATTTTTTAGCATACTGAACAAGAGTGAAAATTAATTATCACTGAAAAGCTTCCGAAATCATGATTTTAATTTTCATTCTAAATTTAAAAAACAACAATAATTATGTAATTAAATAAATAAAACGTTTTATCCTTTGTTTTTTTTATCACTTGTTTATTGTTATTTGCGAATATTTTCGGCTACGCTCCAGCCATTATTACGCATCGGATTAGCTTGATAATGGCTAGAGCGTAGCCGAAAATATTCGCAAATAGCAATAAACAAGTGATATAAAACAAAGGAAAAATCGTTTATTTATTTATTTTACTGAATTATCACAAAGTAGACGTCAATTCAATCCAATATTTTAATTATGTAATCACTTCCATCAATTTTTGAAAAGGCTAGTCGAAAACATATTACATTAGGTTGTATCTCGTATGAAAGAAGAATTACAGGGAATATCCTGAAAATGTTGAATTTGGCAAATTTTAAATTTCTATTCTATGGATACAAATTAATGTCATTTTAGAATTTCAGCCAGTTCTTTCTTAATTCCTGAAAAACTTCTAAAATCAAGGACACCTTTTTGAATTGTTATCTGGAATAATAATATCACTGACCTAACTATTTTTAGTTTTTCATTATTATCTTAAAGTAGACTAATCAGGCTATCCAAAAACTGTATCATAGATAGGTTTTCCATTACAGAAACTAGTTTTATAGCTTACTAAAAACTAGTTTTCAGGAGTATTCATTCAGGTTACTGAAAAATCCTCAACGAAATTTCAATTGACTTCCAATTTTATATTTATACAAATTAATGTAATTTGATAAATTCAACCATTCTGAAAAAATGTGTAATATCGTGTTAATGTGAATTTAATAGTCAATAATTAAAAAAATCAAATTCATAGAATGAGAATATAATATACTCACCCAGCCCCCGCTACATTTTGGATTCTAAATGTAGCGAGGGCTGGGTGAAATAGCTAAAAGCCTAGGTTTCATAAGAAGCGGTGCTGTAAAAGGGGCCGTTTTTTACGTTCATTATTATGTCACGAATATGTTTTTATGTGTATATAAATATAGTTTCCCATGGTAATCCAAATCCAAACGGTAATGCAAAATAGCAATCGCTCTCTTTTTAAAACAAGTTTTGGGATGTAAAAATTACTTCTCGAATGACCGTTGTTCTAGATAATCAGGGGGTAAGCCCTACTTTCTTAGGAAAATGGTTACTATAAGAGCGACTAATTTTGACGACATTTAGACGTCATAACAAAAAATCTTAATGAACATGATTTTAAATAGAGCGGTATGCTTCATTGTAATATAAAAAGGGATTAATTACGATTGATTGCGCTTTCTAGGAAACCATATATAATTTATTAGTTGCTAAACCAAATGAAGACACCACTTTTACGGTACAAAAATCCTAAAATAACAAGGCCCAAATAATTATAGGTTGGAAATATTTCATATATTCTTTAAATTAAAAGCAGATAATTGTGGATTTTAATTGTAAATATATATTTATAAATAGATTTGTAGATGAATATAGTAGATATATCGTTTGTAATTACGTGTTTATTAGTATTATTTAGATTAGTTCATATAAATTCCTTTGTTATTATTGTATAATTATAGAAACATTTCATTTGTTTTAGGTGTACATCATATAACATATGTATGTAAAAAATGTGTCACTACTTTTACTGCAAGTATATTTCAAACCAGTGCCTTCTGTGACAGTTGCAACAGTAAACGGAAGTTCAAATGCCTTCTATGTCCTTATGCAGCCTTCAGAAAGGACCACTTACTGTTGCACATTAGCAGGAAACATAAGTACGAGTGAATATTATATGTATTATTTTTTGTCACAGTATTATTTCTGATTAATAAAAATATACGAAATTAGAAACAAAACATGATTAGTTTTTATTCTATTACTAGGTGAAATTACCATCGTTATGATCAGGGTACAATCATAATCAATTATGTCGCCAACTCTCTGAACGCGTATGAAAATTATATTCTAATTACCCTCTGCCCATTGCTATTAATTCAAAACACTTAATACTACAATTGAATAAGCAACATAAAACATAAAAGGTACTAGATTCGAACTCGTGACCCCCACTTTTGTATTGACTGCAGAAAAGTCATAAATGACAGTCGGCTTCCAAACGTTGTCTTCGGTTTTATATATAAGGATGTTTAAGCTATTTGCCAATCTATTACCATATATTGAGAACGGGGCTAAGCATAGTTTGTTTAGCTTATTTTATTATGTGGTTCAGTCATGTACTAGTTTATAGGCACATATAATAAACCTATAAACTAGTACCTGAACCTCATAATGAAATAAGCTAAACAAACTATACTTAGCCCCGATTATGCTAAAATAAATTTAGTTTTCAAATTAAAAAAATATATATATATATATATATATATATATTTCTGTTTCATGGTATGTATGAATTCATATTTTTATTATATTCAAATTTTAATTTGATTTCTTTTATTATGTGTATCACAATAGAAAAATATTAATGATAATAAGAAATATATTCGTTATTTTGTCTAAAAAAATACAGCAGTATTTAATGGCGAGTTGGAAATACTATTTTTCTGCGGATGCCACATACTTACTCGAATTTTACACCTTATATTATACATATATATATATATATATATATATATATATATATATATATATATATATATATATATATATATATTGATTTATCTGTTGCCACTACTTTCTTTACAACCCTCGGATGTATGTAACATTTTTTGTGATGTGCAAATGATGTCACAAGCAGTCGCTTTTACGTAAGTATTTTGAATATATTTATAATTGGATTATTATATTTAATTCATCTTTATTACATACAAAAGAAAATAAAGATAATAAGAAACATGTCTGTTATTTAATAACAGCGCTACTATAAAAGAAATACAGTAGTATTTAATGGGGAGTAGGAAATACATTTTCTTTCTGTGTTTTATCCTGTTGTGCATCGTTATTAAATGTTGGTATATCATGTGTATCATGTTGTAGTAATTTGTAAACCACATTTAGAAATCATTTTTATTAACAAACATTTTTATTAATCAGAATCCATTGTGTATTAGTTTATTAACAATTATTTTATTTCAGAATCATTACTTATATCGCGAAGGAGAATATTTTCTAAATTGCAGCTAGATGTATTAAAAGAATGCTTCAACAGGACCTCTTACATAACTACCAAGGAAGCTACTCGATTATCAAAAAGTTTAAAAATTCCTATTGCAAGTGTAAGTGTTATACTTAGATAATTAATGATTTAATCAAAAACGTTTAATACATATAATCACGGCGATATTATCGGAAATGTTAAGGAGTAAGATGTACTCCGAATAGGGGCATTATATAATTCGTTTGATTTACCTTGTGGAGTTTCGCTACTCCTCCTTAGAGCTCTTCTGATTCGATGATTTGGGTGAATCTATCCCAGCACTCTTATCTATTTTTTTATACAAATTCCCTCCATTTCTTCTTGTTTTTGGCTATTTCTTTCCAGTTATACTAATCACATAACTTGCTCTGCATTGTTACTGGCGCCCAACAAATTAACAACGAATCCACTTCCACCGCATCAAGTATCAGCAGCTCATAGGCGCACATGTTAACAATATGTTACCAAAGAGAAAAGAAATTCTGTCACCTACCTCTCTCAAGTTTTTTTCCACCTCTTCCTTACTCATCGGTCTTTCTCTGCTTCTGTTATTACATGGTTCCCATTCTGTTATTACTCCTAGCCATTCCTCAGGATTCGACCTCCATATATGACTTTTTCATTTTGCCACTTTTCAATTATCTTTAACTTCTTGTCACGTAGGTTCCTCTATGTCGCTATTTACTTCCATATCATCATTTACTTCACTGTTCTCTTCATCAGTTAATAGCTCTTTATAACATAATTTCCATGTGTTTCTTCCTTCTTCCCCTTTATTCACCATTTTTCCTTGTCCATTACTAGAAGATAATGCATATTATAAAACGAAAATTATTAAAAAATTAATAATAATTGAAATTGCAATGTTTACGAGTTATTCAGCAAAAATCATATCTTTCATTTGTCTTATATCGCCTTCAAAAGACACTGTGTCGAATGCTGATTCTTATTGCAAGACAATAATTACCTGTTTATTATATTAGGGTTTATGCTCAAATTAAATAATAAATATAGAATGAATGTGAGAGATATTTTCCATTATATCGCTCCGTTGATAGAAAAGTAGATAGTAATCTAATTTAAAATAGAACTGTTTCAAAATAACAAAGTTCTTAATAACGTAATGTAATAAAGAATAAACTACATGTATTTTTAATAAACACTCAAATCGCCAATTTTTTGTTTTTCAAATATGTATGCACACGATTTTGAACATATAATTAACATAAAATATCAATTTTTACTTGTGTCACTTTTCTATCAACTGAGCAATATGGTTTATTATGACAAAATAAGTAATAAAACTTAATGGTAAGTTTGTATTCTTATTTTGTCCTCCCAAAATAATCCTTATTTCTACTAAAATGTCCTGTCCAATTTTCTTTTTATGTCAGCATAAACCAACCTATAATCGCTTAGTTTAATCCGAAATTCATTAGCTTATTGTTATCATATATCCGAAAGCAGATCGTAAGCGACACTAATTAAAACTTGACTATATTTATTTTAATGACTCATTATACGAAAATAATTTAGTTATATAATGCATTGAAATGATCTTATATTTTATTATTGTTTCAGATTAGAATTTGGTTTCAAAATAGGCGTGCGAAAGGAAAAGCGCTACAAAGAACTATGAAAGAAACCGAAAGAATGAATAGCCCAATCGTAAATGCTGAGAGCTCTTCTTTGAAAGAGAATAGGAGGGATCTCCCAATTTATCCAAAACCTGTGCCTACACAGGAGACATTTTACATTTCGAATCCTTTCAATGGCAATTCTAATTTTAATCTAAGCAACACTCCTTATTTCATTCCAAAATGAAATATTTAACATGACACATATACTGATGTTACAAAATACCTAGAATGTATGACGAATTTTCTTAATTATAAATGTTTGCAAGTTATTCAATTCCTTTATTTTTCGTTGCCGTTGCTTTGCAATTTAAGAAATAGGAAATGTAACGAAATGTTTTGCCTTCAAGCCACAGCTTAGGTTTCCTACCAAAGCCGTAAAAAACGTAGGAAAAAGAAGGTATAAATATCAGTTGTGTATTGAGTTTATTTCTATGCAAATTGTATAATTGTATCTGATAAATCAGCCCGATTTATTATAAAGAGGAGGATATGAATTTCTTATGAAGGACTCCTTAGTGTAGAATATAAAAATTTCCTGCGGCTGTGTTACTTGAAAAGAAAAGCGGATTTCCAAATTAGTGAAACACCTTTGAGCGCGAATGTCAATTGATTTATGCGTTTTGGTATAGTTAAAGGGGACAGGTAAGACTTTCTTATGAAAAGAACCGAACAAATTGTATCACTATATTTCTAGAAGAAAAGCGAATGCTTGCGATTTTTTTTAATTGCCTCAATTTAACATAAAACAGTACTGACGGGCGATGATTTGCAATTGCGTGAATGAACACCCGATCGTGTTGTGCTGCCCAATATACTTATAGTGTTATCTTGCCCGATCGCAATGATATTTAAATTTACCGCCAAATATCCCCCAAATCATAGTTGGATGACGACAAATGTTTTCCTTCGCCTCATTGGTCGACGGAACATACGAGGTCCTCTTGAGTTGAGGTCCCCGTGAATTTAGATTTGATTGTACTTCAGTAGTTTTCAGCCGGCTCTTAAAGCAATGCAATTGAACGATGGTTTCAAAAAGTTCAGGCTACGGAGCACACATTCAGAATGTCATTAATTTTCTTAAAACAAGCTTTCCCTAGGCGGTTCATCTCGCTGAGCAGGGATCTCAAGCTGGCCTGTGCGATCCTTGGAATTAGCCTCATGCTTTTTTTTGGGCTATCTGAAGGCTTCCAACAACCGTCCCCGGACCATGGAATCACTACAGGACAATATTCGGGCTCAAATTGCCACTATACCCGTCCGAAACAACGGCTTCTCTAGTGTCTAGACAGCGAAGGCCGACATTTGCCTGATACACTATTTAAGCCTAAATAATTTAAAATTTCCGTCATACTACTACATAATAGAAATATAACACTTTATGTTTTGAAATGTTTACTATTTTTTATTTCATTTCCAAAAACGCAAAATGACCCACTCCAAACTATAAAAATTAGGAGTAAACTTGAGTCAACTGTCAGTCACACTATTATAGACCAAAAGTCAAGTGCCTTGAGATTGGTCTAACTTGATCTTCTCCTGATACGCAGGAGATCTGATTTATTCCGAGGGGATATTATAGAACACTATTGTAACAAACAAAACAACTAGTAATTGAATTAGGTACCTCCGTTGATTGTACTATTGAAATACTTCAATCAACCGTACCACTCAAAAACAAAAGTAATTTAAATTTAATATATAATTAATATTGAACTATAAAATAATTTAAGTGAAAGCTTTATATTTTATTATATAACTAATCATTTTATAAGATGATATTTTATTTAACGCGTTATTAATTAACTGTTTCTAACTTTTGATTGCATGATAGAAGAAATAATAACTGCACTGTCGTGTTGTTCAACTTTTATATTGCACATAATAACACTTTTTTTGCACGACTTACAAATATTATTTCTTCTTGTCGTCTAAACTACTAATGGCTGATAGTATAACTTGCTATTTGGTTTATACTAAAAATTGTTTAGACAATAAAAAATATAGATTGACTAACTTATTTCACCCATAATTTCGTTGCAATTGCATGGATTAAAATAATGTGTTCAACACTCATTGTGTTATTAGTGATTGTATCTAATGTCTATATAGTTTTAGGAATATTTATCTGCAAGAAATGCAAGGAGCCATTTAATGGAAAAAATTACAGCCTATGGTGCAATCCATGTAACGCACGACGCAATCACAGGTGTGCGTTTTGTCCATACAAAGCGTTCAGGAGGAGCCACTTAGTGAAGCACCTTACCACAAAACATCCGGTTGAATATTATCTATAAATTATACTATATTTATCATAATAATTGTTATTTTAATGGGACAAAAATAAAATTTAGTTATTATTAGAAGTGTCTTAATACATTTAATTTATCAGTTAATTTTAGATTATAAAAATAATTATATCTTATTATTTTAGCACCAGGATACGGATGTAAAACTTGCGGAAAATACTACAAACATAAAGGTAACCTGAAGCGTCATGAAAATTACGAGTGCCATGTGGACGCAAAATATGGTTGTACAGTGTGCTACAAGAAATTCAATTATAAACATGTTTTACAGCGACACATGCATAGTAAAGGCTGCAGCAATCATAACAGCCCTTATTAAAAATATTTATAATGTATAATGGAGAATATATTTAAAGAAATGTCTGTAATGACAATCAATATAATATTTTACGTAGCTTATTAAATTTTTATTATAACATTCATTTCCTTACTATGATGTATCTAATATTCAGTGATTACTACACGATGGGTAACAACTTCAAATTTTCAAAATTTTAATAAAGTAAAGTAATTATTATAAAAAAATTCTTGTTTCTACGATTACGATAAATCATCAGCCTCAAAGTCAATATTTTTGGCTATTCAAATTGTTGTTTCTAGTTTTCTGATATTATTACAGTTATTATTATATAGAGGTAGAATTGTTTCTTATGATAAATCAAGCAATTATGATTTTAGCATTACATAATAATAATAGAAAATACTGACATTTTTGGAATTGCATTTTTTTATTACAAATTTTGTTTAACACAGCTCAGAGGGGCCTACTGATTATTGGGGAGACAAGGTCCAAACCCAATCGCGGGCCAATTTTTGCAAATCATCTTTCACAATTTTTCAGAGGAATTCTGTGTAGTTAAGGTAAATACTGGGTTATTAAACTCCTGCGAGCTTCTCCTATTAAATCTTACGGCTGATATCCCCATGAAGATATACGTGTGTTTGTTTTGCTACAAGCTTAGGGCGTATTGTATGAGAAAATGTATGTGTACAGTCTCGCACAAAAGGTAAACGTGTTTATAAACTATTTGTAAAGTGCAGGGATTCGTTTTTAAACTAATAGTATTGTAAATAATTTCATTTAATCTTTTAGGTGATTCTAGAATTAAATATTCGTGCGATCAATGTGGCAAGTCATATTTCCATCACAGCAACTTATACAGACATAAGAACGTGGAATGTTGCAACAACATAAATATGGGAAAATATAGTTGTAGTTCATGCCATAAGAAATTCAATTATAAATATAATATGCAGCGGCATATGCGTAGTAAATATGGATGCATACAAACATAAAATATGTTTATGTAAAAATTGACATAATTTTTAAATAAATTTTATATGCACTATAATATATTTTTTATTTATATATTTATAAATAATAATAAAGTTTTATTTCCCAACAGACAAAATAATATCCAATTACAGGGATAAATTAAGAACAAGATATGTTAAGGAAGTTATTTTGTTTTAAATGTATTTAAAACAAAATATCTTACTTAACATATAATATTCAATTTTACTGTATTTTTTATTTATTTTTTATTTTGTCATATTATGTAAAATGTATTTTATTTTATTTGTATTATCTTATTTTATGTTATTTTTATAAATAGACATAAAATAAGATAAGACAAATAAAACTAAATTCATTTTACATAATATGACAATATAAAGAAAAAAAATAAAGAAAAATACAGTAAAATTTAATATTATATGTTAAGGAAGTCCATTAATGTAAAACAGTTTCAGAAAACTGTTTTATGTTAGATGTAAAAATATACTGAATAGCATGATAATTGCGTAACATTTATTGATTTATTTTCTTTTTCTAGTATAGGTCGTTAGTTGCGTATAAATTGTTTCCACTCTTTCCTATTATTTACCACCGTTTCGTTCTATGATGATCTCTTTCTATAATGTTTGCATTAATTGTTCCAAGATAATCTGGGTGTTGCTCTATTTTTATTCTTTCGAGCGTTTGCTTCCCAAACCTATTTAGTACGTCTGATTTCCTTCATCCATTGTAAGAAATGGGTTAGAGGTGAATGTGAAAACAAACATTGTTAAATATTATATGCATTTTTTATTTTACACGGCTGTACTTTCCAACCAATCGCGTATTATTACTGTTACATTAAGTATGCAAGGAAAACCCAAAACCCATGTGTTTGGGCAACCCATTTTTTACAGCCCCCAAAACGGTCTATTTACTACTAGTGTATTACTGGATTTTACAATATACAGGCATATTTTAAGGACAGTGCAGTGTCTTATGTTGTACCCCATCTCAACGGATGCTGTGACGTAGTGACAACATCCGTCGAGAATATTGAACAAAATACAAAACAAAAATAGTAACTAATAAAAGTATATTAAAATGCGACAAGTAATTTATATATTATTTATATTAATAATAATATTTTCTATTTTTGTTGTGTTTATGTAGTAACAATAGTGACTAATATAATTAATTCATATAATTTAACAACTTTGTTTCAGCTCATCCTAATTAAATACCGAAAAGCATAGCATTGTATGTTGTGTCGTTGCATTAACAGCTTTTTATGTGCTCATAAATATTACAAGGTGTTTTGGAACTACGTTTTTGACTAATAAAATTGTTTTTTTATTAATAATTTATATTTTTAGGTGATAACAGAACGAAGTATCCGTGCGATAAATGCGGCAAGTCGTATTTCCATCGCAGCAACTTATACAGGCATAGGAACGTGGAATGTTGCAAGAAAAAGAACATGTCATGCCCGTTTTGCAGTTATGCCTGTTACCACAAATATATTCTTAATGCGCACATTGCAATCAAGCACAATGTTCACAATTTTTCAATGCCAAATAAGAAGATAAACTGATATAAGTAATTCCGTTATCAATATATAGTTGGATTTGTAGTGCAATCACAATTGAAAGTGCAATCGGAAGGAATATGAATAACGAAGATTTTTAATGTCATTTATAGTCCGATCGGTACGATAGCAATTGACTACGCTAACTTCTTCTTACGATTACGACCACGCTTTTCCATATGAATAATTAATTTGTCTTTATTTCAAAAACCTAAATTGAATTTATCTCCAATTAGTTCTTACTAAATCATTTCAAATTTCCAACTTTAAATTGATCTTGCTAATTAAATTGATCTCCAATTAATTGACCTTTAAGGGCCATTATAAATAAGCGCGAACGTAGCAGTAAGGAATGATTTGATGTCAAATCCAGACGTTCAGAAGTGGGCAGTAATGGTGTGGGATAATTATGGTAGAGGTTATCATTCCCATGCTTATTGTGAATGGCTCTCAAGTCTTTTCTAATTTTAAAAGCCTGATTTGATCTAGCTTATTAAATTTATCTCCAATTACTTCCCCCTAAATCATTTCTACTAATTTCAAAAACCTATGTACGTTCATACTGGTCTGTTACCTATGGCAACCAAATCAACAATTCGCAAACACTAGTGTAATACTGCCTTATATATAATATCAAATATCACAAATTTGCTAAGAGGGACAGGATAATAACCTATTTCAATATCTTAACGTCACTTTTGACAAACTTGTGATATTTGACATAAGGGAGTATTAAAGGAACCTTACAAGGTCAATAATACTGTCAGTCCTAGTACTGTCAGTATTTACTTCAATCATCCTTTTATATTTATCAAGTACTCAATTATCCGGATAAACAATAGTATTCTCTCAATTCCATCATTAGTTTACCTTACACCATCAGTAATACTGGCAATATTTTAGAATAATGAATATTTTAAACTTGTTATCGTACAATAATACTGTCATTATTCTAAAATATTGACAGTATTATTGATCGTGTAAGGTGCCTTTTATTTAAGGCACCTTACACGATCAATAATACTGTCAATATTTTAAAATAATGAAAGTATTACTGTACGATAACATATTAAAAATGTCCATTATTCTAAAATATTGATAGTATTATTGAACGTAGTAGGTATAGTGATGATGGAATGAAGAGAATACTGATGTTTATCCGGATTATTGATTACTTGATAAATATTGAAGGAGAATTTAAGCAAATACTGACAGTACTAGGATTGACAGTATTATTGACCGTGTAAGGTGCCTTTATTAGCCTAGCGAGTGTGGGTCATACTGAAACAGTTGTTTATTTGGTTGCCATAGGTAGCACAATAGTCTGAACTTACAGAATAGACCCCCAGGATTCAACGCGTGTCTATCGTCGGTGATATCTCTAATATTTAAACTGGTGCGTGTTTACATTAGTATTTCTTTATTTTCATATTGTAATTTTCATCATCGCGATTTAATAATTATCACTATGGCCTAAATAGTGGGTGTTCACTATTAATAGGACCCTTTGTAATACTCAGGATCAGTTGTTCAATAGTTGGTTAAACTAGCTTAACAAAGTTTAATGCTAAACTCAGTTTAAGAAGACACGTATAGATGAACAGTGTTTAAAGCTCATCGACACAATGATTTGAACTGAAAATAGCGTCAAGCTCGATTTAAGCTAGTTTAATCGACTATTGAACAACTGGCTCTTTGTCGGCATCCCTTTACGATGTACCATAAATTTCAAAAATTTCTTTCGATGCTGCCGATTCGAATTGTGCTTGCGATTACGGTTGCTACTATAAGTTAATGACATATAGTATCTCAAAAACTGCCGGTAAAGTTCCAATATACGACCTTTGGCTTTCGCGGCCTAATACATAGACCATGGATAGCTTAGCTGAGTTATTTATAATTAATAACATTAATTTCTTTTATTATGTTAATTTCTAATAAGAGAGGTCGCAAAAATCAAAGGCAGTGGAATCGACTTTCACCATTTCAGTGCAGTTATACTACTACACATTGGGAATTTGGTTTTCGATCTACTGGTCCTTCCGCCATATTTTATTGTATATATAAGTGACTTTCTGCTTCAGTAAAGTTCAGTTCAGTATCGTTTATTGTATCCCAACTACAAATGGTACCGAATACCGGGTCGCCCGCTTTTGAGCCAAGGTTTCTAACCCTCCACTTTGTGTAATTTCAGTACATTTTTTGAGATATTATATAATTCACATATTTTCATGTTACTAATTTACATGTTATCTATATTATCAAATATTTTATATATATATATATATATATATATATATATATATATATATATATATATATATATATATATATACTGAAGATTGCGTTGGCTCCCTAGGCGTACACTTTTAGAGGCACCTCTGTATTTTCAAACTTTAGAGTACGTAATATTTTATGTAAAAGTAGGGCCGGATGATAGCATAGACAAACGAGACAAATGTCTGGAGCCCGGTAATTTCCACCCTTCCACGTTACGAGAAAAATGTAACAAATAAAAGGTTAATCACATCCTTAATTCAATATTGTTTTGTGTCACCTATTTTGTAAGAGAGGCCGGGGTGCAGGAGAGAGTAAGAAAAAATGTCTAGGACCCCAAAATAGGTTCAACAGCCTTGTGTTAAACTGCGGCGAGGTGTCCCCGGGCGCCGTAAAATCTACGCCATATATGCTGGGTGTAGTTACACGTCTTGGTAGAAACACAATTTGAACCTTGAAAGTTACAATACCTATAGTAAGAAAAAGTATTGTAGTTATAAAAGCGTATATGATTAATAGTTACCTTGAATAGGTGCAATAGAGTATTCCTAAGTTTAGTTTGTTAGGCATTCACAATGAAGCAGTAGTGTTGAGGAGTGCATTGTAAGAAAAGAATTGGACGGTTGTAAACATCATAAAACATACTAGAAACGCTAGAACCATGTTGAATACCGGCAGTTCAATAGCGATGGTAACCATCTCATACATGATTCGGCCTTTGGTTAAACTAATCTTCACTAAATTTAATTATAAATAATAAAGTAATAAACAATTACCAATGATAGTAAAATATAGAGGAGCTCATTTCCTCTGCTATAATATATACATTCGAATTTAACCTGGAACACAAGTGGGATAATTTACGGACCCTTTTATCTGTAAAGTTTTTTTTTAAACATTCATTAGATCCGATAGTTTTATTCCAATACATCATATATTTGAGTATTCAACGCATTCCTTGAATACTCAAATATATGACGTATTGGAATAAAACTATAGCATCTAATGAATGTTTTTTACAACAACCGAAAGGACGGACCGAACGAAGGTATTTTACATTATTATTATATTTTTACTGCATTATATTTGGCCCAAATACAATATGTTTATAGTACAAATAATATTGTATAATGGCTAAAATAATAACATAGCTTCTTCCTCGTCCAGTGGCCATTTTTTCACTTGAACGTGGTTCCTAGTATAGAGGTTTTATAACAAAAGCTTCTTTGATTGGTTGTTGTTATATAAGCTATTATATATAGTTTTGTATCCTGAATATACTACAACATGGACATCAACGTCCAGGCACGGTATATAACATTAGTCATTAGTCCTTCCACAGTATTGCAGCGATACTGCGAACACCTTAACTTCTATACGTGCGTATCATAATGTATTGCCACCACTACTGCGCCCATTGTGCATGCCATTTTAGTTAGTTTAGATAGGTAGAAAACAGTCCTACAGACTTAATTATCTATTAATTAATATATTGTTAAATTTGTTAAATTTATAATTGATATACTAGCATTCACCAGCGTTTCATAAATCTAGTAATATCTATTGAACCCAATGGTTGAGTAATTACAGTAACTCTAAATAAATTTTCTATGGATTCAGTTCTTCTTCTGGAAGCACTGGATGTACAAACGGCGAAAAGCACCTTTACCAAAGTATTACCAAATTGTAATTGCAGTTGTCATTATTAAGGTGCGTCTAGACATGCAACAGAACATCGTAATGTAAGACCGTCGCGTGACTAGTATCGACGGTAATAACTAAACACCATCGGTAAAATCGACAAACTGATGGGATGCACCGATGTTACGTTACGATGTTCTACTGAATATCGCGCACCTTTAAGTTCTCAGTTTATGTATTCAATACCTTATAGGACCTATACATTTTATGTGATTTTGGTGAATATATGCACATGTTTTGAAAAATGTAATCAAATTATTTTGTACCAATATCAATATAGTCTTGTAAAAACCTAGTTGTTTTTTATTACTTGTAGATCATTGATAAAATGTTGATCGTTTTTATTTGAGTGTAAGTTGGTGAGTATTTTAAACACATCGACTTGTAAGACTAGTATCCGTTAACTGGATTGTTGTTCTATATCTCTGGATAGGATATTTTCTAGAGCAGGAGTCGGTAAACGTTTGAGGCAGAAGAGTTAATGTATCCCTCACAAAATGAGAGCCATAATTTGTATGAAAAAGCTTCTATTTTTATAACTATCAGCCCCGGTAAACGTTTGAGGCAGAAGAGTTAATGTATGCCTGACAAAATGAGAACCATAATTTGTATGAAAAGAACTTTTATCTTTATCAGCCCGAGGGCTTTTCCGCTGGTAGAGGGAGGAGTCCAGAGGAGTGTAATCACCCAGTATTTATCGTAATTCACAGAAAATAATTATTTATATTATTTTCACTTTCAATTGTATTACACATTAGGCTCGCGCCCGCAGTTTACCAACCACAGTAAAATAATTTTTGACAACCTTGCAAGTTTTGGATTCATGAATATACCAGATTACACATCTTAATATATTAAGGAGAAATCTACAATTTGTTTGATATTCAGATTGTTCCTCGTTACTGTCAAACATATAATAATTAGTAATAAGTATAACTAACCTGGCAAAATAATAAATATTCAAATTCATTCACCGCCGTGAACTCATCCCTATCCTAGTTGTCGTGCGCCGCAGCTAATTATTTGCAGTTGTATACTCACAGAAAGTAAAAGAATATGTTTATGTATAAAACTGATTACTAATATTTTAAGAATAATGATATGAAAGTACTTTTTTATAATTGATATGAGACCATTGGCAGACACAACGTAGAATATATTTTTTTTAATTTGTTGAAATTTATGGTCGACGAGTGAACAGCCTTAAAGGGAGGTTTCACAATGGGCCTAAGTGTCTGTAGCTATGCTACCCTCCAGCCAACTATCCAGAACTATCCACAACATTATGGTCATTCAAAACAATATATACGGACATGGAAACAATTTGTAGTTATTATTTTGTTTTTAAGTGACCAAAGTTTCAATTGTATTTATTTGACTTACTAAAATATATCTGAACATTTCTGGATGGATGTATCCAGTAAATTTGAAATAAATTCCCAAAAAAAATCAATATTTAACAAAAAATAAATACGATTTGAATATGTTTACATAGTTGGTTCACCAGTTATAAGATATTGATAACACTAATCCATATTTTTTTTACCTGACCCCGGCATAGAATTTTCTTCATAAAAAATATTTTAATATGGAAACAATACCAAAATACATTTTTCAAAAATGTAATTACATATTATTATTCGTAAAACATTAGTAGCCAGTTTTATATAGAACAATAGCTTTTTACTGCCTGTACGGAATTACTTGGGAATTATAACACTGAAACATTCTTTACTAATGGCACTAATGGTATACATTAGTAGGGAATGTTTGAATGTCTAATAAAGCCTAATAAAGTTACTTGTTTTCTACTACTACTTACAATAGCAATTGCCCGATTTAATAAACTTGACTGCCAATAATACATGAATCATGGCATGAAATTTTGCACTCATGCAAATACGTACTATACTGACAATTGTGTACATGCATAGAAAACGCTAAAAAAATGTTACTTGTTTATTATATTTATATATGTGAGACTAGTAGTGCATCCAAATAGTAGTGTTTTTATTCTAGAAGAAATACTGAGCATCTTGAGTATAACCTGATTTTAATTAATGTTGTAGACGTTCATAGGTAATTATGAGCACTATACTAATTGGCTTTGTTTTAGGCAAATATAAATGCGATGGTTGTTCAAGAGGTTACAAGCATATAGGTTCGCTATCACGCCATAGGACGTACGAATGCGGAAAACCTCCAAAATACGCCTGCCCATATTGTAGCTATAAGTGCTTCAGACCGGACGTCCTGCGAGGACATTTTAGAAGACACCGCGATATAGATATATCCGTGACTGATATTTTAGAAAGTTGCAGCCCTATTGAAGATTTGGTTTATTAGTTATGTATTTTAAAACCATTTCTATAACCAAAGCTATTTATGAAATAATATCAGCATGTAACAATTGAATATTTAAATTACTGTTTATTTTTGTATTCAGTCAATGTAGGTTACGCCGTGATTTTGCCAGTAGAGTGGAATTTGTTGAACTGATTCACTATTGAATGACGCACGATAACATTTAATACAGTATTATTAAGGATGGGATCACATTTATGCTCTTCTTATGATACGAATTTTGAAATTATATTTTATTAAAAACTATGCAGCGAAATGTCATACAATTTTTTCTAGTTGATTAAAATTCTTTATTTTCGTGTCGCTATTTCTAGCTTTTCTGCATTACGTCCAATGTTGATCTATTATGCTTAGGGTAAAGCATAATAGATCAGCATTGGCCGCAGTGCAGGAAAGCTAGAAATAGCTTCTATTGTTCTCCCAGGAATTCTCAGACGTGATTTAGTATGTCTCTGAGTGGCTTGCTCCTCAGGATAAAAGACTGTATATCGTTGGCTCTGAAATTTATTTTACTCTAAGATTTGATTATCTACGTTTTATAACTAAGAATTATGAACATCTATTTTTATATATAAGCATTCATAGTTAACAATCACTTATGTTAATCTCGTCATCTAGTAAAAACTCTAGCGGAATGTCACGCTGCATAGTTTTTGACAAAAGCTTAATAGAATTTCATTTACAATTCAGGCCTTATGAAAAATATAGACGTGATCCCATCCTTAAGGACTGTATTTGTAGAAAGTTGTATATTTTATTTATATTATTCCATTTTTATAAAAAAAATCGATTGATATCAATATGATATTATATAGCGTATTTCTAAATATTTACTCTAATACTAGTCTTATTTCCTACTTTCCGCGTTTGTTGTATAAAATAATGTGTGGATTTTATGTAATTGTAATGTACAATATAAATTGGAAAAACTAAATATTCTCTATTTTTACAATCCTTTGTAGCTGTAGTGGTTTTGTTTCGTGAAGAAATTCAGGATTGCCTACATTATTAATACAATATATTACTTATTTACTTCTTCAGTAAAACAAGTTGACAATGAATCCATTACAAACCTGTTACAACACACACATACACATAAAAACACGCCGTATTATATCCCAATGCAACTATAGCAAATAAACAAAACCCTTCCTTATATTAGTAACAACTTAATGTTTACATGATAATATATATATATATATATATATATATATATATATATATATATATATATATATATATATACAAATACGAAATAAAGCAACTTGCTCTCTAGAGAGAAAATTAAACGCCATCTGAAGTAACCAACAAAATTACCAATGCACACCCTTATGGTAATATCCGACAACATACTGATGCCATCAGGATAACCGAGTGGTGCCCTCTATTGGAATAACATTCCAATAGCGTGTTCGAGATATCAGTTCAAAGCCAATCTTGTAAAAAATATATGTGTGAATTCACCTCTCAACGGGCTCGGTGATGGCGGAGCCTTTCATTTCACCATTGTTGTTAACAATGATTTCTGCATTGTCCTCAAAGTATATAAATGCATATTTCTACGGAACGGTTTGTGCTGCCTTATCACCACCGCGGGCATGACTTTTTATGAAGTTCTGGCTTCCCTTTTTGACAAAAGCCTCGATCATGTCCCCGGATGCCGGTTAGATCTTAGCAGTGTAGCTCAGCTAGTGCCTTTTAATTGCTTTGCCCATACAAGGATCAACCTGGGTCTAGCGTATGTTCAATTTTGATAGTCATCATAGTAGGAACATGACTTCAGAGATTATATTAGATGCTCCTCATACCTTTCATGGAAGCGTGTGGCAATATATTTGATCTCTGTGATCTTTTAAATTGGGTCTGCTAGCCGTAGCATTAAGCATTTAGCAATTCATCTCAGGGTAATATTCGGAAATTGATGCAGGGTTAACCAGTTTGTGTTGGCTACGCCCCCATTTACGCAAACTAAGACTGTATTTACCAGTTAAGGGAGATAATATGCTAGCGGTTTTAGGCGACTTCCACGTATGTATTCCAAATAGTTTAGGCGCAAGGATGTCAGTCAGGTACCTGACAGAGTCACTGGAGGGAATGTCCTTATCAAATAGTAGGCTGGTATCTGGTCTCATCAGTTTCCTTCCAGAGAAGAAAACCGCGGTACTCTTATCTGGATTCATTTATACCTGCCCAGCCCATATCCACAACTCTAATTAGGTTGTGGTTAATTGCCATTTAAACCTTTGCTTGCACATACTCCAAATGTTTCCTAAACCCACCTCTGCAATCATACCAAAATAGTACTTGAAACAATTCACTCTCTCAATCATTCTACCCTTCCATTTCAACTTTTCCTCTCTTATTTCTTATATTATATATAACATAAAATTAAGTTGTAGTTGGGGCTAGACCTAGGCCTTTTGACTACATCCAAAAATGTACATTATCGTAATATGTTAAAAACGTCTACTATACTGCCAGCTAAAGTAGTGTAAACGTGAACAAAAACCGTCTATTTTTCTATACTACTAGCTTGTGCAATAAAAACGATACATATTAGAAAACATCCTGCTTTGTGAGTTTTCAAATGTGGAAACTCTAACCACATATGCTAAAATGTGAGCTAATTTATTTTTTGATTAGACTCTTTATGATTAACGTGCTTGATACAAGTTTCATTATAGGTGGTGGAGATGATATGCGGCACTTTTGTCAGTTCTGTCCAAAAAGCTATAAACACAAAGGAGACCTTACTAGACATGTACGATACGAGTGTTTGAAAACAGCATGTTTCGCCTGCGAAATATGTGGTCGCGAATTCACTAGGAAATCTGTTTTGAAATCGCATACTATACTTATACATAGTACGGAGCTTACTTACTTATAGTTAATAATTATTGTTGCGTTCTTTATTATGAATCTATAAAATAAAATTATTATTGAATATTTTTGTTTTTCTTTATTTAATTTGTATATAGAGGATTTTAGAATACAAGTGTATGGACCAAATTTCTATAATTGGGGTTTATGCTGAATAAATCGTAATAGGTGTTACTCCTTAGTTTCTAAAAACTATGGTATTGAACATTGAATTGCAATTATTATATTGAACATTGAATTGAAATTGTTATAATGAATATTAAATTCACATTATTTATTAAATATTGAATTGATATTATTAGATTGAACATTTAATTGATGTAGATATGTTACTTTCAAAGTATTGTTGTGAACATTGAATTGAATTATTACATTTTAATAATAAAAAGCTTAATTCTGTTAAAAAGGCACGTTATGTACAACTAATAACAAATTCTTACTTTATAAATGATTGCAAATAACAATATCCAGGAAAAAAAAACAGTGCTTCTACAACGTACTGATAATGAAATGGGCCATTTTATAGTCACCGTGTATTTAATATTGAATTGAAAATTATCATGCATGTTAAACTTCCTACATATTATTTCTTATAACCATTTAATAAACATCTGAAATATGTATAATTTGGTCCTTTGTTATGAAGTCCTCGATGTGTGTGAGGTAGGTATTAAATGTATAGTGTATGTATTTAGTTAATTAGAATTTTTACCAGTGACATAGTTAAATGATGCTAAGAGTATGAAAAGTATGCTGCCAGAACTGTGGGTGGGTATCATTTACTAATGTTGTATCAAATGACGAGTCGATCAATGTTTATAAGCGTTACCTATGTTTACTACGCCACTGTTTATTACAATTATTTATTTGTTGCAGATCACGTGGCTGCAATGAAGCTTGTATGCCCGAAATGTCACAAGATATATAAAAACGAAAACACCTTGAAAGCACATCTTAACTTGGATTGTGGTAAAGAGAAAACGCACTGGTGCGAGTTCTGTAACGCATCATTCAGGCGCAAGTTCCATCTTTTGTCACATGTTAGAATTAAACATGGCTACTTAAGCACTAAATAGTGTAAAACTTTAATTTAATTTTAAATACATTTATTATTGGAATGAATAAAATTAATTCAATTGAATGCTGTTTCTAAACTTTATATTTCTTTATTTTTATTTTTATTCGATTACCTGATATATTCATATTATCTTTTAATAAATGTATCAACTATTTTTGTTTGTCTTCTTAGGTACTCCAGCTGTTTAGAAAATCCGGAGAATTCAAACTGATTCACAAAGACTACAGTTTTAAATAATCTTACTTACTTATTTATTTGATAGTTTTAACAAAAGGCAATTTCAAAAGAGTTATATTCCATTTAATTATTACACTAGAAAGAAGTGCAGCACTTACTTTACTTCTTTTTTTAAATTTAGACAATTACAAGAACGTCTGAACTTATAGAGTAGACCCCTATGTATCTATAACAACTTTAACTTTCAAGGTCTACTAGATTTTGAAAATTTATTTATTTTTGCTCTTTCAAAACTCTATATTTTTTTTATTGGATTATCTGATATATTGAAATTATCATTTAATAATTATATCAATCTTCTAAATCTCTTATTTCAGATGTTTCTAAAACTATTTTTGTTTGTCTTCTTGGGTACTCCAGGTTTTTAGAAAATCCAAATAATTAAAACTGAATTGTAAAGACATTACAGTTTTATTAATCTTACAGCTAATACCTATATACACATACACTAATACACGACACAAGGACGCAATAGCAGATCATAGCTATACTGCTTTAATATGTTTCTTCTATATTTCCTCTCAAACCTCTGTACGGCATAAAAATAAAAGTTTCTTAAACATATCTTCTACATTAAGATTTACTACAAAGGAAATTTTGAACATGCCACGCTATTGCATTTGTAATTGAGCACTTACGATATGAGTAGGTCTGGATTATTGGTTGAAACCAGCGCAATTTAAAAATTTAGGCTATAGTAGCCCTCTGTTAAACTGCCCATTGACAACAATCACTCATCCCATTAATCTATCTTGCGTACTAGACGCAGGACCTTGGAGGATGAGGAGGTGTCTGGCTCATGCGGGCTAGTACAAGCTGCCTAACATTACGATGTAAATTTACGAAATTAATATGAGATATTGAACCTATTTTGCTGCCTGACTAAATAAATACAAATATACCAAACAATCCCATATCAAGCTAGATTTAAAATAGATATAAAAGCGAAACAAAAACTTCTATCGTTATCAGCCGTGAGGTTTTTTTGTTGGTAAATGGAGAAGTTCAGGAGTTTAATCATTGGGTATTTACCGTTAGATAACAGAAAGCCTCTGAAGCCTGTAAAAGGCGATTCGCTAAAATACACCCCCGTTGGGATATAAAAACATTATTATTAATTATAACGATTTTTACTCCTCCAATGACAGTACAGAGATAGGTATGTATATTCACAAATATAGTAATGTTCTGATTTATTGCATTTTAAGGTGCAATTTTATTTATTTATCTAAATCAGTGTTGCCCGAAGTAGGCGATACTGGCCCCTAGGGAGCACTGGACCGTTTCAAGTGGGCGATAGTAGCTGGTGGATTTGGGGTTCACTGATTAAAAATAAGGAACAAACTTAAAATGTTATAAAAACTATTCGTTAATGTTTCAACTGTTATCTAAAAAAAAGAGAACTCATAGTTAGTTGGTATTTCATTTTCCAATTATGCGCACAACATTCAAATTGTAACCAATCAGTGCTGAAGTCAGGGGGCGCTGAATTTTAAGGTGGTAGGCCAATACATTTGAGAACCTATGATCTAAATAAACATATTCGAGAAAGACACATGCATAATTTTATAGTACTTTAAAATCAGGCTTTGTTTTTACAAAACTATATATCGACAATTTCAAGTATATTAGTGTATTTATAATAATAGCTCGAGTTATAATGCATCTAAATCAACCAAATGTATACAAAATATATACCATATGTTAATATAACCGAACATAATACAACCTCAATTGATTTTGTGGTAAAGTTTTATAGTTGAAAAATATTATATTTACAAGTATATTAATATGTTTAAATCGTACTAATATGTTCTATACCATTGACAGTGCTCGAGTACGACTCGATACGTTTGTTGTGCACCAGCGAAACTGAAACTGTGCTATACTAATATTTTAAAATTTCAGGAACATCAACAGATGACGAACGACGTAAATGCCCGACATGTGGAAAAATATATAAAAATTGCAACACCTTAAAAGTACACAAATCGCAAGATTGCGGCAAAAAACTGTACTGTTCGTACTGTGAATATCACTGTACACGAAAATATGTGTTGCGTGAACATATCAAATTCAAACATAATTTTACGTGTTGATTAATAAAAAATAATGCCTTTAATTTATATTGGTGTTGCATGTAAGTGCATGCTTTTTATAGCTCTGTATCAGAGTCTAATGTTATATCAACTGTTTAAAAGTTCTTTGAGTAAAATGTTATGTCTAATATTACAACTTTTAGGCTTGTTTGTATAAAACCAGATGAATATCATAATCCCGAGGTAATTTCCAATATGTCAATTTTGACAAATACAGCGACGTTGCCATATGTAAACAGAAGTAGATGTTGGTATAAAATGCAAAAAATATACATCATCTCTCAGTATAATATATAATCACGGGTTACTGTTAATCAATTTTATACAACCAAGCCTTATAGTGCCATATACTTTTTGCTTTTTATACATGATTTGAGATTCTTTTATTTATGTACATATGTAAAAAGATACATTATAGTATTTATGCACTTGCTCATCCATAGGCCAAGATATAAGTAATACGACTTCGGTGGCTACTACGTACTTTTTTCCTGTCTCATTTTCAAGTTGTGTATGTATACACAAGTATCTATTTTTTATGAAACCGATGCTCTTACATCTCGTACGATACTACATAATATATGTAAATGTAAAATAAAAGTCTCGTCGTATTTAACTAGCTTTAGGCTACCGATAGTAAAATATAAAATTAAAATAAATATTTAATTTTAGAGGGAAATTTTCTTATATAACATGACGAAATAAGTAATTAGAACTAAATGGTAAGTATATATTCTTATTTTGTGCTCATAATAGATCCAAACTAATCCTCATTTATTTTGACTAACTCTTATTTCATATCTATCATACCTTAAGATACAAAGAACTATTGTAAACAAGGTCAATTTGTGCTCACAAAATAGAATATTATTTATTTTATCACAATAAATTTAATTATGGAAAATTCCGCTCTGAAATAAGCATAAAAACAGTGCTGTGTGACACAAAATACAACATTTTTGGGGAACAGAAACCAAACAAACATATAATTAATTTCTACATTCTCAAAATATTGCTCTGGACAAAGATATTTCTCCTGCATTAATTCAATACACGAACATTATAGACGAAATTGTTTTTTGTAGTCGTGGGTATTTGGATGCTTATCTTATGCTTACTTATGTAATCAACATATATATATATATATATATATATATATATATATATATATATATATATATATATATATTCTAAAGCATCTGCTGATTGTAACTTCATCGAGGATATGTTCGATTTTCGAGAAACAAAAAAAACTGTTAATGTTTTCGTCGAATACTTTTTAATGTTTGTAGATCAAACTGTTTTGTCCGATGAGTTTTTATTTGACATGTACATGTGTAGACGCAGCCAAACTGTTTAATTATACAAGTATTCTTATATCTTGAATATAAGGATACTTTGGTTCAATATAAAATCAAATCTATTAATATTCAAGCCGTTCATCTTGTTTCTGTTATTATTTCTATTAATATTTGTTACAAAATATATAATATGCCAGCATATTTATTACTATTTATTATGTATCATCAGATTGTTATGTTACACATTTTGGTATTTTTTATGTAATAAACTTTATTTATTTTCTATATATTCTAGTTCTAATAATCTCATGTCTCTGCACTTTACATATAATTATTATACTTTAGGCAAGACATTTATCCAGCTAATACAGTGGATTCCGGGCAATTGGGAGACCTGTCTACTGGTGCAGCCACCTATTTGGAACTAATCCCGATACATAACAATAAAAGTGTATACGTGTATACCGTACTCCCAGTCGATTTAAACTGAATTTTGCCCTATACATAGTTTAGACTAATTAAGCGACTATTGAACAACTGTCTCTAAAACAGGGATGAAACTTTTTAAATGGCTGCGATCAATTTTGCCTAATATGTGGTATGGCATTGAGTGAAAAATCGTGAATAATCGCCTAAGAAGTTGCTTGAGTGACAAATGTATCCAAACATTTATTATTTTCATAATGTTAAGCAACTGTTGTACCATTTCTGTAACCTCGCTGTTGGTGCCACAACTCAACCCATTTACAATACATAAAAAATAACAGATATAATAACATTAGATACACTCTGTCAATTAGTAAACAGATTTGAGTGTGTCATAAATTCCCCATCGCTTTTGGGAAACTTTCCCTAGCACAGCATCAACAATACAATAAATTAAATTAATTCAGCACAACTTACCATAGAGAGTACCTTAATCTCTCTAGATAAAGGTAAACGCTATATACAGGATGTTATGTAATTCGAGGGCAATTCCTTAAGGGGCGGTAGAGGTGAGTTAATCTAGCAAGGATTCGATTTTTTTTATTTGTAAAGTCGTCTTCGTTTGGTAACTTGAGGACATTTAAGTAGATCAATTAGAGTAAGCTTCACATTTTGTATATAAAAAATAATCGCAGTACCATGATAAATCTGACACTGACGTATATATATATATATATATATATATATATATATATATATATAAATCTCAATCAAACGGAGTAGCGTCAGACGTTTTTCTTTAAATTTAGTGTGAAACTGAATAATTTAGCTGCGGTAAGATTATACGGAGAAAGGTTCCAGAATAGAAGATAAAAGGGGCAAAAGGTTATTTTCTAATCTTACCCGGCTTTTAATGGATTCTGAACAATTTTAGAGCACAGCTTCCAACATTTTCTAAACTAGTTGGAGAATTATCTCGATGGTTTGCCACTACAGAGAAGAAAATCATATGTAGTACATGCAAGATAGTGCGCCCCATGTGCAAGGGAATATCGTTCGCCATATGAATGCAGAATTTGGTAGTCGAAGGATTAGATGGAAAATTAAATAAAAAATATAGCGGATCGCTACTTAGTTTGATTAAAATTTATATACATACATCAATGTCAGATTTCTTGGCAATGTATTATTTTTTTCGTTAAAAATATGAAGCATGTTCTCATTGGTCAACTTAAAAGTCCTACAGTTTCCAAACGAAGAGGAATCTACCAATAAATCGAATTCTTGTTAGATTAACTCACCTCTACCACCACTCAATAGATTGCCTTCGATTTACATAACACCATGTAGAGTGACCCTCAACATTAATTATGGCGTTTATCTTTATCTCAAAAGATACTTAGGTAGATGTATATGTGTTGAATTCAATAATCTACAGATCTAGATTTCGGTCTTTTTACATTTCGTCAGTGTATCACAGCTAGTGAGAAAGAACTGTCAAAAAAGAGAGTTGTAGATTTATATAGAATCTTTTGTATATAAACCGCTTAAAAGTGTGTGCATTCATTCTCTCTAACTAAGGACACTGATCATGTCACGACCGAAATATAGATCACGATTTTGGTCTTATTAGACTCAGCTAGCAAGATTGAATTCACAAAGACAGAGATATTTAGGTAGAATCTTTTGTAAATAAACCACACGAGATTGTGTGATCTCAATCTCCAGATCTGAGCTTCACTAGTTATACACGAGGTCATACAAGACCAAAATCTTGCTCTATAGATTAATAAAAGGTGACTTCTTCTTTATACAACATACGAATATATTTTCTTTATTAAAACAATTCCTTCCGGAAATATTGTTTAATCTTGCGTATTCCTACTCAAATACTCAATTTTTACCCTTACAAATTAGTCAACAACTGTACATAATATGTAGATAGATATCGTATCATTAATGTGCTTGTTTCCATAAACATTGACGATCCAACTTTTAGGTATGCGAAATAATCCCATGTATAAAGAAGTTTGCCCAAATTGCAAGCGGAGATATAAAAACTATGGCTCGCTCAGACAACACATGTGGCAGGATTGTGGAAAACAGAAGAAATACAAATGCAATATGTGTGATTATTCATGCAAAAGAAACTACAGCTTGACAGTGCATATCAAAGCCAAACATAATTTATGTTCATAATATATGTGTAAAGCGAAACTACTTAAAATATGTACTGTCTTATCTTTATTTATGAAATACTTATAAATATGTAGTATTATTATTTAATAATTATATGACAATATTAATAAATTTATTAAATTATGATTAAGACTGCTTGATATAAACTACGATTATGTGAATTCATTCTCCCCAGCTGAGCTGCACTGACGATGTCATACAAGAAATTAGGTTTAGTCCCGTTCTCACCATGTCCGGATAAAAGTTAATCGACGGTTTAGTGCTCACCTCTGGTAAAACGGATTACCATATATTTTTAGCCGTTACCACTTTAACCGTTGATTCTCGTACATTAATTGTATCTTTATCTCTAGAAATAAAAGTATACGCCATCTAACGTGAGCTGCACAAACAGTGGGGTTTACCTTTATCTCCAGAGATACTTAAAAATATATAATTGTGAATTCAACTACAGTCGGTCAGTGTAGCTCAGCAAATAAGAATGAATTCACAAAAAAAGAGATAGAGAGACATTAAGGCACAATCTTTTATATGCAAATTGCGATTATGTGAATTCATTCCTATCTGAGCTGCACTGACTGAGGTCATCTAAGAAATCTAGACCTGTAAATTAGTAAGTGCCTTTCGTTTATCACTCTGGGTTGGTACGGGCGCATAATTCCACCTCTACCCTTAGACCTGAGCGATAATGTACGCCACGGAGCGACTAGCAATAATAAACCATGCTAAACGAAAGCGCCTTAAGATATAGATACAAAATATCTATATATTTTCTTTATTAATCTGTTTATTTCTGTAATAATATTGTTTGGACTTATTTATTCCGACTTTACTTATCTATTTTCACCTTTACAACTTACTGAATAACTGTACAAATTGTGTAGATAATAATTCTTATCATTAAAATTAACGATCCAACTTTTAGGTATGCAAAATGATCCCATATATAAAGAAATTTGCCCGAAATGCAACCGGAGGTATAAAAACTATGAATCGGTCAGACAACACATGTGGCAGGATTGTGGAAGGCAGAAGAAATTCAAATGCAATCAGTGTGATTATTCATGCAAAAGGAAGTACAGCTTGACATTGCATATAAAAATGAAACACGTGTAAAGTGAAAGTGATTAAAATATGTACTGTCTTATACTTAATTGTGAAATGCTTATAAATGTGTTATTATTATTTTTTAATTATATAACTAAGTGATATACACGTGATCCGACGGTTGATTAATTAAATTGATGTATAATAATAATTGTAATTATTTTCAATTTCGGAAAACTGTAGCGCAAATTTCAAGTTGGGTCTTGATCCGCCAGTCCCCACACCTTTGTTCGCGCGCCTAAATAATTGAGTAATAAAAACGAGTGATGTTCATGCGATTTTCGCGTTCTTTTTATTTTTGAAACCCGGTTTCTTGAAATTCGCCTACCTGCCTTTACTTCGCTAAAAGGCGGGTGGGCGAATTTCAAGAACCTGGTTTACACAGGGCAGTAGTTAAACGGCATTGCTTTCGCAGCCCCTTTGTGCTACGCTTTGCCTCAGTGTTCAAGAAGTTTAAATTTGCTGGTACAGTGTAATAAGGTCGCATAGAGTGGGCAGGGCTATTAAGAACGTGCTGTATTCACGTGATCACGCAATTACTTCGGCGATTCTAGTATAGTTATTTTATATGGATACAGAAGTATTGCATTGCTTCAACTACATCAAGAAGGGTGTTATCCCATGAAAACACTATGCGTAGAAAGTGGAGCATAATATATATATATATATATATATATATATATATATATATATATATATATATATATATATATATATATATATATATATATGTTACGGCGAGTAAACAACAGTATAACAGTATAATATGCGTAACCGCCCAAACTTTAGGCTTTCTCTAATAAATGGTAGAAACGTCGGCCACACCATTATTTTTTCTAATAATAATTAAGAAATCACTTAAAGAAAACAGTGATTTATTAATTATTATTAGTTAACAAATAGTAAGACTGATTTTGAATAGATGCGGGTGGATTAGTTCAACAGCTACCATACTATGCTCGTTCACTATTTTAAATTACTTCAACTCTGCACTACATAATTTCTCACTTTGTTTACGAATTAGGCTTAAATTAATAAATGAAATTAATTAATGCATAGTTCAAGCCATATGAAATAGTAAGCGGGCATATTTTGGGTGGTTTTGAGCCTCACACCCCACTTTTTATGCTTACTGTTTCATGAGATAACGAGCTTTTTATATGTTGAAACATTACAATATTTCTGAATCCGTATAAAGTAAATACTAAATACTTGTTGTTAAACATATTCATTCTTTAAAGATTAAAATAGATTAAAATAATTAATATACCAATTAAATTAGGAGCCACTCACTTTTGTATTTACGGCACACAAATATAAATGACAGGTGAGACGGTTTCATAACATTGAATTGGTTTTTATATGTAAAGATATAAATAAATATACTAAATTCTGATGTATTTTAATAAATTGATTTTTTTTCCTGTGTACAAACTTCATGCATATTATGATAAATTTACTGATGTAGTGTGATAAAATTATTTTCCACACCAGCGCAAGCCCATCCTTTTTATTAATCTAAATAACTCATATTCTGGTGGGACTATAGGGGTGTAAGTACATCCTTATATAGCTACACACTACACTAATAGATTTGTTCCTATTATAAAAGCCGTTTCGTGTATTAAGTAGTTGTTCTTAGTCTCCAACTTTGATACAGTAGAGAGAAATTACTTTTAGCTCATGTTTTATATGTTTTTCAGATGTTTTCTATGAAGCTAAAATACATACAATGTTACAATGTTTCGCGTCCTTGAATTTTCCCATTTCCTAGCGAAAATTCCTCTGACTAATAGCTATATAGATATGAAGACGATTTGTCAATGATTTGGAAGGCTTTGGGGGTGGTAGTAATATTTTTGATAGTATTATCATTATGGCATTTACGCATGCTTTATCACATAGCGTTTGACTGCGATATATACAAAAGGTGATTGAAATACTAAAGGCAACAGGCTTGGACATAGAGAGATTTGGTCTACACATGAACATACTTAAGACCAAATCAATGGTATTTCCCAAATCCGCAAGGAATGTAACTCTTAGAATAAACAGAAACATCGTGTAACAAGTGACTTCATATAAGTACTTTGGCACGACAGTAAGCCAATAATGTGATATTAAAAAAGAAATAATATCACGAATCGAACAAGCCAGAAAAAATTTCGTAGACTTAGGGCCGATTCTACAATTGACATTTAACCGGAGAATAAGGCTATTCGTGGAATAAGTTTGAGATATTAGCGCCAATATGTCAAATTTATTCTACGAATAGCCTTATTCTCCAGTTAAATGTCAATTGTAGAACCGGCCCTTAACGAAGCTTTTTATCGGGCCCCAGCTAAACTTATGCCTAAAGACTAGAGTACTCAGATTTTATGTGTTCCCGGTCTCTTATACGAGTGCGAAAGCTGGACTGGAGACCCGTCCATGAAGAAAAGAATCGAAGCTTTCGAAATGTACCTTCACTGTATAAAAAAAGAGACCGAATTCCTCCTCACAAATAAAGAGAGAAAGATACGGTACTTATAATCCGTCGCAAGACGCCAAATACATAGCTGAAGGATCTGAGAAGATGGCTGGAATATACCTCAAGAGACATTTATAGCGGCAGTATCCAAGACCTTCGTGAGGAGACGGCGCATTTAGAAGTAGTAAGTTTAGGAACTGAGGTCAGGGCGTGAATGAGGGATGTGAAGTGGCAAAAAGGCAAGTGAGAATGGCTGAGAGTTCAAACAACCCTTGTTATGTGCAGCGATAGTGTGAGGTTAACTCCCGAGCTACGAGATCAAAAATGGAAACAGATATCTCGGAACCATCACTTTGAAAGAAGGGACATATAAAACAGATATACCAAACCGAGTGTGCCAAGGAAAGAAAGCCACACGTATGCTAAATCCAGTACTGGGGTCCAAAGAAATAAAACTGATTACGAAGTTGAGAAACTACAATACTGTTGTAGAACCGATAAGAACATATGGTGTCGAATACTGGCAAATGTCAAAGAAAGAAAGGAATGATAGAGAAACAGTAGAAATGGACTTCCTAAGAAGAGCATGCATATCCATATTTGATCTTGTAAGAAAGATTGCGACAATATTTTATTATATTAGCATAATATTTCTGCCGCTTGAATTATTAAAAAAAAAACCATTCTCTAACACAATTTTTAATTGACCGTATACACACGAAATTCATGCAATTCCTTGAACGAGAATTATTCTATATTTGTGTACATAGTCAGAACTTATTTGGAATAAAATGTTAATGGCCAAAATTTTACTTAGTGGCATTAACTTAAATGTTTTTGCATTCAATCACTTAATATATTAGCCTGGTGATAGCTTTATACACTAATTAGTTATTTATCTATAGCTGTAACATATATTGTTTATTATCCTCGATTTCTTCTATTCGACTACTATTTAACACATATAGCACATATACATTTGTCTGCAATATCTTTTAACATACATCTTTCTCATGTTGACATGTTTATTTTGATACGTTTACCTGTTATTATGAAATTATTTGATTAATTATATGTTTGTTTTAGATTTTTATCCTGCTAACTGCCGAACTAAATTCAAACCATTCAAGTGCCCGTCTTGCTATAAATCCTATACGTTATTGCAAAATTTGAAGAGACACTTAAAGATAGAATGCGGAAAAGAGAAATCACTACTGTGCCCATTTTGTCCACGACGGTTTTACTATAAAAACGATCTGAATCACCACATGCAGAGACATAGATATTAAGTTATATAATTCAATTTTCATTTCATTGTTAGTTATTATAGTTAATTAGAGAAATAAAATCAATTATACACATTACTTCATAATTCTTCTTTCATTTGCGCACCCTTCAGACAAAAGTGACCAATACGTTTGTCAGAAATAATGGTAAACTGTTTCCAATATAATAGACTATAGTAAAGGCTTCAAACGCTACAAACCATCAAATTCTTAGTGTGTTATTTTTGTCGGAAGGGTACGATAATATGTTTGTTTAATTTAGGGTCTGGACGATATAGAACTATCCTCTAAAACAAAACTCGATGCGATATATATATAGACATAAGTCTTGTCGATCTTGTTCAATAATAAATTCTAAAAACTACTGGGTATGTATGTAACAAGAAACCGTACGATTTTTAAAAATTAATTAATCTCAAACTAACATTTCGATTTTATAGTGGTTTATAGTGGCATAAGTGTAAACTTATACACTATACACTACTCAAACACTTGCAAGACAAACTGATTTTTAATCTTGTTAAATAATACATTCAAAAAACTACTGCTGGGTATGTATTTAATAGAAAACAGATCGTCTTTCCTGTCAATCCACAGTTGCCACTATTAAAATATACTTTAAAGCGTGTATTACATTGTACTAGATTTATTACGAAAATTGAATATGTTTGCTGTTTCAATTATTCGAGTGCTATGTTCAGCTCATACTATGACTAAATATGTCTTGAATAAAAGGCATGTGCAGTACGATCTGAACATACAGAGGCCGTCCTGGCATGGGCAAACACGGGCGCCGCCCATAGGCGGCCAAATTTGGTGGACCGCAGGACGTTGGCTGAGTTATTTCTGTTTTACATTCAGGCAACTTGCAAGAGCAAGAAGAATAACAGCTGATATTAAACAGTAGTAAATGTAGTAGTACTACATATTCTTTTATTTACTGCGGCCTGTATATAGATATTTTCCCCTGAAAAATTTGCTTTTTATTAATTGATTACGGCGGCGAAAAGTAGGTTCGCACGTGGGCATACCAGGACCGCCTCTGTGAACATAGCACATGAATACTTGAAACTAGAAACTTGTTCTTGTTTCTTGACGAATCTAGTATAATGTAATTAACACTCTACAATAAACAATCTTAAGCACACATTTACTTAATATAGGTAAGCACTTTTCATAGTCCATGTGTGCATGTATTGTAGGTTTTAAGCAGAATGTGTTTTCTATATTATTGTTTTTAGCATATCTAATATTATTCCTTTTCAGACTACTTATTTCGGCCATTTGTTTGCGACTTATGTGGAAAATCGTACACACTATCCCGAAATTTAAGTCGTCACAAGAAAGTGGAATGTGGGCAGGAGAAAAAATTCTGTTGTATATATTGCCCGAAACGCTTTTATTATAGAGGAGTTTTAAGGATCCATTTACTAAGTCATACCAAATCATCCTAAACCATTACATAGTCAAATCTGGGTAGAATTTTATTATATTGAGGTCATAGAGGTAGTTATGGATTTTTGAAATGTATTTCTTGTCTTCCTTTTCATATTGGATTATTAATATGTAACAAGCGGCTCCAATTAAAAATAAATAAATTGTGAACTTTCATAGTTCTTGTACTTAATCATACACAACTTTAGCACGTTCGCTGCCAGTATAATATTACTATCCGAAGGCTCGATATGTTTTGAAATAAATGATGATTTAGCTTATGTTTTAAAAACAGAAGACTATCCTCAAAATATTTTTAATTATAACCTGAAGGGTGCGGAATGGGGCCTAAATCAGCTATTCGCTATTACTTTATTAGAATATGAGGCGGTATAAAAAATATATATAATATAATATTTATTACAAAAACAATTTCAGATTCTTAAGAAATCTACTCTGTGATGATTCATTTAAACAATAAATAAAACAAGTTTTATATTATTTTTTAATGACACTTTAGCTACAATTTGCTAGTTTCGGCTAAGCTCTAGCCGATTTCAGTCATCGGAGGAGCTCGAAAATAGATAGAACTTAGCCGAAACTTATTGCAAAGTGTTAATAAAGTAGCATAACAACAACCATAGTAAAAATCGTTTTATTTATCCTGCAAAATAAATTCATCACAAAAAAACCACACACCAAAAAAAGTGGCGTATAAATCTGCAATCCACCGCGATCGTATGTTTCATAAAATGTGGCAATGCTGTAAAGTGCATACAATAGTACAGCGCTTCGCTGGCAGCGAATGTGTAAGCAGTGTAAGGTCCTTTATGACTGGACGATAGGAAAACGTTTGAACTTTAGTTTTTCTATTTGAAATATTAGGACTCCTCAGTAATATTTAGTTTAAATCAATCAATGAAAAATGCAAGAACATTCACCCAAAGAATATAGTCATTTGTATATTGTATATAATAGTAAAAATTGTTCATTGCTAACTAAAATTTAACTTTGAAAAATTGTAGGCACAACCAAATCTACATACGTGTAATATAAGTGATAAAACACTGTACAACATAAAATAAATTATTTAAAAAAATCCACAATTGTTTTAATTTTGTTAATTTTAAATCTTACAAGAAATTCTAAACCGATATCGATCAGCTTCGTGTATTGTTCACAACATATTATTTGACATGTACTTTATGTTTTAGATTATGACCCACGAGAGAGGCCATTTGTATGTTCGCATTGTTCAAAATCATATTTTCATAAAAAGCACTTAAAGAGACACATACGAACGAGGTGTTGTAAGTATCATAATACTTATTTACATACTGTCCTAATGTAGGAACTTTTTTTAGATGAAGCCGAGACGACCGAGGGGCCGCCTGAAAAGAAATTTCAGTGTCCAAATTGTGATAAGTCATATGTACACAAGAATCATATGATTAGGCACCTGCGAACGACTTGCCAGAATGATAATTCAAACGCGTTCGTATCTTAAGACATTATTGATAGTATTCGATATACGTTACTAATTTTCTATTAGAGTTATTTGTAATTATTACTACTTTTATTGTTCAAAATATATTATAAATTGAAATGTTTTATGACTATATTTTATATGTTTCATATATTATGTATTCAAAATAAAGGTAACCATATCAACTCTGTTATGTAGAGGAAAGTATGGTAATCGTGAAAAATATCTCCACGTTTCATGACTTTTGTAGTCGAAATAAACTATTTTTTTGAAAATGTATTTACAGGGTGGAAATTATGTAGCGAATAAATTTAATTAAACCTTTATTTATGATTTTTGCAAAAATTGCTCGTAGACTTTGAATTTTAATTTTAAATTACCAATTTTTAATGAAAGTAATTTTTTTCGACCATTTTTGAATGAGCAATGACATCATTGAAAATGTATGCAAATAACAACCCTATTTTTTGATTACGGATTCTGAAAGGGTTAATTTTTTTGCGATCTGCGATGTATATTATAATATAGGTCACATAAGGAAATCTCCCAGTGAAATCATTTCAAATGTTAGAGTGAAGAAAAACACGAATGGCTAAATAATTTTTAATTTTTAATTTTTTACTTTAGCTTTTTAGCAAGTTCAAGCTGTGAACCATTTACAGTCTGACAATGAGCTAATCGTTCGAACAAACTCCCTACAAACGATGTGGCGAACTTCAGTAAACGTAGGCGCAATCTTTGATTTTCCACATAGTGTTCATTCTTCTCGCACGACAAATATAGATGAATATTCGCGTTCGTGGACCTTTGTTTGGTAGTCAATAAATACTGCACACACCTATGGATATGCGAATTTTCGCCTAAGCGTTCGCTCACATTCGACATATTGTTTGTAGGGATCTTTAGATATATTCAGGTTTGCTTGATCTTAGCCATATACATATAACAATTATTGTACATATTATATTCTTCAGAAAAGAACCAACCCACATGGATCTATTCCGCAGTTCCTATACTATAATAGTATTGACTGTTGTTTGGTTCCGTGGCTAATAGATATCTCTGCATTTGCAGTGTGGGTTGGTTCTATTCTGCGGATGAATATTATGTACTTTACGGAGATCATAGCCTGTATATGTATTTTTTTGGTTTTGTGGGTTGATTACTTTCTGCAGAAAGATTATGAACACAAAACTAGAATACAAAAATCTAATCATAAATATTTATTAACAAACAAGTTTTATATTATGTGTCTGCCCAACCAAACTAACCACAATATATTGTTATTTCCATTTATTAATTTTAGAGCGTGTAAGATTATATATCACAACGGATAAACTTCAACTATCATATATATTTGACATGTAGTTTATTTTTTAGATCATAACCAAAGAGAGAAGAAATTTGAATGTTCTCACTGTTCTAAAACGTATGTTCACAAAAAGCACCTGACAAGACATATACGAACACAGTGCTGTAAGTGATATAATACCAATTTACATAATATATTCACGTAATTACTTTTTTAGATGAAGCCGGACCAAAGGGGGGCCTGCCAGAAAAGAATTTTCAGTGCCCAAACTGTGACAAGGCTTACATACACAAAAAGCACATGGTTAGGCACATGCGAACGCAATGCCAGAAACTCAGGTTAAAACATGTCCCCATAAAAGTTGAGATGTAGTTAAGATTATTTGTTAAGATGCACATTTATAACTTTCTATTTAAATTGATTACAATTATATCACCTATGTTATATTATTATATATTATTTTTCTCGTTTTACGTAAATATCCCATACTTGTTCATGTCAACTATCACATAAACAAGTATATGATATTTAAACAAGTAAAGCCTAAGTTTCCAAGGGGAGAGATCGCTTAAAAGCGGCCACTTTTGATGTCATTTTTATGTCACAAATATAATGTTACTTATATATAAACGAATACGGTTTTCCATAAAGAGTAATACCTCAACGTACTGTAAAATCGCAATGAATTACAATGAAAAATTATTATTCAATTACATATACTTAAAACGATTTTTCTGATATGCAAATAACGTCAAAAGCGGCCGCTTTTAAATGAGTGCTCTGCTAGGAAACCACGACTTAACGAGAAAAATAATATAACGGTTCACAATTAAGATAGTGATAGTTATATGAATGATGTCTAAAACTAAGGAATATTATTCTAGACATCATTCATATAACTATCACTATCATAATTGTGAACCATTCTATTACAAGAACAATATTCCTTATCTCGAGATATATGAAACATTTTTCAATTTTCAATGTGACAGAGGTCCAATATTTATAAAAGAAAGAAGTCATATATTTTTGATATTTCCTTGGTACATTTTCTTTAGTAAAGAAATATTGCCAAATAATTTGGGGAGTTTTAACATGAAATATAAAATTAATGAGTAAGTTCGGACTGCACCGAATTAGTTGATAACAACCAAATATTCTTGCACTTATTGCCGTATTCACCAGCACTCTATATACTATAAATTCATCCATTCGTCGAAAGCGTGCTCTGAATCTCAATATTCGATGAAAACTATTAACACAATGTCTGTTGCAACAACATCACCGATACTACATATATAGATGGTGTTGGTTGCAGTCGGCAATTTAAGTTAAAACACGATACAGATTTATTGCTTCTTATTATAAATTAATCTCTAGACCTTTTGAAATCACTATTATATATTAAAGAATCAATGTTCTAGATATCTAATTGTATTTTATGTATAACATATCTAGGTTTTGTCAAACAATATATTATTTTAGCCAATACCATATAATTTAAATTATGTAATTATATTTATTTTATTTATTAATTTATATTACCAAATAAATATTAATTTATGATAATAGTTTTTAATTACTGCGTCTGAATAACTTTCATCATATGTCTTGCCCTCTTGTGATTTTTGAGAATAATGTTGAATGTACGAAAGTATGTTTGTATGTTTAACAGTTGTTTGATAGTTGTTTGAGTAACAGCTAAATTGTGTTCCTTGTAACGTCGATTTCGTTTATCTATCGGGATCTGTTCTTGGCTTCAGCAAAAAAACACCCTTTTCATTTAAATACCAACAAAGATAATTATTATATACATATGTGATGACTAATCCGTTTAGTCTTTCCCATATGAGTGCAAAAAATCAATGATCATCGTCGCAAATAAAAAAGCGATTTCTAATCACATGTTACATAATTACTAACGTGTATACGTATCTAACTAACCTCCACACAATAAATAATGCATGTACTAGAGGTTATATTATTAAATTAGCATGTCGTCGCTAATAAAACGTTCGTATAAAAGCCGCTGTAAATGCCTCAAAAATACTCAGATCGGCATCAAACTAATATAAAGTGTGACTTACCTTATTCCTTACAGGGTACACCAATCATATTTAACACTCACTCAATTAAAACCAAGTTACTAATTAAACTGCACTGCACTTAAACTGGCCGACGGTAAAGGTTGTGGGCAAACTCGCGACTGACGTCCGCGCTCTTCGACCGTGCTGATAAGAAAACTAGTTTTTTGCCCACACTCTCACTCAGTCAGACACACACACAATATATACGTAGTGAATGGCTGGATCGCATAAAAACAAAGGTGACTTTGCTATTTTATTGCAATAGAATATTTGATTTGTATGGAATGTTTTATGTAGGTATATTATTTTAGTTTGTTCCTTATAAAATCCACGTTTTAATTTTTTTTTAATCACAATTACTTAAAAAGGTAAAAAACGGCTAAGGAACAATTTCGGAAGAAGTATTCAAGAAAGTGCTGAAAACAGTGAAATTGGGGAAGGCGGCTAGTCATGATGGTATGACACCGGACGAAATAAAGACTTTCATCAAGAAGGACAGAAATTAATTAATTATAAATAATTAACAAAGGAATGAGTATTCCCAGCTTTGGTAGCAGTAATTATTTACCTATATTTAAAAACGGAGATAGTAGGAAATGCAAAATAGGAATATCTCTGCTTAGCGTACCGGGAAAAAGTACCAAAGAATTCTGGAGGGGAAATTAAGACATGTCCTTGAAAAGGACACAATGATGCGCAACGTGAATTTGGACCGACCCGTACCGCACAAGACCTAATATTTAAGATAAGGGAAATAACAGAGAAAATACTAGAGTATTACAAGGAAGGATATTTCTATGTTATTCTTATTCTTAAAGCGCCGTCTGTTTGCGAACTTTGGAAATCCATGCGGCTAATACTGTCTTCGATACTGCCGATCTGAACATGTCTATTGAGATACATCCCAGCCATTTTCACACATCCTTAAACCATGAGTTTTCCGACGGATATCTTTCTTTCTATTTTTTCTTCGATGATAAGTCTTAGAGTTTCGTTTCGTTCTCCCCGCATGTCGTGCACCCAAGTACCAGATCATTTTCTATTTAACTGTAAGCAGAAGTTCAGCCTCATTTCACATGTGTTTAAGGAGATCAATGTTAGTGGCCCTCCGTATCCATGATATTCGCAGTATACGTCTGTATAGATACATATCGAATGCTTCGATTCGTTTCTCTATGGACGGGTCTATAGTTACCGTGTAACAGGACCAGGGACACACATATAGCATCTCAGCATTCTAGTCTTTAGGCATAAGTTTAACTCGGACCTGATAAACAGCATCTTCATACCTACTATTTTGTTGAATAAAACTTGGAAGGGGATAAGGGCCACAGCTGAAGATTTTGGTAAGGGGGCTAGTGTTGTTAGGAAGCAAATTATACGCGCGTTGCAAACATCACCATCACCAATGGAACAATTGTAGGCTCGGTTGCAGTTGTTATATATATATATATATATATATATATATATATATATATATATATAATGGTGTATATAGTGTGTGTTAACTTAAAATTTGTAAGCTAATTTTTCTTAAAGATGAGTATGATTTCAGGTCATAGATTCATTCATTATGTATTACTTGTATGTGGCAGAAAGGTCGGTATCTTTAATAAATAATAAATAAATTCATAAATATTGATCCTCTATCTCTGTCTTTGTAATAATGATTGATTTTCACATTTTTATGTACTCATATACATTTTATATTTAATAATCCTCAATATTTGTGTGACTTGAACCCACGTATCTGAATTTTAAAGACCGCGAAATCTCATTACAAACTACTGGGCGGAGGGTTATAACTGATAGCATGCGTGATATAGTTGGTATCCTAACGCCCAAGACTACCGGAGACGTGGGTTCAAGTCCCAACAGCATGAAGTTTTAGAATTACTAATTTATACAGAAATTATATGTTAATTTTTACACAGAAAACCGTAAGTAATCAACGTTTTATGCTCGTTTATTCACCATCCATAAATAGATTCATATGAACGTATTTCTTATAGTACTGTAGGTAACGCTTGAATTTATGTGCCATTTGTGCTCTTACATTATAACCAAAGTTCCATACAAAATAAGAGACAAATACAAGCGTTAACTACAATATATAAGTAACAACTTTATAAGATTCAACTCACATTAAAAACGAATTTTATTCTAATAAAATATTTATTTTAGAGAAACGGTTTCATTGTACACAATGCAACAAATGGTATACCCATCGGCGTTCCTTAATACGTCACTTAAGGATAGAATGTGGGAAAGCAAGGACTAAACGGTGTGATTATTGTGAAAAGACGTTTTATTATAAGGCGGATAAGGCACTACATGAGAATGCTAAACACTGGAATAAGAAGATAACGCCGGATATTTAGTGCATTACTGTACCACCTTATTTTAGTCGGTGCAGATTTATTTATTTTTTAAGAATTAGTATTAAGTCATAAGAAGATTAAATAAAATTAAGTTTGATGTTTATCATGTACTTAAGGATGGCATTCCGCCAATACTTTTCTTTTCTGCGCAAAATTGTGAATTTGTACGAGGGTTGTTATGTATATATTGCTATGTATTGAGAATGAATAACAAAAACATTGATTTGGGTATAGACACTTATTTATTGTTTTTCAAAATACTCGCCTTTAAGATCTACACAATGAAACCAATTGATATAGCAGTTTTTCCACTCCGAAGTAGATTTCCAAAATTCAATGCAATATTACGTCTGTCGTTTAGTATACACTGCATTTGATGCACCGCGGTTGTATTTTGAAATCATTTCCTTGCACAAATTCAACGAGTTATTTTTTGGTCGATTGTTAATTTGTGCGGAATTCAATGTGAAAAATATTTTTGACGACTAAATGTGCATGCAATATCTTATGTATGTTTGTCATATATATATATATATATATATATATATATATATATATATATAAATATATATGTCCAAGGATCTCACGATAAGTCATATGACGATCTTACAATATTATTTCGTACCCAGCATCAATGTATTCTGCACAACGACTGATTTTGGACGACTTTCTTTAAATTCACCCCCCAGCGAAGTGCGGCCGTGTTTGAATTCACTAAACCATCGATTTATTGTAGCCTTGACTGGTCCTTCATCAACACCAGTCTTGCCAATTCTCCATGCAGATATATATCAACCGTGGTATAGAGGTTTTAGCAAATACTGGGCAGTGGATTGGAATACAATTTATGAAATCTAACTCGAAAACCCTGATACTTATTTTATAAGAATTGATGACCATAATTCGTAGTTTTTAAGTGTTAAATTTAGGACTGTATAACAATAATGCATCTATTGTTAATATTCAGACATATTAAGAAATGTCACATACATAAATAGTTCTTTTTAACCCTTTGACCTATTTTGTTTCTTCCAATTGTGTGAGCGCAAGCGTGAGTGACAAGTCGCTAGCAGTGGGATAGGAACGGGAAATGTAGTATCTTGTTTTAAGGCGTCCGAGGTGAAACTTAAAACTTTATTTGAGGCCTTGCGGAACATATAACGCAACTAAAATTTTAATCCGTTTGATGAAAATACATTTATTAGGGAAATTATGCACATGGCACACGACATAGACTCGTGCATATTATATTTGACTCAAATTTTTAACCACGAGTCGTAGTTATAAGTCAAAGGGTTAAATATATTTTACATATTATATGTCACTGGTGTTTGAGCAAAAGCGCTCAAGTTAGGAAATGTAATGTTTACAAGCCGTTTGTACCAATGGAAAGAGCAGAATTGTTTTGGTTAAAAAGACATGACAACCTTATTTTCGTAAAAATAATGACTTAAGCCCTTTTGTCCAAACACCAGTGATATATAATATGTAAAATATATTTAACCCTTTGACTTATAACTACGACTCGTGGTTAAAAATTAAAAAATACATAAAATTCCCCCGGCAGGTTGCTCAGGTTGCTTCTGATTTCTGGCGACCTGGTTTCGGGAAATCTACGTGTCTTGACTTGTTGATAATTTACCCTCTTCTTTCTAATGAAAACTCCTACATTTCGTCGGAAATTCCTCATATTTGTTGTTATTAGTCTTATATCTTCCGGCCATCCGTTATATAACTTTATGTCATCCATTAAACGAGTTAGTTTTACTTTTTGTCTGATAGATTTCAGTTATTATTCTTGTGTTATGTTCATGTAGGTCTTTGTTTAGTTTTAATTGTATATTGCTTTTTATATTTCCCGTTCTGATATTATATAAGTTTACTATGTAGTAAGTTTTCACTTATTTCTTTTTCCTCGGAATTTTGGAAGATAATATTATATAACACGGATTCAGTCGAATCTTCTACATTCGAACCAAACGAAATATGGTCATCAATTTTTACAAAAAACAGCCTTTTATTGATATATTTCATCCAGTATAAATAATGTCAATAAATATATACATCCTATGTAAATAATAATAAATAAGGCGGAAAAGCCACTGGCCAATAGCCTAATAAAGATTGTTTTCTCTCTAATAATAAATACATGCCGATGTAATGCAGTGGTTAGCTTCCCGGCTTTATAAATGGGCGGCCCGAATCCTTGCCCTGGTAGTAGGTACCATTTGTTGTTGGGATACCATTAACGAACACTCGGAGCGATTTTCAAGTAGCAAGTCCTAACATTCATATACAGAAACACTAACACACGGCTGAAGGACTCAAAGGTCGATAGCCAGTTATAAATTGCAACAAGTACAGTAACTACTACTAATAATTAATTAATACTGATTTCTTTGTGTTATTCATGTTTGTCTAGCTTTCGCCAAATTTTCAATATAATTTCTCAATTCGTGCTATATGAAAACTATAGACGCAATGGTTCAAAACTACATTCTATAACTGACAAGTTCAATAACTGAGAAAATCATGGCAGATTATAAATTTCATAATCTGGCTAAAAATATAAGACGTGATTCCTCTTTTAATGACGTTATGTATGAAACAGCATGTAAATATTGTAACATATACAAAAAAAACCTTATATGAAATTGTTTATATTGTATCATATTACTATTAGAATTATGTATCAATCACATTGTAAATATTGTAAAATATATCAAAACAATATATGAAATATGCTGTTTATCATATCTTACATCAGCAAACCAACAATATTGAAACATGTTTTTAGTAAAATCATTGGAAAACATCTCGTTATTTAATTTTGCATAACTTTTTTGGCATCCCCAAAATACATAAAAACAATACAAAATATTCTTAAAAAATCATACATAATATTTGCATTATATATATACAAAACATGCATAATGTGCACTAAAATATAATACAATATAACGAAATCAATATTATGCATGAAACGGCATTTATATATTAAAATCGTATGATTTGTATTTGTTGTCTTTTTAATTTTAAACTTTTTTAAATTTACAATACTGTGACTATTATTTCAGTCTCTCAGTACTTTATAAAGTCAGCAACTTACATATAAAATGTCTGTATCTTAAATGCCTCGGGAAGCACCAGAAAGAACACCAGTGATTAAATTGGTATGTATAAATGTCTAACTCATCTAGGCCACTCTTTGTAGAGGATAATTATCGAAATATTGATATTAAGAAATATTGCTACCATTCCCCGGTTTCCAAGAACTATATTACCCTAACTAGTTTTCACCAAAAAAAGATATTCTAATTTATATTTTTATATTTATGCATTTGATCAACAACAAAAAACAGTAATAATAAGTAATACTTGTGTGTAATAGTAATACTTGTGTGTGTCCTAAATAGTCAAATTTCAGAATAAACTGAAATGTAGGAACACATATTTATTATTCTTCGTCTCGTACTAAGCAATTCAAACCACATCGCGGCAGAAAATTTTTTCGAATCACCTTTCACAGTTTTTGAAAGTATTTCTGTGAGTAAGGGTGATTAAATTTCTCTGAGCTTCTCCCTTTACCGGCGAAAAAGCCTTTCTGCTGTTAGCTGTATAAACATTAGGTCAAGTTGTTTTTATTTGTTATCTTCACATAATAATCTATATAATAAAAAAAAAGATTATGTTAACTATTTCTTTGTACATATTCTGATGAATTTGATGTTTGATGTTTTACGGTATTGGGAATAAGTATATTTTGTATCTTCAAATATTTCTCCATATAATAAAATTTCTTTTTTAGATAAACCATTTAAGTGCCCTAACTGTGAAAAATCGTATAGGCTCCGTTGTTCCCTAAACCGCCACGTAAGGGTAGAATGTGGAAAAGAAAAACAGTTTCGATGCAACTACTGCGATAAGGCTTATTACCATAAAGCAAACCTGATGGTGCATGTTATGTCTAATCATGGTGCTATATAATCTCGGCGAGGAATGTACAATCATGTTGCCTCATCTAATCTAATGTAAATAAAAAATCAGCGAATATGTTCTTTTCTGTAATAGCGAGTGACCACTGACCATTCCATAATAACACATATTTGCCGAAATTTGCAACCATTTTCATTCAATGTGTAATATATGGCAACGCTAAATAAAACCGTTACTTATTTTAAACTATTTATTGTTTTCATTGCGATCTTTTAATAGAAGTTGCAGGGCATCCTGCTGAAACTATTTATATGTTTTCTGTTAAACATATAATTTTACTTTTTGAAAACAGCAATATTGCATAAGGAAACTATTGTTATCATAACAAAATATAAAATACAAATGTTTATGTTTCATCTATTTGCAAAACATAAATATTTTAGTCTGTTATCTACAAAAATAAAATATAACAGAACGAAATTGCTTGTTTTTCAATGCAAAATTGTTATGCACATACGAATGAAAATACAGAATATATCGAACTAGTGTTGGTTTACCTATGCGACTAAGGGCCGGTTCTACAATTGACATTTAACTGGAGAATAAAGCTATTTGTGGAATAAGTTTGAGATTTTAAAGCCAATATCTCAAACTTATTCCACGAATAGCCTTATTCGCCAGTTAAATGTCAATTGTAGAACCGGCCCTAAATGGATAATGTCATAGCTACAGTATACTGCTATCCCTGTAATATAAAAACGAAGACAATATTTTGAAGCATACCGATCTGTCAGTTATTAATTTGTGCTGACCAAATATGGGGGTCGCACGTTTCAATCCCATTCAGGGTGGTATTTTTGAATTTTCTATTCAATATTTAATTGGAGTGTTATGTGTTTTGAATTAATAGCAATCTTTTATTAAAAATGAATAGCGTATTATTCGTCTTGCAATAAGCATTTCGCCCTTTGGCAATTGATACCCTACCGCACGACGGGAATTTCACATAGTATAATATAAATACAGTAAAAATCGATAAACAGGTCTGATTCTATGTGTCAAAAAGTTGGTTTATTAGAATCAATCAATATCTATTTCGTCTATAGGCCATAGGCCTTTCTGCCACATTACATGTTTATACATTATATTTGTATATACAATATTATATTACATTTCATATAAAATAAAATAAAAGTTCCTTTAATATATAATAAATAATTTTAAATAAACCTGTGATAAATTATTTACACATAAGATAAATTCTTTGTTTTAGTCTTGTCAGTCATAAGGGTGTTCGTAAAGTGTTTTTTTTTGGTATGAGTCTTATCGATCAAAATGGCATAAGAATATCTTTATTAACGTCTTTGTCTTTTGAATTTCTGTCTCAATGTGTCATATCTATTAGCTATAGTCTGTGTACTAATGCATATAGCGCATCATTGGAGATGTTGTGTAATTGATTATTTAGGGTGTCTTAATTTGGTTATAATTCTTAATGCTTTCTGTTCGGCTTTGTCTATTATAGATTTTTTTTTTTAATTATTAGAAATTGAAAAAGTTTTGAATTAATTATAAATTGTAACGCAAAGTAAAATGCTAATACAAGTATAAAATCAAACGTACTATTATAATTTTTATTAATTTCGAAATATTTCAATATTCTGTTTTTATTCTTAATGTGGGAAACCACGCTTTAATTTACTTTTTATATCTTAAAAATGTCATTAACACTTAGAATTTCTTGTAATTTAATTACTATTTCAAGTTTTTCATTAATGCATAATTATTTTGTCGCCATATTAATAAGGCACCTAACACGATCAATAATACTGTGAATCCTAGTACGATCAGTATTTTCAATCCTTCTTTTATATTTATCACGATATCAATTATCCGGATATACATCAGTATTCTCTTCGTTTCATCTTTACTATCCCTTACACGATAAGTAATACTGTCAATATTTTAGAATAATGGACATTTTAAACATATGATTGAACAGTAATACTATCATTATTCTAAAATATTGACAGTTGTAAGGTGCCTTAATAGGTTATAGGAAATTATATAAGCACATGTCGTTAGATTTGTCAAATGTCATATGTTGCGGTCATGGCAAAAATATAATCAAAATTAAAATAGTTATAAAAGCACCTTACACGATCAATATTACTGTCAATATTTTAGAATAATGACAGTATTACTGTACGATAATATGTTTAAAATATTCATTAATCTAAATTATTGACAGTATTACTGACCGTGTTAGGTATAGTAATGATGGAAGGAATAGATTGATTACTTGATAAATATAATATATAAGGAGGATTCAAGCAAATACTGACAGTATTAGGATTGACAGTATTATTGACCGTGTAAGGTGCCTTATAGATTTACTTAAATATGGGTATGCTGCATTCATAGAAGTTGCATGTTTGGATTTTATATTGAATCTACATGACCTAGTTGCCTATTCCACAACATATTCTTGCAATAGTCACCTAACGCATACAACATATATTACTATTACATTTTAACCATATTCATTAAACATTTTACATAGGTATACGGTATATGGTATATTTAATTTAATGACCATAATATACCTAACCCAACCCTACTCGAGGGTCGGTAGGAATAGTATGCTTCAGGTAGCGGATGCGCTGTATATAACCGTTGATTGAGAAGTCTAGACTCTTTAGTCAATGGTATAACGCACGTGGTGGTATTACCATCTGCTTGTAAACATAACCCAAAAGTTAGACAAGCTTTATTTAAAACTCCGTTCGCATTTTCATGTTATAAAACAACCCATTAATATTATTTATAATATTATATAATAATTATTATTATTATATTACTATTATCAATACGCGTTTAATATGTAAAGTATTTAAAATATAGTGCCTTTTATTGTTTGAGCCGGTGTATTGCTGACGTGGTGAACTGAAATTGTGTACGTCAATACGTCAGTGTGTATAAATAAATTTAGTGTACTACAATTCTACAATGAACATATTAGTGAACGGGCAGGTATGTTATTATATAGATTATTCTTAATTAACTAATGTTGTTGGTTCGTTCAAAATATCACTTTGTTAAGCCCTGGCTTCCTCGGAAAGTGGTCGCTTAAAATCGCCTGTTTTTTGACGTCATTTACACATTACAAAAATCGTTTTATATATATGTAAATGAATAACTCCCAATTTTCATAGTAATTAATTGGCTTATTGCATTACATTGAGATATTACTCTTTATGGGAAACAATCTTCATTAATATTCACATATAACTACTTTTGTGACGTAAAAATGACGTCAAATGCGGTCGCTTTTAAGCGACCGCTTGCTAGGAAACCAGGGCTTTAGGTAATTTACATGAAAAAACAAAATTACCTGAATATTTTGTAGCACATGCCCAAAATATGGTTGAACTCTATATAGTTTTATATTTTTATTATAACATACTAGGTGAAATGCCCCCCGTTCGACTTTAAATACAAAAAAGACTTCATTCCTTGTATCTTATTATCATAATCCTACCTCTAGTTATGTAGTTAGTTATAAGAAAAAGTTAATTTGTAAAAATACAAAAAGTTTATCGTATTGTCTCCAGGTTATACGCAAAGTATGATACGCAATATGAGTAAACAATATTTGTCAAGACATGCACTGACAGCACAAGTCATAAATGACAGGTCGGTCGTCTTCAAAACATTGTCTTCGTTTTTCTATTATAGGAATTGGATGATAAAGAGTGCTTAGATTTTTATTATTATTGTCAAATTAGTTGGTCGCAGTTTCAGAGCATAATCAACGATATTTTATTATATGTTTTATATATTATATTTTAGTTCCTGTATCGGAAAATTTTAAAGTTTTTAATCTAATAATTCAAATTATTTTAATTATAACACAAAATTATTATCCATTGTATTGAAGCAGATCAAAAGTACTTTAGGATCCCTCTTGTGGGCATATTCTAACATTGAATTTGAATAATAATAGCTAATTCGTACTGTATACCAAATTGACCTAGTTGATAGAGGCGCAATCAATCTCCTACTAAATATTAGGGAGTGAGAATTCGAACTCCATCGTGGGCGAATTTTTGCGAATCACCTTTCATAATTTTTCAGAGGTTTTATATGAAGTTATCCCGGGTGCTTATACTTCTTTGAGCTTCTTTTCTTGGCATAATGCATTTTATCCTTATATACTTCACATATGTATAGTCGTTCCATTTCGAGAAGGGCTAGCTGATTTTTAACTGCAGTAATAGGATTATTGTCCAATAGAGGACGGGATTGTTATGGAGGTATATATAAGGTATAATACAACGGACTCAGTTTCTTTAGGTATAATTGTATAAGTGCAATCATGCCGGAGTACGGCCCTGATCGGTTCGGTATTATACCTGCATTAATAAGATCCGTGTTTATTGCATGGGACCCACTCGACGCGGACAATTACCCGAAATATGACTTGGCTCTTCCCGAAATGGAACCGTATATATTTAAAAATCCGGCAATTTTGAATTGGCTTTTCAGTAATCCCTTGTTAATTCTGTATCGTGAAGATTAAAGTAATTTCAATATTTTTGTTTAACAATAGAGACTGTCAAGAAACTTGCCCATGAAATTAATTAATTAATTAATTCAGCAGTTCCATTATCATTTCCTTATCCTGTCTAAATATATCCATAATATATGACAAAACCATCAATAACGTCGAATTTATATGATGTGCGGCAACCAAATATCAGCTCAGTCCCGAGTGGTTTTTTATATTTAATTTATTTTTATTTAAATTATTTTGTCCAGTTCGACAATAAATTTTTTTAAACTGTATATTAAAAAGAAAACTTTGAGATGGTAAAAAGCTTCTCGCATAAACAAATTTTGAATCAAATACATATTAGTAAGTATATCTGTAGCATTGCAACTTTTTAATCAACTTCACTACCAAGTAATAAATGTGTATATTTGCGGTAACATGTATTTTACTAGTTAAACTACTAATAATATTTTGCATATTATCAGTCTCTAACTATATATTTTTTAGATTTACCTTATGTATGCAAACAATGCGGGCGTCGATATAAAGTGCAGTCATCGTTAGTCAGGCATTTGAATTTGGAATGCGGAAAAGAGGGTATGCACGCGTGCCCAATTTCTGCGTGTGGGTACAAAGCTAAACAAAGACCAAATCTTACGAGGCATATTAGAACGAAACATCCAGAAATATCTATATTTTCAACGTCTACTCAATCTCGCAAGCCTGCGTGGACGGCGGAAGCTGATAGTGTAGAATTTTATTAATATCTACTTTATTTAATGTATTTAAATATTTAGATAATATAAATTTCAGAATGAAATAATTAATTGTGTTAGGAAGGAGAAATATATGTTTTGAAATAATATTGAGATTTTTATTTAAGTAATGGATTAAAACCTACAATAAAAGTTAACTCCATTTATACAAGGCTAGTAGTGTAATATACCAATTTTGAAAGTTGAAGTTCAATATTCAATATATAAAAAGCTTTCCATCTATGTATGGCTTACTAGGCACACCACTATTAGGAACAAACAAAAACTTCTATCTTTAAAAAAAATGCATCCAAATGTGTTTTGAGTAGTTTTTGGCACAGCAGTGTAACAGGTATAAAGAAACTCCTTCATTAAATCTCATTGCAGACGATTTTTTTGCCAAAACACGTTTCACAGTTTTCAAAGTTAAGTTAATGATCCTCTCTCCAATGGAAAAGCCCCACAAGGATAGAACTTTTTTGTAATAATCCGCTGAATTTTAAATAAACTTGTCACAATTCACATACCAACAAGATATATAGGCAATTGATTGTTGCGAGCTGCGAGAATATTTTTAAAATTATTTAATTATTTTAATAACGCGGTGGTATAATGTCCTAGATTAAATTAAGGGCGTATTAGCCATAAGCTAGATTTATAGTACAATTTTAATCGCAAGCACACTCATAATTGGAGTCGATAGGGACATGAGCAAGGAACAAACTACGATGCCATTTATAGTAGATTTTAGTCATAATCAGTCACCTTCCTTACGACTAATCAATCATAGCACAGGAATACGCATGTGTCATCAGTGTAATCTCGGTAAGAAATCTAACCGATTTTTTCTGTTTGTACTCGTTATTCTTTATTTTCAGATCGTAATATTCATGAACATGAACCATAACAACGATTATTGACACTATGAGCTTAATATTGAGTGTTTCCTGTTCGAAACACAGTAGCATAACAAATCCTGGCATTTATAGACTTAAGGGAATACCAACTGAGTAGCACAACAAATCCTGGCATTTATAGCCGTAAGGGAATACCAATTGAGTAATCCAGTTCAATTGGTATTCCCTTAAGTCTATAAATTCCAGGATTTGTTATGCTACTCAGTTGGTATTCCCTTCAGTCTATAAATGCCAGGATTTGTTATGCAGCTCAGTTGGTATTCCCTTAAGTCTATAAATGCCATTTCTTACGATTGCGATTAGGATTACGGTTGCGATTAAAATTGCTCTATAAGTCCAGATTTGCAGGTTTGAAATTCATTGCCAGTTAAACTTGTATTTATTAATCTTAGTGTGGGTTGTTTAAAAGTAGATTTATTTCACAATTTCAAATCCAAATTTCAAACGGCACTTCTGACAACTTTGACACATAAAGCGACTTTACCATACATGCTAAGATACTTAAGTATAGAGGTCATGATGGCCGCGCGTTAAACTGACACATGGTTTCAGTTTTTAAACTTATATATTTTACATATATAAGTGTGAATCTACGAATTGCTTCACACAATATTTCGAGTGGTTGTATACATAAATGTTACAACTAACCCCCTAGGGGGTTAGTTAGTTTATATATTTTAAAAGATACCAATGGTACTTATATCGTGAGCGCCTAAAGAAGGAGATATGATATAGTTAACTCGCCTTTTCATAACCCATCCTTAGTAATTCTAATAAGTAATAAATATTTAGAAGTGTATTAGATTATATAACTTTTTTATAAAACTTATTATTTTAGTATACATATATCACACTATGAGGTGACAAGTGTCGTACCTTACAAAATGACAATTTTCGTTTTGATGATTCTTATGTATATTTTAACTTTTTTTCGTTTAAAATAAAGCAAATTATTATTTAAAATAACATTAGATAGCATTTAACTCAATGGTGTAAAGGTACTGGAACCATTTCAATCTTTAAAATGCATTTATCTCAAAAACTGTTTAAGTTATGATTTGTCATCTCATAGTGCGATATTTTAGTTGAATGGAATTCCTTGTTTGAGAATATCATTTTTTAATTGTTTGAGAATTTTAATCCATCTTTTCATTAAAAACCAATTTCAGCAATATATTTGATTATAGCTAGCATGCTAGCACTGCACCTTTTGCACCTGGACGCCGTTTTTAAGTTTGATATTACACTAAAATTGTTCATTTTTAATTCACATGCTCTATTTTAGGGATGGCCTACGCAGACTTAGATATGAAATACGACTGCCCGCAGTGTGCTAGAAAATATAAAGGTGTTCACCACTTAAAATTTCACCTTAAATATGAATGCGGCAAGGAAGCGTCGTTTGAGTGTTTTGTGTGCAAGAAGAAGTTCCACCGAAAGTCAAATCTGGATGCTCATAAGTTTAGAGTGCACAATATTGTGAAAGTACGAGAACGACGGAGGAGGGATTTATAAAGAATATATCATTTATAGCGGTTATTGTTTTGAACTACTGATTAATTGTAGTTTTACTTGAATTTTATTCAGTCCTGTTAAGTCGATATTTATACACTTGATTTTGAGTACGTTGTACATGGCGTGCGGCGTATGTTTTGTGTTAGTCAATATATGTATGTTGGTGCAATATATTGTTTATAGCGATATATAGTAATCATTTATTGAGAGCAGGCCTTTTAATTGACGTTTTTTCAGTCTTTCAGTTTATGTGATATCTAAATATCTATTCATACTTAAATATTATTACATACATGTATAGGCTCATCCAACAAGAGTCATTATAAGTCAATATAATTTTAAATATTGGATTGTTAAGGCGTCTACTTTGTGATAATTCATTTTAAACGATAAATAAAACGATTTTTTACTTTGTTTTTTATCACACTTCTGTTACACTTTGCAACTAGTTTCGGCTAAGCTCTAGCCATTTTCGAGCTCCTCCGATGAGCTCGAAAATGGCTAGAGCTTAGCCGAAACTAGTTGCAAAGTGTAACTGAAGTGTGATAAAAAACAAAGTAAAAAATCGTTTTATTTATCCTTTCAATATAATTTTTTTTTTCTGAAAAGAGGTGAGATTTTAATTTTAATCTAAAGTATACACTTTGAGGTTAGTAATGAAATACAAAATTTATCAAAACTCCGCCTCGGATCTGCCTACAATTGGTCATTCTTTTGAGGAAAATTGTCATATGCATCTTTGTGGAATATATCGTCTATGCGATATATAGTAATAATTCGCTGGCTTTTATGAAAATTTAATGTTAACAAACCTTGTGAAGTAAAAATTGTTCTTTCTGTTCTTATTGTTTATTTTATCACAATATGCAATATATTGTAAAATATCTCTTTCAAATAAAATGATTATTTCATTACTTTTTCATAATAAACAGCAGTATAAACAGACTATTTAAATAGTGGTATGGTCTCACTATTTAAATAGTCTGTTTATACTGCTACTCCATCAAAGAGTAAGTTACTCTAAAATAACACCGTGTATTCTAGTGCAGGTCACCACTCACTTAATCTTGATGGCATGATTATTAAGGTATATTCCTGCTCTGGACTAACAATGTTTTACCGCCTTATGTTGTCATGTGTATTATTTAAAATATATAATACTTTGTTATAGAAAAAAATACAATATTTTCTACCCTTGCTCCGTAAAAGTTGCCACTATAGACAGCTGTCTAGACAAACAATGTTTTACCGCCCTATGTTGTCATAAATATGGTTTAAAATATATAATACTTTGACATAGAACAAATACAACATTTTCCTCTCTCGCTCCTTGAACGTTTGCTCTAGAAAGCTGCCTTTTACCATAAGAATATGTATTATTAGTAACGTAATTCATGTCAGGTCTATATAGACATTAATGTGCATTACGTAAAAAATGAGTGATTGTTTATTATAGGATAATAACTTAGGGGACTTACAACAAACCCAATTTCGTAGGTAGTTTATTAAAATTAGTCTATTCATATGTATATATTTTCAAAAGTATGTGTGTATTTACTAATTTATGATATTCCAGGTTCCACTTACGATTGTATCAATTTAACAGAAGATAACCGATACCAATGTTATAAATGTTTGAAACACTATAAACAAAAATACATACTACAGCGCCATATTCAGCTGGAATGCGGTGTACCTCCAAAATATGCTTGCGATTTCTGCTACTTCCGATCAAAACGACGATACGAGCTGATGAATCATATGAAATTAAAACATGGCTTGTTTAAATCGCCATAAAACTGTATATTGTTTTAATTAATGATAATAATTATTGAATTATGTACGATTGTGTTATAAATAAATACAATACAATGTTATTAATTGTAGAATAATTGCACGTTGTGTGTGTCATAGTCATATTGTAACTTAACAATTATGTAATTATATTTATTTTTAGGTTTAATCATTACACCTTTATACAAGAAAGAGAGAAATGCACAATCCACGTCAGGACTATATATTTGTGACAGGTGTAATAAGGGATATCTTCATAAAAATACGCTCAGTAGGCATATACGGCAGGAGTGTGGTATTGAACCAAATCTGCAGTGTGGCTTTTGTCCGTACAAAGCACGAAGAACGTACCTTCTAAAATCCCATATGAAAAATCATTTTGAGTCCTTCAATTAAATATATTTTACTATTTATTAGCTATAAGATATAAACGTGCCATATGAAACTAGTCTCAGACCAATAAATAAATACCAGGTAAACGAACACAGATTCGCGCATTTCCTTAACAGTACGTTTTAGGAGCACATTCATTGAACTTAGGGGTATATATTCTATAAGTTCAGAACGTTCTTGTAAAAAGCAGACTGGTCTCCTTCCCATTGAAGCTAAATAAACAAGCGAATGCTAGTGTAATACTACTTTTAAGTCTAATGTCTCACAATTGTCATGAGTGACATTAATATAGTAAAATAGATTATTATACTATATTTTACTATTTCAACCTCATTCTTAGCAAACTTGTGGCATTTGACGTAAAGCAGTATTATACTAGTATTTACGGAACTGGGGCAGACCAATTCTGAAACACTTGTTTATTTGGTTGGCATGAGAAACAAGCCATTCTGATTTTTACAAGACTTACAGAATATTTTTAAATTATCGTCTGTCTCAAATATTTGCTAGATGAACAAAAATAAAATCGTAAACTTGGCGACTGTGGCCAGTTTATCGCTATAATATAATAACGAAGACAATGTTTTGAAGCTGACCGACATGTGAGTTATGATTTTTGTGATGACAGCGCAAATGTGGAGGTCGCAGTTTGATATTTTTTAAGTTTTCATACAATATTTGGATGAATACTCCAATTAATATGTTTGAATTAATTAGTAGCAATCTTTTACCCAAGGGCTTGTTTTTACATATAAAAAAATTAATTTATTCATTATCCATCGTGGCAATTGATTTTCTAAATTAAATTAAAATGGAAATAAAGTGATTATGCACTTTTTTTATTGGAAACAATAAAGAAACATAACACTTTATAAAAAATGTTTGTTAAAAACTTGAAGAAAGTATGTAAGTTGAATTTTCAACTTCACCTGTTCATAACTAAAGTAAATGAAAGGTTGGGAATTAATTTTCTTATAACAGTGTACGAATGTTCTCCTATAACGTACTGAAAAGAAAATACGCCATTGTGTATTCATCATGTATAGATAAAACTGGCTACCTTTGTTGTGAAGCCATAAGATACAGACGTGCCATAACATACTAGTCTCAGACTAATTAATAAATATAAATAAAGCTTGCCTTTGTTGTAAGGTGTTTTAAGGATTTCCCATGCCAAGCGTCAAATACTTTATTGTTATTTATCATAGGGACTAGTGATCGTTTGATTTTGATCTCCAAATGTATCCGAAATGTTTTATTATTATAAGTGGGATTGTGTAATAAGTTTACAGCAAAGACATAACTTAGTTTACCAATACCGTGGGTACATTTTGTTATAATCAATTTATATCGAAACCAATCAAGCTAACGATAAGTTCTCTGTTATTGTCAGGATCCTACAAGAAACTTGACTAATGACTAATAATGAATAATGTAATTAATTATTTCTGTTATTTGCTTTTTTTCAATCGTCTGGTTTGAAGCAGATACTGTCTTTGCTGTAAGCAGCACAATATCACCCTTAATGAATATTGTAGTACATTTTATAATAAGCCAACACACCAAATCTAAGATACTAATTACATATAAATAGTTTTTAAATATGTTTTAATAGGAGCAATTACCTGAAGATTGATCTATAGTTAATAGGTAGTATAAGGTAAGATAAGAGTGTGATCAGTTATAGTCAGTTGATATTACTTTTTATACATGAATATTTATAGAAACTGCTCAAAAGTTGATGTAGAATGTTTAATAAAAAATCGATAAAACTAGAAATAGCATATAAATACTTTTGTTTCGGCGGAACGTCCAAGGTCCGATGATTGATTTCTCTCTACTATATTTTGCTGTGTAGAATAATTCGTCAGGTTTATCTGCAGCCACTAATTTGATATTTTTTATGTATTATCTTTATTGAATGGTAAGACCAGCATTTTGTACTTGTGCGATTTATATTATTATCGCAAAAGGCAAACGTATAGCTAGCTAAAAAGACAGAAGAGTGCAGGTATTTATGTTTTATGTTTAACACGTTGAGTCCCGGCATGAGAAACGAAAATTCGGTCCCACTGGACCAACAGTTTTTGTTGAAATATTTCAATATGAATGGTCACTATTACTTATTATTAATTAAAAATGCTATAAAACTCAAACCGTTTAACAAATCATCTGACCACGATTGGACGATATACTCGCCGTTTAAGTATTTGTCACGCAACACAGGAGTACCACGCCGTCCAATACCTTGTTTCTACAACAGTTCTAATCATTCAGGCCGGTATTTATCTTTACCTCGAGCATGCTATGAAAATTGCGCTCCGTGTGGAGTAGGAATACACATAATGCTAGGCCTGACTCACTCATTATCTTGTTTTTTCCCTGACTAGAGTAAAAGTAACTTTACCATGGCGATTGTTGAATTAAGTTCCAATTGTAACACTTAAAATTGAGTTATCAAGCAGGCTGTGGGTAGTAATTTCATAGTAAATTAACACCCATATCCCAAGCTCAAGTCCCTGATTTCTGGTGGATGCGCCGGGCATCAATTGTGTTATCTTTCCCATACACCACTTAATTTTTGTATTAAAAGTTAAATATTTTGTATATAAGAAATCAACTTTTGAGCAGTTTAGTTACCATTTCATTTACGATACAAAGTTTATGTTAGTAAGAAAGAAAACATAGTTTTGATAGTGGTCATGTGATAGTGAGCGCATATATATTTTATATTCTAAAACGATATGAAACCATATTGAGTTTAAACTATTGTAGGCAATAAATATAACAGTGACAAGGATATTTTTAAAGTCATAATTTCATGGGGAATACTTTCAGTATTTTAGATCAGTTCTTGTAAATGTAATAGTTAATAGTGTAAGCTCAATTTATATTTACCCCGTATGCCATCTATAAAGGCACCTTACACGGTCAATAATACTGTCAATCCTATTACTATCAGTATTTGCTTGAATCCTCCTTCAATATTTATAAAATAATCAATTATCCGGATAAACATCAATATTCTCTTCATTTCATCATTACTATACCTTACACCATCAGTAATACTGCCAATATCTTAGAATAATGAAAATTTTAAAAATATTATCGTACAGTAATACTATAAATATCTTAGAATAATGAAAATTTTAAATATATAATCGTACAGTAATACTGTCATTATTCTAAAATAATGACAGCATTTGCTTGAATCCTCCTTCAATATTTATCAAATAGACAATTATCCGCATAAACATCTGTATTCTATTCATTCCATCATTACTATACTTTACGAGATCAATAATACTGTCAATATTTTAGAATAATGAAAATTTTAAACATATCGTACAGTAATACTGTCATTATTCTAAAATATTGACAGTATTATTGACCGCGTAAGGTGCCTTTATTAAAGCAATATTTTATAATTTCACCAGCGACCTTAAATATAAGCTCCTTCTATGTATGACATTGTTAAATTTTCAGGGTAAATATTTCAATTTAAAAGGTTTATAATTCTCTATAGTGGCTTTCTAATATCGCTGTACAGTTGGTATTTTCGTGATTATGTTACCAAATACAATACAATATATCTGTATAAAAATTATTATAGATCAAGCGTTCAAAATCATTTAATTATTTATTGAGTTTAATCAACAAATATGTAATAAAATAAAATACAATTTTGATATATAAATTACGACTATTTATTCCCTGCTATTAAATATTAGTAGTAAATATTTTTTTAATAAATGACAATATATTAACAGTAGTAGTTACTGTACTTGTAAATATAACTGTAACTACAAATGGATTATTTATTCCGCAACTTTAATTATTTGCTATTAAATTAATTAATTAATCGTAAATATATTTTATAAATAATAACAATAGAGTAGTTCCTGTACTTGTAAAAGTAACTGGCTATCGAACTCCGGGCCATTATGTATGTTAGTGTATGTATATTTAAATGGTAGGATTTGCTACTTCAGAAAATCTACTATTTAAAGTCTCGCTAGTTGTACACTCGAGTCGTCCATTCGTTGCTTAAATCTACACAACATCGGCGTGTCTAGATTAACCGTTAGTTACTATATTCTGTAACTGGCTATCGACCTTCGAGTCCTTCTGTCGTATGTGTATGAGAATGTTACAAGTTGATACTTACAGAAAATCATCCCTTAGTTTTCTAAAGTTTTTAAATTGGGGTCCTAACCACTGCACTATAACCGCGTGTAGATTAGCATTATTAAGGATTTATAAATTATTTGTTATTTTGATTATAACTATATTGTATGGTTTTGTTATTATGTACTTAAGCGCTTTATGGTTCTAAGCATATACGGTTATTGAACATGAATATATCTTTGTTGTGTCATAAACATAAACACATACAAACATCACCGCTTCGAATAAAAAATATTTTCGTGCCGGAAAAAAACAAATTAAATAATAATAGCAAAATAATGCAACACAATTATAATAATTTGTATTGGTCAATGCGTTCAATTCATGGCTCATTTGGATAATAAAATAAAAATAGTTACCTTGTGAATATCACAATGTTTATTTGTCTTGTAAAAATTTAGTTACATAATGGCAAAATCATAATCAACCATGTACAATAAACAGATATGAACAAATAAAATAAATTAGCGGATTTGTGCGTTTAGAATGCTATCGAAATTATTTAGAGTGCAGCCTCAAAATTAAATTGCCATATAGTACTATACGAGTAATAAAGACAACACTGATTTTTACTCAATGCACTGATTTAATACTGAAAACGAATTGTATAATGTACTTACTGCGACGCATGTCATCTTCTGTACAGCTTATAATCACTGGACACTCACTATCACTATAGTTCATCTTCACGGACAGTATTAACACTATTTTGTGAGTTTTTTTGTTCCACGAGCCAGCGCACGACTCACCTGCCGACATACTTCACTCAACTGGCTGCGACCAATCGCGTGATTCATGCGGTCCACATGACTGTACACATCGCAAAAATGACATGATCATGCTCCAATCACAGCAGCGGATTTTATTAAAATACAAGTTAATAATAGATATGTCTTATCGCGGTACTAGGAGTTTTTATATTTAACTATAAAAGTATATATAGTAGGTTTAAACGGCGGGAAAGCCTCAGGACGTATAAAAATATGGTTAGTTAGGTTAGAGCTTAAATAATACCTGGCGTGCGTATCACACGACTTTCCCAATTAAATACTTAATTAATCTTTCTTCTTGGGTTACTATATCCTCATTGAATGTTAGCAACTACGCTTATCTAATTATTTTGACCGGTAATCTAAATAGTTTGGTTGATGTCTTCTTGTCCATTGTTCTAGGTTCTTCAGCTATGCTATCCTTCTTCGACCAGGTCGTCTTCTCTCTACCTTTCTTGTAGTATGACTTGTAGTAGAGTTTATTTTATTTTATGTAGGGCAGTATTACATTAGCATTCGTGGAGCGTGTGGCATATGAACGCTAAAATACAGATCCCATGGGTAACAAGACCAGTCTGCTTTTCTACCAGACCGTCTGAACAGAATAGACCCCCAGGAATCGCATCCCTTCGCTGTATATGTAATTATCCTGAGATTAGCAGGGTTTAGCTTTAGCTGTAAGTTCAGACTGGTCTGTTACCCATGGCAACCAACGAAAAAACTGTTGGTGTGCATTGGTTTGCCCTATGCTTTTCGAACACTAGTGTAACACTGTCATATCTTAATTTTAACAAATTTATCAAAAACGAATATAAAGATAGTGTAATGGATTATTATCCTGTCACTTTTGGCACATTTGTGACATTTGAAATAAGGCACTATTACACTAGCGTCCGTAGAGCGTGGAGCATACCAATGTATACCAACATATAGACCCCCTGATTTCCTAGGAAACGGTGCCTTAAACTAGTGATTTTGAATGACATTGTTTCATTAAAAAACAGTTTTACATGTATATAAAATAATATGATATTCAGGAGAGCGGTATACATAACATCATAATTCAAAAATTTATTATAAAGGCACAGAGTTACGTTTGTACAGATAAGAAACTCTCGAAATTATGCAAATGAAACAAACTTCACAAACTTTAATTGTGAGCAAGGTGTGTCGAGTAGTGTTGATCAGAAGCGTAATGCTGGCAAATGGTGCATCGTATTTAGTTGCAATTCGCATACCATTGAAAGAACGTATAGTTTTAAAAATTATCGAAATTAAGTGAAATATACAACTGTTTTTGCTGCTTTCAACGTCACCAAATTTTTATTGGAAAAATTAAATATTCCAACAAGAGTTTCATATCGGTACAAACGCTAATATTTGATAAAGACGAATTATATATACTTATGGTTTTTGTGATGAGAAACGGCGTTCTTAAACAGTCGATGTTGAGACACATTTTGTTTTTCTAGGGAACCAAAGAAGACGTTTCTATCAACCAGATATAAAAATAATTGCTACTTCTTTATCTATATATTGTGTTTGTTCCATAAAAACAAATTTTCTGTTGTGGATTATAATGTTCCAGAGTACTAATAATATATTACAATTTTCTTGTACGTTTATAATAGCTAAAATCAACTACAATAACTATCGTAGTCGATTTTAATGTAGTGCACTATGTTAATTTAATCTAAATTGTGTATTTTCCACTCATTATATTTTATTTTCAGGGAAAACTATTTTAAAACCATTTGCATGTCTGACGTGTACAAGGACATATAAAACGAAACATACTTTAATGCGGCATGTTCAATATGAATGTCAAAAGGAGCCTGAAAATAAATGCCCCTATTGTGAGAAGCGGACACACTTACGTGGAAATCTTCTGAAACATATGAGGTCAATACATAACACGGATCTATTCCCAGGAGAATCAAACTAAATTTAAAGATTATTGTATTTTCTGATCCAAGATAATTGAATCATTTTCAAATATGAGTAATTAATTACTATATATGTATGAGGTTGCTACAATGAATAAATTGTTGTATTTAGTATAATTTTGTTTTACTTACCACAATGCGGTTTGTTAATGAAATTTACTTATACTTAATTAATACATCTTTCGTCTCATAACAAGTGTTAGTAATTTGTGAGTTCTAATGGACCCAACACAATTTATAAATCTATTATATTATAAATTGAAACCGTCACTTGAGGGTTGTAGAGGCGCAGCAGTTTCATTCATGGCCAGTTGGGAGCGAGAGCTCAAACTCCATTCAGGACGAATATTCGCGCATTACTTTTCACAGTTTTCAAAGGTTTCCTGTGAATTTTAGGTAAATATCGGATGATAAACTCACCCGAGCTAATTGCTCAACAACGATAGAAGTTTTTTTTCAAGAGATGTTAAATCAAGATAAAAATGGTGAAGGTTAGTGGCAATCGCATTCGCGAATCTCAAAGTGGGTGCCCAAATAATATTTGGGGGGTCGCAGAAAAAAAAATTACATGATTAATTCAAGTCGCTTTACATTGTTCTCTGTCAGGGTCCATGCTACTCCTCCGTATTATAGTATTGAAAAAACTTCGGACGGCTTCGGAAAGTCCTAGTTGGTAGTCTTATGTTTAGTTCTAGGCTATACAATATACTTCTCATTTTTTTCAATGCAATGCTTGATTTTTAATTCTGAGTTTTATTTCTGTAGTATCCTGAGTTCAAGTTGCATCCTAGATATGTAATGTTTTCTACCTATTGTAATTTCTTGCTTGCTGATAGAAATCTTCGCCTATATACTGTTTACTGATAATCATAACTTTTGTTTTCTTAATATTGAGACTACGGTCTAAATCTCAATATTAAGAAAACAAAAGTTCACTCCTTTCTGCTGTTCTATTTATTAGTGTTTGCAATTTTTCTGGACTCTTTGCTTAGAATGTAAACTCATCAGCATATCGCAGAAAAAAATGATTACAGACCATTCTGGATGTTTTTCTACATATACCCATTCTTCAAGGGGTTCTTTGAGATGTATAAGTACAAGGCGGGTTGCGGATTAAAGAGTTTGAGGAATACTGGTCTATAGAATCTTGCTGAATGGTGAAATCAAAATTAGCAACTAGATATTACGGCGTATTATTTACGCTAGTACTTGTATTATCTATAATTTGTGTAATTTATAAGTATATCAAATAATTATTATTGTGTAATGATAGTAATCAAAACTAATTTTATAATTTTTAGACACTTCGAAGGTTTTCAAACCGCATGTTTGTGGAACATGCGCAAGAAATTATGCATCAAAAAAAAGTTTAAACCGGCACATCAGATACGAGTGTCAAAAGGAACCACAGTATGCATGTCCAGTTTGTGACAAACGCACTCATTTAAGAGAAAACCTTCAAAGGCATATGCGTACTCATAATAACTATCCTCGTGTTATGAATTTAGATTTTTAGAATTACTTCGTTTATTTCTAGTGAATATTGTTTATATATTATGTATTTTGAAATAAAAAGGAATACTTATATCTGTAAAAACAATTGCAGAGAGAGAGAATCAATCTTTAATAAGGCTATTGCCAGACACCCAGACAATCACAATATATGTGTCGTTTCAGTGAATATTCCATCAAAAATAGTTGAAATCATGCAACGCGAATTTAAACTAGTACATAATTTCACTAGATTCTCTGATGAAGAAATAAATGTGAAATATGAATAAATGTGAAAGTTATTGCTACTGTATTGATGCTAATGAAAACTATTTATTCTCTTTTTAGACACAGTCATGGCTTACAAACCGTATGTTTGTGAAACATGCGCTAGAAAGTACGTGTCAAAAAAAAGTTTAAACCGGCATATCACATACGAGTGTCAAAAAGAGCCACTACAAGTATGCCCAGTGTGTGATAAACGTACACATTTAAGAGAAAACCTACTTAAACATATACGTTCTCAGCATGAAGTTGATAAAATATAATTTTTGTATATGTCTTGATAATATTGTGTATTATTTATTATTATAAATATAATTTATTTAGGATTAAAATAATTGTTAACTGTGCCAAAGTATATTTTATAGTGTAAATAATTATATTAGTATAATGTAGTGTTTCATTCTGGCATAATTAGGGCGAACCAACTAACTTAGTCATCTCATTCCATAATGGCTCAACCGTTTATATTTTCTTAGGTGGGGCCTCAATCTACTGGTTTATCATAATCCTTAATAATTATTGTGTACATATACTATCCTATCTTCTACCAGTAGTGTTCTTACTTTAGCATTTCATTGCATACACGTGCGCGTTGTAATTTAGGTCACTCCATACCAACTCCATACCGACTCCATTCTAACTCCATACCGATTCCATACCGACTCTTACACGATTGTTTCTCTAGTTGCCATAGGTAACAGACCAGTCTGCTTTTGTTATCAGACCGTCTGAACTTACGGAATAGGCTCTCTTACGTTAAGAGAGTCTGGTAAAAAAACAGAATGGTCTGTTACCCATGCAACGAAATAAACAACTGTTTCAGAATTGGTATGCCTCACGCTCCGCTAAGGTAGTGTAACATTGATTGCCTTACGTTACGGCTTTTTAACCAGACCGTCCGAACTTACAGAATGGACCCCCCAAGACTTTTTCTTCTTCTTAGGTGGCATATCATCACTAATCCTAATTCAAACCTGCGGTAGCTACGAGAGCTACCGCAGGTTTGAATTAGGGTTAGTTGGAGCATGATACGGCTATTGAAAAATGTGCGAGTTACAGATACAAGATACAGAATACGGGTGTAGGGATGCATTCTGTAATTGATTGATTGAATATTATTCCGACCTATTGTAATGGCAACCAGAGTAATTAAGTTTATCAAAAAAATACATTTATTCCGAAGCAATCTTCCACGTAGCTCTGTGGTTTAAGGCATCGGACTGCTGCGCTGAAGAGTTTAAACCACATACAAACAGAAATACTTTTCAGTTTGCATGCATCACCCTACTCTGGTCCGGAGTTGGTGTTGTTATCATCTTAAGATACTCCAGTGGTTCGGAATCCACGTTAATCTGTAGGTCCACCTGTAGTGTCAGTTGACAGAACTGTAGGTAGGTGTAGGTACTATAGTGGCGTGAAAGAGCTTGATATAGATAAAATATTACCCGCGGTATGTCGCGATTACAAACTCTGAAATTATGATTATGATAAAACGTGTTTACTCTTACTTGCAATTGCATTCCGATCGATCGAAATAATATTCGACATACAGAATAGACCCCCAGACTTCATCTGAATTTGGTTTCAAGTAAATAGTTGAATAATTGAAAGTATTGCGACTAAACAGGTGTATCGGATGGAGGATCAACTTTTTCTGTTTCCCTTGTTGCTGGATCTTATGAATATAACGACAGTATGCAACGATATCTTTATTTTTCCATACAATATAAAAGCTCACACTCCTTTAATGACCTAATAGCTACAATAAAGACAATTATAACCCAGCATAATCTAAACACGATAAGGCCTCTTACCTGGATGGCAGGCAAACATCCTCAAATAACTCGAGTACGTTTAAAACCACGTGCGCACTTAGCTCTGTATCTCTAAGTGTGTACCTAATATGTTCTGTGTGTGTACCCTTGTACGGTTGAGAGGGAAAAGACCTTCCCCTGACGTACATGACGGTCGCCCAGGGTACCATAAAGGTTGGTCCGTCACAGTATAAATATAGTATTCTTAAATTTGGTCATTTATAGCAGGAGTATATTCCTATCTTCTTGGGTACATTATACATACATATAGTTATAGATTTCTTTCCTTTTTACAGATGATACCATCATAATTTTACTTTTATATATTATTGTAGTTACAAATGTTAAAAACACTAATTTATGACTATTTTTTTTTTTAGAAAAATGGGAAGCTGGCATGCGGTTTCACTGTAACACATGCTCAAAAAGCTATAAATCAAAACCAAGTTTGATCAGGCATATTAAATATGAGTGTCAAAAAGAGCCACAGCAAGAGTGCCCGTTTTGTGGTAAACGTTCACACTTGAAGGAAAATTTACAGAAGCATATACTATCTCAACATAATCTAGATGGAAAAGGAAGAGGAAAATATATTTTAAGAAAATATAATTGAAATAGTTACGTTTTAAATACAGGATTGCATCAGTTGTTGTATTTTATTTGTTCCTTCAAACCAGGGACTAAAAACGGATAAAAAACGAAATAACAAAATTAATGGAAATATTTAGACCGAAAACAGAATTTATATTAGTTCAAGAACGAAATAATTAACCGAAATATTTATAAGAACGAAAACGAAATTTATATTTTTTGTTCAAGATCAAAATTTAGAATTAGAAGTTAGTGATTACCGTAAAAAGTAATTATTTAAAGAAAAACGCCATTTTTGTAAGTCTACGATTTAAAGTAGTTTTATCTGCAATTGAAGTTGATTTTGCCAAGTACAATATCACATATACATGAAATGCTCTACAAAATTTAAATACGAAAAATGAAACAGAAGAAACATCATTGAATTACATATCAACAGAAGATGAAAACGATGAAATCGAGCAATATATCAAAGAGAACGATATTCTAGATAACATTTCTTTGATATCTAATAACATAAAAGATATTCGTTTAGTATTGGATTTTTAGTATAAAGTTCCGTAAGAAAAAAAGAGGTATATGCGTTTTTAAAAGTATATGTTATCTATAATTAAATTTGAGTGTATGTTTTGTGTACGTTTTCCAATTAAAATTTATTCGATAATTATTTCGATAATTATTTATTGAGATTAACCCAATTTATATACATTTCTCAACTATTTACAACAACAAAAACTTAAAAATTAAAATGCTTCCTATACACTATTTTGAAAAATTGTTTATGGAGTATTTTCATTTAATTTAAACAAATCCATACAATCAAATATTATCATCTCGTTAATAATAAATCGCAAAGAAAATAGCTGGCCCATGGCCTGCAAACATAGGAAAACATAAATATTTACAATCTTTTATAAAATTGGACCTAATATTTAAAAACCAGGACACCTAAAAACTCGTACAACTTCTAAAAACCAAGATAACTTTAAAAGAACCGCCGTGACTGTCCCCGGACGCCTCTAAAACTAGACCAAATTCGCTGAAATCCGAACGGATGGCAACCCTAAGTTTGCGTATAATAAAGCTCCGACAGGTTGCGATTTCCATACACACTCTACCAATAATGTATGAACTTAATTTGTAATAAAACATTATATAGTAGTCTAAGCATTTTAGGACAGTTTTTTATACTACCTTGTAGTTAATATACATCTTTAAAAGGAATTCTATTTGGGACAGAATGCAGTCCATGTTTAGATATACTATGTGTAGTTTTAGTAGCAACCTCACCACAAACTGTGCAACTTTTCATTTTTGGTATCAAGTATTACAATAAAAAATGTTTCAGATAACACCAATATAAAGCCATTTGTATGTCCAAAATGTACAAGGTCGTATAAATTGAAAAGTTCTCTGCATAGGCATGTTCAATATGAATGTCAGAAGAAACCGAAACATAAATGTCCGCGGTGCAAAAAACGTACACACTTACGAAGCAATCTTCTTCAGCACATGCGTCTGGTACATAACATGGATTGATGGAAACTGTTCCAGATTAATTTTATTTATATGTATATTACACAATGTTATAATGACTAAAATAAAAACTAATATATTGTATATGCTGGAGATTGTTACCTCGTTATATATTGTATATAGAAACTAATAAAACAGAATAACTTTTAGTTAGTATAACACAAAATAATTATATATAGATATATCTATCCGTCTCGTATTGAGTATTGGAACGCTAACGTTCAAACTCCACCACGGAGGATTTTAGCGAATCATCTTTCTTTTCTTTAAAGTTAGGCAAATAACGGATGATTACACTCTTCTGGGCTTCTCCCTCAATCCGCGGAAAAGCCTTTCGGCTGATAACGTATGTTAGTTACATTTTTTTTAATGTGTTCATGACTAGTTCGGCAACTCAACTTTTCAACTTTTTAACATTTCCTATACAAACAAATTTTGTTTTATCCATTAATAATATATTAATATTTTTAAGTAGTACTAGTAGTAGTTACCGCATTTGTTACGATCGGTAACTGCTTATCGACATGTCGTATGTTAAGGTGCTTTCGTTTAACATTACTAGTCGCCCCGTGGCATGCTGTATCGCTCCAAGGTTTTTGGGCGTGCGCCGGTTGTAAGGGACGAGGAAGACTTGCACGATAAATAGAACAATAAGCCCGGAGCAGCATACAGTGATAAAATAAAACAGCTTTAGTGTATGCGTGTGTACTTTAAAAAACGTCCTGGAGTTTTGTGTCGTTAAATTTATTAGTATATAAGGTTACCAAAACAACCTGCCAAGAACACCAAACGGTGCCCTATGCTTCAAGGGGTGTTATACGGATTACTAATAATAAATTCATTAGTATTTAATCGTAGTTACTATATATGTTACAATGTGTAACATGCTATGACCTTCTGCTACTTCTGTCATGTGTGTAGTATGTTTATGTTTAGCTTCAATCGTTCCCGAGTTTTCTAATATGTCGTTAATTACATTTCAATGACAAATGGTACTGACTACTCGGACCGACACTCAATATTAGTATTTATTATTTCATATTTCCTTATGATTACTTACTGCTTCTACAGATTATGTACGTATCAAAATATTCCCCAACTATACCTTGTTACGCTTACCTATGGACTTATTTCGATGCAAGTCAGCTTTAGGATGTTGTTATAAACTATAGAACTAACAATAAATTAATACTTGTTTTAGAAAAACTAAATCATAGGCCTCATGTGTGTCTTACTTGCGGAAGATCATACAAATGGAAAGGATCATTGTCACGGCATATTCAATACGAATGTCAAAAAGAACCTCAACACCGATGTACAGTGTGCGATAAGCGAGTGCACTTGCGAGGAAATCTGTTGCAGCATATGCGATTAGTTCATAACACGGAACCTATGATTTAAGAACTTATTATGTATAGTTTAATGATACAATAATTTAAAAAAAACAACGAATTACATTTTAAATACAATATGTATGTTGGTGCTTATTAAAATATGTAAAATTAAACAAGTTATAGGAAAATAATGTTGTTTTATGGAAACATTGGATTCACCCAATTCACCCAATTCTTGTTTTATTCATTTATAATTTATTATTATTTGTTAGGAATAAGTAGTAGTTAATGCTTATTTTTGGAATCAAATGAAGGGAGTGGCACAAAATCGGGTATGTTGGAGGACCTATGCTCCTGAGCAGGAGTTACAGATTCTAAGAAGTAGTAGTAGTTACTGTATTTGATATAATTTATAACTGGCTATAATCCCTCGCTTTTTCCTGCCATTTTGTTAATATATGTCTCTTCTTCTCAAAACAACTTAAATGTGACTTACGCCACTTTCATTCTAACAGGTTCATATATAGGTGCAACCCAACTTACAGAATGTTATTATAATATGGAACTAATAATTAATTAATACTTGTTTTAGACACATTAAATCATATGCGTCATGTATGTTTTACATGTGGAAGATCATACAAATGGAAACGGTCATTGGCACGACATATTCAATACGAATGTCAAAAAGAACCTCAATATCAATGTACCGTGTGCGATAAGCGAATGCACTTGCGAGGAAATCTGTTACAGCATATGCGATTAGTTCATAACAAATCTGAAAAACTAAACAACACCATTCTAGATATTATAAGCAAACAATATTGATTTATGGAAACATTGTGTTCACCCTAATGTTATACCGTAGTTATTCAAATGTATTCATCTACTATTAAATATATTAATTTTGAAACTTTTCCCATAACTTTCCTTAATTAGGTTGTTTCGACTATTAAAAATATATTACCAGCAGCCATAATTTGACTAATACCTCCTGAAATGCATTTTTATGTAAGTACATTATATTCAATCATTTGTTTTAGGCTTTCCAAAAGATTTCATATGTGACGCTTGTGGAAAGAAATACAAGTATAAGTCATCATTAACAAACCACTTACGATATGAATGTCAAAGGGAACCACGGCATGTTTGTCCGATATGTGATAAACGTACTCACTTGAAAGGAAATTTAGTGAAACATATTAGATCGCAACATGGTGTTGAAAATGCTAACGCTATTTTGTAAAATTATGATAAGATTCTATAAATATATTTAATAAATCTCATATTTATACTGATTGACGTTGAGTGTTCATTTAGCATTATGAACGGCATAATAATAATAATAATTATTATTTTTATTACCAAATATATCCTCTGGTTGGTAGCCTTGATCACTATAATCATTTTTCTTGTATTGTTTTTGACTGATTTCTGAATATCAGGCTTATTTCCTGAATAATTGGAAATTTTCCAAAGTGTGCAAAAATGTTTGCGAATTATACAAACATATTATAATACATATTTTTTAGGCGAACCAAAATATTCAAGACAACATAATAAATACAAAAAGTTGTTTTTTATTATATTTTTGACGAAAAAAGAAACTTATGACCAGTTATTGAATAGTTGGTTAAACTAGGCAAACCGTGTTTAACGCTAAAGTCAGACACACTAAGTTTAAAACACATCGACTTGTGACGGTTTAAACTGAGCTTCGAGTTAAACTCGGTTTAAGCTAGTTAAACCGACTATTAAACAACTGGCCCTTAGTAAAACATATTAGACAGCAGCATGGTGTTGAAAATAAAATCTATAATTTGAAAAAGGTATGATAAGATTCTATAAACATATTTAATATAAATATGAAGCCAAAATACTATTGGCGAATATTGATAAATTTTAAAAAGGAGTTTCCTTGAAGCCTACTGAAATTTTACTCGTCTCATATTTAATATATCTGATTTATACTGATCAATATTGAGTCTTAATTTAGCATCATGAACGGCTTAATAGTAATATTAATATTACTATTAAGCCGCTATAGTTTTGAAACTAAATTATAGCAAAATTAAACCAAAAAAAATTAATTAAATCGGCGAGTTTCTAATAATAAGTTTCATAAAATCCAACTCAAGTCTTAAATCACTGTCAACGTTTAAATAACTACAAAGTGTTTTCTTTTATTTATATTTTTCGACATGATATAGATTGAGCCTACATATTTCCAAGAATGGCCAAATAATAGCTTAATTTCGTGTATTTCATTTTCCAGATTTAGTCAAACAAATGTTTCCAAATGACTCAAAAATATAATATTATTTGCTTTTAGGTGAGCAGCAAAGCTTTGCATGTAAGACATGTGGAAAAAGTTACAAGCACAGTCGATCTTTATATAATCACACCCATTATCAATGTCAATCGGAACCCCGATACGTCTGTCCAGTATGTAATAAACGCTCCCATTTAAAAGGAAACTTGGTTAAACATATCAGATCTCTGCATGCTGCCGAAAGCGCTAGCATTATTCCATTGTTGTGACAAAATGTATCAAGTTTAAGATCAAATAAATAAGAATATGGTGTTATTATTATAAATTATACTTGGTATTATCGTTAATTGAGAAGTCTAATTAAACTCTATAGTCAATGGTATTTATTATGCATATGTTATGTTTGAAACTATTTAGTCATAATTTGATTTGATCCTTCGTACTAGTCCTTTCAGGTATCATATATTGTCTAAATAAATATACCACATCTAAATATATTGAATTATTAAGAACTCTTTTTTTAGATATTTTATTATCTTCGAAGTTTAGATTTATTTTTCATATATAAAGGCGAGTTTACGCTGACATAAAATAAGAAATAACATGTATTGAAAAGCCATTCTAACCATGTCTGGTTAAACGTTAACGTAACGCTAATCTCTGATTCAGAAAAGTATGGAAACTTTGAATATATTATTTTATCTTTTTATTCTGGTATTATGAATGTTTTGAATAACACGAACACCAGACACTGTTCGGTAAATGCTGTGGACGCTTTGTCTTATTGCCGTCTGGAGCTCTTTATATAGACTTGGTTTTTTTTTTTAAATTATATCGCCAATCCATTAGGTCATCCAGATCTACAGTTTAAATAGTTGAATTCCAGTTATATAGGCACATGCATAATTTATTTACATAGTTTCCTGTGTTTCGGTCTATTTTTGTGTACATTTTTAAATGTTGTAATGACTTGAACAGAGATACAGTTCAAATACTTGGATTCCATTTATATAGGCGCATTATGGTACAAACCGTAAGATTTAAGGTTGCACTTCTACATATCGTCATTAAGGTGCAACATGATATAACTGCATTTTTACAAACATTGGTTAGATATATAGTTCGATTTTTATTTTCGCGACATATCCAACAATATGTTTTCCTCAAAAATCCAATTATATCATGTTACGGCTTAAACACCTTTCTTATACAAGCTTATGAATATTATCTAATTCTGTAATTAAATAGCTGTTGAACTAGTTCTAGCACCAAACGTAATTCAATTATCTACTACAATAAACGTTCAATTTTATATTCGCAATATTCGCATATTGAAAGCTTTTATAACCATTAAGACCTGAATTACATCACAATATAATATTATTTTTTTAGGAGTTCAGCAAATATTTTCTTGTAAGGCGTGTGGAAAAACATACAAGCATAGTCGTTCGCTTTATAACCATACACATTATCAATGTCAGAAGGAACCTAGATACGTCTGCCCGATATGTAATAAACGTTCGCATATGAAAGGAAATTTAGTCAAACATATAAGAACGATGCATACTGCTGAAAGCTCTAGAGTTATACCATTGCTGTGACGAAATATTTCATTTATTTATTCAATAAATATTGTAATAATGTTAAGTTACAAATATATAGATATATTTAGACTATTTCGTTGAAAATAAACAATAATAGTTATGTACCGTTATGATCGTATTTTTCAATTCTTTATACATATATATATATATATATATATATATATATATATATATATATATATATATTTATTTATTTATTTATTTATAATATTTGCGATTAGCGATTTCTAATTTTAAATTGCCTATTTTTAATGAAAGTGTCAATTTTTCGACCATATTTGTATGGAAACCCACAAATAAGGTTAAGGAAAAAGCACTCTCCTATACTTGCTCATTTACAGTACTCAAGAAAAACAGAAGAGTAAAAGGAAGGTGTAGGAAGGAATAATGATCGACAAAAGAATAAATCCATGATATCAAATATGTTTCAGAAACAATAATAGTACTGAAAATTAAGACATGAATAATTATAATAATTGTTGTCTCTGTAGCGTTTGAACACTTCTTACCTCCCGTTTTAAAAAAATAATATTAATGACTAATCCACTTTATGTAGAAATTGACAGTAAGGATTGTAATTTGATTTTTCCCACTATATGCCGAGTTGTTATTATAATGATTAAACAAAAAATTGACATATGTTACTTACAAATTTAATATCATTTTGTTTTAGATCCACAATCATTTCCATGCAAGACGTGTGGAAAAAGTTATAGGCACTATCCATCCCTATATAATCACATACGTTTTCAATGTCAATCAGAACCTCGATATGTCTGTCCAATATGTAATAAACGATCGCATCTGAAAGGGAATCTAGTGAAACACATAAAAAGTCAGCATTCTGCTGAAAGCGCTAGCATTATACGATTGTTGTGACAAACTATATTAAATTACATAATCAAATGATACGATATGATATCAGTATTATTTATTTTATTTATTTGTTTAACCCCTTCCCTTGGTACTTAGTATGTAGTAGAAATATTTGCGCCCATTATAAGTTTACAATTGTTAATTTCTATAATACATATGACTGAAATGGTTTATATGTACAATTTACAAATAAAGTCGAATTAAAACCATCATCATGTTAATTTATGTCATCATAAAGATATGATTATATAATATTTATATCGACATGTAATTAAGAGCTAGGTTACTATTGTTTATAGCATTAACAATAGGAAACTAACTTATAATATAAAGTATATCTAACAGTGCGATAAGTAACTTCCAAAATTCGTAAATTTTTAGGTTTTGATTTTTGTTTTCATGATTCTTACGTATATTTTAACGCTCCTTTAATAATTTCGTAAATTTTTAGGTTTTGATTTTTGTTTTCATGATTCTTATGTATATTTTAACGCTCCTTTAATAATTTTCTCTGTGTTTAGAATAAACCAAATTATTATTTAAAAAAGTTAGATAACATTATACACAATGGTAAAACTATTGTAATCTTTAAAATGCATTTTTCTCAAAAACTGGTTAAGAAGTTAACGCCCGGTTTCTCCAACGAATCTTAAAGCTCGTCTTATATAAGCACGTCTTATATAAGCTCGTCTTATATATAACCACGTCTTAAATTTTTATTCTGTTACACCAAACATATGTAAATCTTACTCAGTCTTACAATGTAAGACCGTCTTATCTTTTTAAGATCCGATTGTTGTTTGGTGCAACGCTTTAAAACCGTAGTATTATTAAAACGGTCTTTAACTAGTTAAGATTCGTTGGGAAAACCGGGCGTTAGACATTTATCATCTCACAGTGCGATAAATATTAAATAAGACATCTACTGTGTTATAATGGCGTGATATAAACTATTAATGCTCCTTGGTTAAACTAGAGTTTATGGCATCTCGTTTTTTGAGGTTGTCCCATAGATAGCAATATATATATATATATATATATATATATATATATATATAACTAGACAAATATTATTAAGGTCTCTATGTTTTAATAATATGAAAGTCGCCCGGAGCATTTTCGGTGGATAAGAAAAATAACTTATTTTTGGCATATTCAGCTCTAACAAAAACATCAAACAAAAAACTCCAGCAACTCATACGTCTAACTCTCCTCCACCACCACGTGTCACTCCCCTGACCCCACTCGTAGTGTACCCTTACTTTCCTTCCTATCTCTTTCGACCCACACCTTTTTCAAGCCATGCATACCTTTTCCTCTCTGCTCAAACCTAACGTGGTTATGTAGCCCGGGGGTTTCCCCCGTACCTACCACGAATGAACGAAACACGTGTTATTCGGTATTACAAGCTCCCTAGACAATGTTGCAATTCGTGTGATACGTATATATTTGGGAAAATATTTGTTGGATATAAACGCATGTTTAGACACGATGTGTCAATCGTTGGATATGCTATTATAGACGAACCTTAACTCCAAAGTGACAACGAACCAATTGCGTCTGTGTTATCCCTTTAAGTTTGTATATGACAGAAAACCCCTACGAGTGGCCACATGGAACCTACAAATAGGATAATGGACATGCAATCCTAGGAGAGTCATTTACAGTGGAGTCAACAAATATTCAAGAGCAAAGGAAAGTGCCAGAATAATGAACCACAAGAAACTTATAGACCAAATCCATGACAAAAAATATGTTTCAGAATGAATAATAGTACTGAGGATTAAAACAAACAAGAGCTACAACAACAATACCTGTATATACAGTGCAGATAACTGCAGGACCAAAGATGTTAGAGATAAATTCTATAACAACCTACAAAGGACATTAGACAAAACAGGTAAGAACGAATCTATAGTCATTCTGGGAGATATCAACACCAGAGTTGGCAAGAAGGTGATACCCCGGATTAAACAACATATAAAAAAAATTTAATCACATCGCCTTCAAAGTAAAAACATTCTGCTCAACAATATATGAAAGTAAAATAGGTAGGATGAAAAAAATACTACATCCCTCAATGCCAACAGCCTAAGATGGAACTACTTCCAATAATATACTTATGATGAAGAAAGAGGGATGAACAAAAAGCAACCACATGGAATTATCTGTACAATGATTATAAAAATTGTATATTGTAAAATATCTTTATATTCATATCAATAAAATTATTCATTCTAAAAAAAACAAGGATTGCATGCAAGATGAAGGGAAAAATTTGTCGCCATCGAACTATGATCTGGCAATGATATTTAGCAGTAAATTTAAATATCATTGTGATCGGGCATGATCGAGCTTGTATACTGGGCAGCATGACACATTTGGGTAGGGAATTAGCGGCAGATTGTCACAGTACGCGAATCCCGAGGATAGCATGCGATACCGGTATGCTAGATACTCCTTTTATATTGAAGGCAATAATATAATATAATGCTCCCATTCACATTCATATACTTTGCCTTCATAGGATCAGGATCTTTAAAGGATTTTCCGCCATTATATAGCTAAGAAACAGATTTTTAACCGTTAATGTCGAACTATGTCCATTGTTTCACATTTATATTATTTTAAGTCAATGTAGATGACTCAAAAACAAGCCAGTGTTTCCTGTGATGAGAAAAGGTTGTACCTAAATATCATGAAAAAAGTACAAGAATATAATATATAAAACAAAGCTACACATGCAGTTGCCTTGCGGGACAGTGATACAACATTGGAAACATATTTTCTATGTATTAATTGTCAAACCTTCACCTGCATCCTAATAATAAAATTTTATTTTTAATTTTTATTTTATTCTTTGGGACATTTCTATACGAGCTGCAACATAGTTGATGAAAATTCTGCTAGATTTTGCGTGGTTAAAGGAAAATGACGATAATATTAAATAATGTAATAAATATCTAAATAAGAACTAAAATTATTTTTGGATAACGAAAATACGAGTGAGTATTTAGTGTTTCAGCGGGCTCCCTCCGTATAGACGGCACTGTATTAATAAATGTATTTATTGGTACATTAATTAATATAAATAACAAATATAGCATCTTGAATGAATTACAATGCGGTAATGATTATGTCTAAATAAATCGTAAAAAAGTTCTTCTTTCTTTCGCAAATCATCATTCATATATTTTAGAGGTTTTCTGTTAAGTTCAGGTAAATACCGGGTGATTAAAATTTTCGAAGCTTCTTTCTTTACCAGCAGAAAAACAGCCGTGAGGTTTTTATGTCGGTAAAGAGAGAAGCTCCGAAACGTTTATAATAGTATATAATATAATATATAATATATATATATATATATATAATATAATATATATAATATATAATAGTATATAATCTATTTTATCCTGGATGGTTTTATACCGGTAAAAAGAGAAGCTGAAACGAGTTTAATTTCCCAGTATTTACCGTAAGTTCACAGAAAAATCTCTAAAATCTGTGAAAGGTGATTCCCGAAAATTCGCTTCAACACCGTTTGAACGAACGCTCCCCAATACTCAGTACAAGACGGATGGCGCCTTCAACTAGTAGGCCACTGATCTGGTTAAAACTAGTATTATTAAAAAAATAATAGAAAAGTACAGTGTACAGCTCCAGCTTTAATGCGTACGCTATTATTCTATTGTTTATGTAGTTAATTCTATACACATGTCACTAACCTACTATAGCCCTTTATTAACCATTTGAATGCCCGTGTGAATATTGTATTTATTCATTGAAACAATCCTTGTATATATGAATGCATATATAGGATCGCAAAATGTATTGAACTAGTGTAGTTTATAGTTTGTATAGTATGAATATATCTATATGCAACAATCAAACTATGACATTTTGTTTTAGGGAATAAAAAACTATATAAATGTGACACTTGTGGAAGACAATATAAACATAATTCATCGCTATACAATCACGTGCGATTCGAATGCCAAAAGGAACCACTGCAAGTTTGCCCAATATGTAACAAACGTACTCACTTCAGGGGGAATTTACTAGCACACATAAGATCTAAACATACTGTGAAAAGCTTTGACTGCCCATCTCTTCCGTAAGAAATGTAATAAGTTTAGTGAGGCTTTTTATATTGTTCGCATTAGACATAATACCTAAACAAAATGATGCTGTTTGCAGTAGTGTTATTTGTACGACTCTATTTCGTCTACTGGTACACTCTGTATATATATTGTAGATACTGCATATGCATAAATGTAAATAAAACACATGATTGTATTATTGTAAAAAGTTAATTGTTTAATACAGGGCGTTTTAGAACTTGTTTTCCTCTTGATCAGAATGATAAACTGGACTAATAAATCCAAAATGAGTGTCTGGAACTAATTAACATATTATATTTTTTAAAAAGAACTTTAATGCGGGCATGTTCACTCCTAATCACTGTCAGTGCGGCAGCATATTCTGTATAATTGTACTGAACTCAGGGGGTCTATTAGACTGTTTAGACTGGTGACTTATGGCAACCAACTAACCAACTGTTGGTATGCGTTGGTTTGCCCCACGTGTGTATTACTGCCTTATGTCAAATGTTTCAAGAATTCTCCAATTCACTATCTTCTATCTATCTATCATCACCTTTGACAAATTTGTTTTGTAAGTAATACCTCTTTTATAAGTTTTCTATATCCTTTTTTGTTCTTTCGTCTAGGGCAGGGCTGGCCAAACTTTCATCATCACTTTGGCCCACATGTTTTTTAAATTATAGGAGGCGCTCTACCGACATCGTATGTATTAAATGATCGCGATGTGGAACGGGCATTGGAGATGTGTATATAATCAATAATACAAAATTGCACGAACTACGAATTAGTCGAAAAATATTTAAATCGATCATACAAAAAAAAAGCATTATAATTTAATACAACTTACTCTATAGCATGAATTACATTGGACTAGACTCGTCAAGATAACTTTCATTGAAGACTGCTCTAGTTGAAACTTGAACCGTATAAATCGGTATTGGTAAGAACCGATAGCTCCGGTCTCACGCTTCAACTTCACTCAAAGCTGTTTTCGTGTATCATTATTTCTCAACATCTCTCCCGACGAAAGAAATGAAAACACGACTGAAAGATTTATTAACAAATAGAGCATACTATAGCCTCAATGACTTTTTCCAAGACGAAAATTAATAGTAGTTTTTATATGTATTATTTGCTCCTCCGGGCGTCAATTCTACCTCGTCCCTTATAACCGGTGCACGACCGCAAAACTTGGAACGATACAGTACACCATGGGGAGGTTAAACGAAAGCATCTCAAGTTATTATTTAAGCCATGCGTTTGATAGGTAGCTGGTATATGACGCGACCCTCACTTCTATTTTGTTATACTTGAACGAAATAACTGGCTCGAAACTTCTTTCTTGACGAATCTAGTATAATATAATTCACGCGTTAAAATTAGAAAACCAGTTGGCGAGAACTCAATATTCTAAATCTAATAATATGATAAAACAGTAGGGTAGTTTTTACCGAAAACTAGTTAGGAAAGACCAAATTCTGAAATCAACTCTATTCTAACAATATCTATTGATTGATAAGAGGTGAATTCTCGCCTATATACATTATAATTTTATTTCATCATGTGTGTGGAAATATATTGTAGAATACTATGTATTTATGTATAATAAATATAAAACTATGTTACTCATAACTGTTAATTTAATTATAATCAATACGTGTTAGATCAGTTTTTAATTTCAGCATTTTATTTTGTGTTGATTTGATTACTATATTAAATTTACATATATATTTTTTGATTTTCAGATGATATTAGAGCACATGTCTGCGATAAATGCGGGAAGTTATATAAACATAAAGCGTCGTTATATAATCATAAGAAATATGACTGTGGGAAATCACCAATGTTTTCCTGCAATTCTTGCATATTTACGGCGAAATACAAGCATTTGTTGCAGTCCCATATGAAGCACCACCACAAAGATAAAATATAGTAAAATATAGTCCAAAGTTTTTACCATTTAATTTAATAAACTATTTATCATCAATGTTTTTATTTTAATAATATACAAATCGAGTACATGTACATTATTTGATCTTACTGCTTACAAAACCCTTCCCTGAGTTTGTCTCGCCCTGCAAAAACTTATATTCTGAAACCAAGTAGGGAATTTAGTACTTAACCCTTTCGGCCCTGCCGATGGCATTTGCCACCATAACATTTAGAGGCCTCTACTTACTGTGCCTATCCATATGTTTGTTTTTATCACTAGATTTCATTCCAACAGGATAGTTTAAAGAAAATCCATGCGACGTTTTGAATTGTGATGAGTGTAAAAATTTCGAATGTAACTATGTTCAAGTCCTACTAAAACATTGTATTGAGGCTACAGGCTACAGTATTACTACGTCAATTTCTTTCGAAACATAAAAAACATTTTACAGAGCGTCATCTCGGTACTCAGTTATGAAATGCTTAATAAAGCAAATTTTTAAAATTTGTTTTTTAAACATAATCGTCTTTCAAATATTGGATTGTTAAGGCGTCTACTTTGTGATAATTCATTTTAAAGGATAAATAAAACGATTTTTTACTTTGTTTTTTAGTGTGATAAAAACAAAGTAAAAAAACGTTTTATTATATCCTTTATAATCGTCTTTTTTGATTTTATCCATTCCAAGGCAGTGCCCGTATTTTTAACACATATTATTTTTGTTTGGAATTTTGCAGCGATTAGATTGAAAAGGATTATGATTGGTTATGATAAGGCTATAACTCGACAGCTTGAGTTATAGCTTTTCATAACCAATCATTTTCAATCTAATCGCTGCCGGTGGAATTCAATAAATTCCAAACAAAGATACTATGTGTTAAAAATATCGAGAATAGATAGAGAATTATATATTATTTATAATTAAAAATTAGAAACCTATACAGATTGTCTAACAATCACGAGAAAATAATAAAAATAATAATAAAGGAGAGAAAAAACCTTTATATGTATTAGCTACAAGCCCAAGGACTTTCCCGCTGGTAAATAGAAGACTGCACTGAAAACATCTGAAAAACTGTGATACTCGCGAAATGTTGCCTTAACAAGGTTTGAACTCTAACTCTATCTCACCAATGCTCAGTACGAAATGAGCGGCGCCTCTAACGACTAGGCCACTGAGCTGGATTATAATTTTCAAAAATATTAATTCTTTAATCATTATGTTACATTTGATAAAGTAAGTTGCAGTGGTCACATCAGATTCTTTATTGCAACATAATTAAAAATTATTACATAAAATAATAATAATATATGTTTTAATTAAATCTATTAATTGTTATTAAAATCCATTGAAACAAAAACTAGCATTGGAGTTTGATGCATATACACCGAGTTAAAATAAATTAGAGCACTAACTAAATCGGAATTATCACTTCTATCACTTCTATCAATTATATCGAAAAAAAAAAGTTTTAAGAGCAAGTAGGAACAAAAGCATCACGCAATACATAAAAAACAACAGTAAACGAAAACCGCAACAAGAGATTATCTTAAATTGACCAATGTTTTCTGGGTATCAGTTACTTCTCCGAACATCTACTAATGCTTGAATTCATCGATGCATACCTGAATTAAATGTCTAATCAAATATTAAACAATGCTATCGCATTCTTCGACAAGTGTCACACTTAATCCTTGTAGCGCCTCAGGACTCATCGCGGGCCATTATAAAATTCTAAAATTCTAATTCCTACTTCCTGTATCTACCGCATAAAGCACCTAGCGGTATCTGGTCACGCATTATCCTGCATAAACAAGTATTCTGGCCCTATGTATGCTGCAAAGTTAACAACATAGTCTGCCAGAATCTCCCTAATGTAATTGTTTGCAGTTAAAAATTGTTCTAGAAGAATGAAATGTTAATTTCTGCCTCTAGAGAAATCCCAGCCTTCGCCATAAGTCAGAGTATTTAAATATATTCAATCCAGCACATAGTTTTCTTATTTTTCGAATAAAGTTGGAAATTTTTGACCATGGTATTAATAATAATTCATTGTAACATTCTTTGCATAAATCCTTATTTTTTATTTATAAAATATATTAATATACTGTAATTGTAGAGGCAAATATAAAACAAGAAGAACCCTACGAAGAACAAGAAGCATATTTACCCTCAGAGAGTCTAGAAACGGAAAAGAAGATATATTTTGAATGTGGAGAATGTGGAATTAAATACTCCCACAGGTCATCCTTAGGCAGGCATACTCAATCTGGTTGTGGAAAAATCGCTAACTTTGAATGTGGGATATGCTTTAAGAGATATAAACGTATCGACTATTTAACGCAACACAAGAAACTAACCGGTCATTTATAAGTTGGTAATAATGATTGGGTATTAAAAATTATTATGTTTATATTATTTTTTAAGTTATATATAAGATGTTATTTTTTGGGTTCACTAAAAACAGCAATTATTTTCTTATTCTTAAAATCTATAATAAAAAATATCAGGTAAGATTATATAGCTTTAATTTTAAATTTTGTTCATTTTTATTTATAAATTGTTATAGAATGTAAAATAAATGAATTTTATGTTTGTATCTGTCGTATATTATTATGCAACATGCAGTCCCGGATTACTCATAATATTACTACTACTATTTATTTTAAGGTGCTTTTCTATTTCTATTATTTCCTAAACATTTTATATAAAGTGTAACATAATTTCTTTGAATCTGATTAATTGAGCTTTTTTACCTTTACTTAACTATGTATTTTCTATTTCTGCTTAACCGTAATAACTCGGGCTTTTACGATTCTGTCGCTTGTTTATATACATGGATTGCTTATTTAGGTATATACGTATTTATGTATTTATGCTATGTCTTTTGCCTGCCTTATGGTTGCGCACTATTTGGGGCATATGGCGCGCTGTTGATAGAATAAGTTGTTTTCACAACCTGGTATCCTGTGACATTCGCAGAATTGAGACATTTCTTACGTCTCATTATTCTTCAGCATTGTGAAAAACAAAGCTATGAAATATTGGCCTAAAAATCCTCTACTAATACCACTTTTTTTTAAATGCTTGCCAAATAAAAGATTTGACGCAATTAATCAGAACCTTAATTTTTCAAACATGAAGAGCATGATGAAGAAACACACCCAAATTCAAAACTAAACAAAATATGGCCTGCCTATAATAAATTAGTGAAATATTACGCTGTTTTGTTCTATACCAGGGCTTTTTCTTTTATGTGTCGCAATATGAATATGGCATGTGGTGTGGACCTGTTTCAGCGAAAACATTGTTGTTGTTCATAGTTGGTGACGTGTTTTTCCAGTTTGGACCTTAGTAAGGCAGTGAATAGTTAGAGTGTAGTGGAGAGCACTGTTAAACCTCTGCAATTGTGTGGGTCTGCTTTGTCGCCTTTCTTGAATATTGATATTGTTAAACTATTGTGGCAACATTCTCGGATTATTGATATTTCTAGTATCGTGTACAATAGCTTTGTTAGTACCTCCATGCTTTAATAGTTCGTTGGGAATGTTGTCAGGTCTGAGTGATCTTTGATCTTCTGGCTTTTATTTTCTTTATTACATTGCACGACATCGTCTTTGTTGATAATTGTCTCTTCTGCGTTTAAACTAGGTATCCCGTCTATGGTGGAAACATATCAGGACGTAAGAGGACGTCCTTCAAGTAGTCTTCGCCTAACTGGCCGCCATTTTCCAGAATATATTCCTGCTACAAAAAAGAAGACAAATCCAACGCGGCAATGTGGAGTATGTCGTAGAAAATGTGACGCTCGTGGTAAAAGAATTCGTAGGGAAACAAGATATTGTTGCCCAGATTGCGACGTGCCACTATGTATTACCCCATGTTTTAGACATTACCATACTAACTCTAGTTTGTAACATGTTTATATTAATGCTTTGAGAGTCCATATGTTGTTTTTTCTTATTATATATTGTGTTTATGTAGAATTTCACTTTTTATAGCCCCGATATTAAATAAATATTTGTTTCTATATGTGAATATTTTCATAATGTATTCTAGTATTACGGTATAGTTAGACAAATCTGATTTGTAACATTAATTATTTTTTTACCGACTTTATATTTATATTTGTATTTTATTTTAGGTTCAAAGACTATCTACACCTGTAAAATTTGCGACAAACAGTATTTATCGCTTTGGAGTCATGTACGATACGAATGTATTAAGAAATCATAAAGATGGCGGAGGGCCATGGCAGAATCGCCTCCTTACACTCAGGACTGCAAAGTGATAATTAAACATTAATTTGAAATTATTATCTTGTAAATACTACAATTCAACTATTCATTAATTGATATAAACTTTGCCGTGTTAGCGTCTTATGACTAGCAGATATTTTATAATCCGGTTGCGACAACATAATACATATATAGAAAACTAATAAAGTTAGTAAGTTAATAATATATAACCAATAATGATTTAGTATGTTATTTCATAAGATGTACAATTATTATTGTTTAATTAATAAAATTGTTGGTATAAAATAAATAATCGCCCAAACATGTTTAATTGAATAAAATAAATCATAATATGCCCCAATTGCACTTTGTGTTAGAGTTAGTCAACTTAAGTTAGTAAAAGAAAAGTAAAGTATCGGTGGGTTAATTCTAAAATAAAATAAGAAATTAGGAATAAGGAATACAAAAAATGTGAGATGTGGATTCAAATTCCTTTCAACGGTCTAGAATTTTATACCGAACGTTTATAAATCTCTGTTTTATGTTTCCCGTGCTTTTTATTCTTCTCCTGCACATATCCATTAATGGATGTTAGTGACAATATGAGTAATCTCTTCGCGATTACTGGCTGTATTAGGAATACTTCCGATGGTCCTTAATCCCGCCCAATGCCTTATGTTTCTCACCTACGACACCTTTTTTCCTTAAATAATAAATTGTAGTATATCATACTTCTGATTACGCTTCACTTGTCCTAGATATGCAGTCTTCATTATTCTTATTGCAGTTAAAAGTTCACGACTGTTTATTCTAGTCCACAAGATCCTGCATTCTGCGGAAAAGTCAGTCACATCTCAAAGGCTTCTATTGTGTTCATTGATGCTACATTCATAGTCCATTCTTCCATATTCTAGAGGAGCACTGACCGTATGCAGCACCTGTTGTTCAAAGAGTCAGATCAAATTCGGTGTAGTAAGGACCTTTTTGAATTTCACGAATGCATTGCGCACCTTTTCAATTCTGCATCTAACCTCGGTGTCTTATCACTAATCCTCTGTTGGCCATGTTACCAGATACTTGAATTTGCTCACTTGTTCTATTGACAGATTAGCATGTTTGTTTTGTAACCTACTTTATTTTGTGTGCTATTTATCATACCTGTCATAGTATCCCATAAACCGTCGATGTCTTATTCTTCGATGTTTGTTGGTATTTGTATGTGGCTTCCAATTTTCGGCTGATATAGGCTTTGACATCTGCTACGGGTAGTGTGTGGTCTGATAGGACATCCGCGCTCGAATATGTACATGTCTTTGTAAGGGATGAGGTCTCCACGTGAATAGTCACCGGGCTGGTATTCGAAACCAGCTGTTTTATTTTTTATTTTTTATTAGAGGGGTCATTTCTCGTTTAATTGCTTTTCTGCACTACAGCCACTGCTGATCTATTGTGCATCTATTGATTTCAACTGGCCTTGAATCTACAGGATATCAGATACTTCTTTCAGTCCTGCGACAGGACGTTGCCTATGCCTGAGAGAGTAGAAGTATGTTTTTCTGAGCATTTTTAACCTTTAGTTGTAGATTGTAGTAGTAGTTCATAGACCAACGTATAGACGTCAGTTGGTAGGCCTCTTATCTGGCCACTGTTGATTAAGGGCTCCTGCACAAAGCCGGTACCAACCTGTTTCCTCTAGAAGCTCCAGTGTAGGGCACTAGATGCCGTTTTCGAATGATGGAGTTTGATTTGATTGCACCTTATCACCATTCTCATTTACTTGTCTTGCTGTGGTCCTTATTCCTTATGCTTTTTGCGCCCTTTAGGTCCTTTTGGCCGGGCATTCCTTGTTGTTGCCGCCTCTTATCAGTACTAGCTCTTTCGGAACCTTCACTGACCCTATCGCCGTTTGCGTTGACTTTGTCAGCCAACCCCGAGTCTACTAACAAAGTTACCTACAGCGGTGAGCGTATCGAATTATTTCGTATCTCCCGCGACATGGAGCTGCTATGACCTTAGGTGACTTTCTATGAGGATCGGCTCCTCTAAACTGTTTGGAAAGTAACCAATAAAGATTTCCGGATGCGGCCGCCTCTACTACCTACAACTGGGCTCCTTACCAAGGCTTGAGTTGGACCTATAGGCTCTTAAGGCAGTCCGCCGTATCTCTCTGCACGCACGTCAATGCCGGCATCCTGGTCGCTCGTGCGCGTGCAGGAAAGCGGGCTTCAATTGTCTCTTCTCCCGCCGATTTTGGGGTCCAGAATAGCTTTATGTGCAGACTTGGTCTGTTCTTCTGTCATGAGGCTCTCTGGGAAGCCCGCCTTACAGAGGTGGCCAGCGAACCTCTGGGTTTTTGTGCTCGTGTTGATGTCCTTTAGCTCTTTGGGCCTGCCTTTTATAAGAAGTGCTGCCATCAGACCTCTGTTTCATATTTGGCTTAAAGTTTTTTAAAGGTTTATAAGCCTGTAATGCCTTTTGCCTGGCCTCTTCTACTAATAAGCCCGACATAATGAGGTATCTCATCCTCTTTCTGCCTCGCATTAGTTCTTCTTTGGGTCGTTTGTGTTTAGACTCTTAATTTTTACGATTTCTTCATCGCTGCTAGGAGTTCATCCTCCTTTTCTGGAACCGTATGCATATTCATACCTTTCTTGAGGTTATGATCACCCTCTAAATCGGATGGACTTGGGGTAGCGTTATAACCTTTAGTTTCCATTGGTCTATATTTTGGTCCCATGAGTAGCTAGGGAAATATCCTATCACTCCTGGCAGAGCCCCACAGTACCAGGAGAAGGCTAGGTGCGCAAATTCTTTACCTTGGCCGCGCAGCGGTAGGCATAGGCTGTTCCACATTTAGCTTGTAGACATTATTTAGTGTGGGTTTTATTCCACTCGACCTGTGCAGTTGAGCCTGGGTCCCCTTACCCGCTCTCCGCGAGACATGTCCACTGACAGTAGTGAAACCGGTTTGACAAATCAGATGTCGGTTCAAATAAATTGATCTAGCGCCGTTTGACTGTGCAGACCATTGAGTGTGTTTAACATGCACACACGCATTCATACTATTCACTCAATTTTCATTCTACTTGCATACAACTAGGGTCCGTAGGGGCGTGACTCCCCAAGCAGTAGTCGAGACTACCACCCCCTGCGGTAGCTACCACCTCTGCGATAAACCAATTGTTGCTGATCTTCATATCTTTTTCTTAGAAGAACTGTAAGAGTCGATCGCTTCTTACATTTCGTATTCCTAGCCCATGGGGGCCTACCAGGTCCTCGTGTCTTTCTTTTTCCAGATTTGTTCTCTTGGGAAAATAATGAAGGTGGTCTCCCATTGCCTTCCTTCATGAGATATGTATATGTACACTCACCACTCGTTTTCCTTTCCAACTATCTCTAGTGTTATGAGCTAACTCTTGATTCGTCTCATCGTGGCATCATCAGCAACGCCACGTGAAGGCGTGTTTGCGATCCCTTGGTACGGCGTAAAACTGCTCAAAATTTTTTGATTTGCAACTTTGGACCTACTATATTCAGGCCCAGCACAGTCACTACAGGGTTCTAGTAACTCGCTTCAATGCTACCATGCCATCATATACCTTGTATTTGGAAATAGTTGTTTGTTATTTTGTTATAATAAATAATATTATGAAAATCTAACCCTGTGAAGAAATTAAATGATTGTGGCGTCTACTATGTGGTAATTCATTTTCAAGGAAGGAAATTAATCAAACTACAATGCCTAGAGCTTAGACAAAACTATTTGTATTTAAACAATAAATTAAGTAGTAAAAAGCCTAGTACTTTGATTCATCTTCATTAAACCCTCTGAAATTGTTTCTTTATTTCTTATTTTATGTCAGCATAAACCCATCTTAATTATTATTTTTTAAATAATCCTGATTTGTATTAATTACTATTTTCTTTCATATTTTCTTTCTTATGCTGTTTCAGCATAAACCCAAGTTCTTGGTAGTCTTAGTCCTTAGCTAACATATTTATAATTATAATTTTATTATTTTTTTATATTAGATTTAATTTAAACTATTTTATCTCTTGATATGTACAATATATATTTAAATAGACACATACATGCAAACATGCACTTATGGATAAAAGAAAAAAAAATGGTGTTCTTCTTCCTGTCTTCAGTCGGGATTTATGTCCCATCCCAGGTTATGATATCGAGGGATGTATGTAGTTTTTTTATTACTTTTAAGCTATTTTACTTTGTATTTTCGATTATCAGTAAGTTTTTGATTTTTAGCTTAAATGGGGTTTAAACTTTTTATATCACTTTAATTTTGATTCTTGAAAATTGTATCGTTTTCTTAATATCCAATCAACTCTAATAACGATTCTGATACAATAGTGATTTAAAATTATTTCCCAAAAATTGTGAGGGTAAGTATGCGTTTCCATAAAAATACCAATAATTAATTATTCTAATTTTAGGTGATAAAATTAATAACATGAATAAAATATAATTATAGAGCAGCATTTTCGAGAAAGATATACATCTATAGTGACCAACATGATAATTATCCTTAATTAGCCAAAACTAGTTTATTTTGTAGCAAGAAACGAATGCACAAACAAAACTAAATACAACAACAATTATATACAATTACATATGTAACAAAACGAAGAAGAACTATTACCAATAAAACATATGTTATTATATTAAATATATCTCACAGCATAAATAATAATGCATGTACAAGTATTGCATGTATATAAAATCATCTTCGCCTTATATCTAAATCATAATAACTATTTCCATTGCAATCATATGTCATTACTCATATCATAGTCGGTTTCGGACAACCTGTACATCTTGTTAGTATGTAAGCAGAAAAATATATGTCCCCAATAAATTTTTAAATACTAACTTGTGTTTCTTTTCCAGCACAAGACTTGCGTGTAACAAAGCCATGGGAATGGCCAGCTCATTTGGCATTGCCTATGATTCTAATGCGTGAGAACATGAAGAAAACAATCAAACAAGAAGTCAATCTAGACGCTGCGTACGACTGCAATGTGTGCGGAAGAATTTATAAGCTGAAGAGCTCGCTGCGTAATCATCAAAAGTGGGAATGCGGCAAGGAGCCGCAATTCCAGTGTCCTTATTGTGTTTACAAAGCCAAACAAAAGATGCACATGGCTAGACATATGGAAAGGATGCACAAGGACATTGACATAATTGCGAAATCTGTACTGGACGTTTGTATTGATACTGGGGATAATGATGATACCAAATGATGTGATCAACATTTTTTTATATTATAACTATTTTTCTCTTTTTATATTCTTATATTCCTATATATTGATCTTCCAATTAGTATTAGTTTGTAAGTAACCTATATAGTGCCTTATTATATAAAACAATTTCTCAAGCATTCCATATTTTTTCCGACTGAATATAATCGTATACTGCCTTTTCTCATTTTATACATATTGTTTTTATATAGAATAGTAATTAATTAATCAGTACCCCAAAGTGATATTTGACAATATTTACCATCAAACTATTTTGTTCCTTTAAATACGCAACTCTTATAGTTTATACATTTTTATCAATGCACTATCCTATATTCGCTCAGGTGTAAATCAATAGGAATTTTTATTAATATAAATATCGATATTAATGTTAATAGGTTTTATGAAAAGTGGACATCGATATAGCAAGAAGGCGGCTACGAACATATTTTTGGAATAACCAATTTTATATATTATATTTGCTAGCTTTTATTAGAATTAAGAAATGTTTACCAATGTTAATTGTTATTCGAGGTGAAGGTGCCTTTCAATTTTACTAATTTGCTATACTAATTGACCTCAAACAATAATACTCAGATTTCCATAGACACAATGTGATTTTACCATAATGATGTAATAGTTCCTGAAATATTGTAAACATACATATACCCTGAAGTTGTCATAAACAGATTTTTCCTACATTATTTTTGTTTGTTAAGTTACATGACATATTTGTTTAAGATGCTTTTATTTTGATTATATTGCTTTTAATTATTATGTATATCGTTATATATAAAACGCTTGTAGGTAGAGGTGTTCATTAAAAAAAATCATAGAAATGTAGTTTTTATTTAATTTTTTATTACTCTTTTTAAATTGTAGGTATTCATAAATGTGTTTTGCCGTCAACACATTTGGTATATCTCACTGTGAGATGACAAATGTCGTAACTTTCAAAAACAGTTTTTGAGATAAATCCATTTTATCGATTGCAGTAGTTTTATGATTGAATACAATATTATCCAAGTATTTTAAATAATAATTTGGTTTATTCTAAACGCAAAAAGGATCAAAGAAGCGTTAAAATATACATAAGGATCATCAGAACAAAAATCAAAACTTCTAAATTCATTTTTAAAGTTACGACACTTCATCTCGTGCGATATAATTGTCAAGATTTTTGTATTAATATGTTTTTATTTTTAGGATTCAAGCCACATTTTTGCCTGCAATGCAAGAAACGTTATGCAACGAAGGGCAGTTTAAATAGACACATAAAATATTTCCATTGACACAATGTGATTATTATTATTATTTTTTATAATGATGTAATAGTACCTGAAATATTTTAATCATAAATAGATTATTACGACATAATTTTTAAGATTGTTAACTTACATGACTTATTTGTTTAATATGCTTTGATTTTAATTATATTATTGCTTTTTAGTAGTATTAGTTATTGTATTCGTTACAATTTTGTAACTGGCTATCGATCTTCAGGTTCTTCTCCCGTGTGTTAGTGTACGTGTATGTGAGTCTTGCTACGAAAAAAAAATGTCTACGAGTTTTCTAGTGTTAAGTGTTAAGCAGGGGTATTATTGATTTTGATTAGTTTGTATACCGTTATATATAAAACGCTTGTCGTTACATTAATTTAAAAAAAAATAATTGGAATACAGTTTTTATTTTTTATTTGATTATTCTTTTGAGATCGTAGGTATTCATGAAAGTGTAATGCCCATATACGTCACCACATTTGACCAATAATTCTAAAGATTTTTGTATTAATATGTTTTTATTTTTAGGTTTCAAGCCATATTTTTGCATGCAATGCAAGAAAAGTTATGCAACGAAGGGCAGTTTGAATAGACACATAAAATACGAATGTAGCGATAAACGCACATTCCCTTGTAAAATCTGCAACAAATTTTTCAAACAGAAGACCCATATGAAAACGCACCTTATGTTCAAGCACAATATATTATAATAGTTCTAGTTCAAATTTTAGTTTGTAAGTGATGGTTTTTAATAATTATTTATGTTGACGGTAATGTTGTTTTATTTTAATATAGCAAATGTTGTTACGCGATAACAAGAATGATTGGTGTTGTAATTTGTATCGAGATTAACAATAAAATCGTACTTACATTTTTACTTTTTTTTATTATATAGTTAATAATAATTATTACTGTACAAAATACATTAATGAAATTATCTATTAGTACGATATTTTTTAACAATGTCTACAAATCTAGAGGCTGGGCCGCCGTAAGATTATGACTAGCACAAAGGCGCCTGATTATAGGATGCGTCATTTCAAGTATTTCTTTCAGTATTTTTAAAAAATACTACGAAATCCGTGACGAAGGGGCGCCAAAATATAAGTTGCTCAAAGGAGCCTCTCATCGTAACAGCGGTATTACCCAGAGATGATGAAAGAAGGATAACATAAAGTAGCGTAATTGCAAAAATTATAAACAATGTGTAAGATTTGATATGACTAGAGGATGACATAGATTTCAATGCATATTTTAATATTTCTATTATTTTATATCCAGATTATTTTAACGCAATATTATAAAATACGTTTTTTATTACAAATAAGACGGTTGGTGGATTCAACAGAATACTGACGTTATCTGGATAATTGATTGATTGATAAATATTGAATATTCAATATTGAACGTGTAGGGTGCCTTTATAAGGCACCCTACACGATCAATATTACTGTCAATATTTTAGAATAATGACAGTAGTACTGTACGATAATATGTTTAAAATCTGCATTATTCTAAAATGTTTCTAGTACTACTCATCGTGTAAGGTATAGTAATGATGTAATGAAGAGAATACTGATCTTTATCGGGATAATTGAGGAGGATTGAAGCAAATATTGACAGTACTAGTATTGACAGTATTATTGACCGTGTAGGGTGCCTTATAAATATTGAAGCAAATACTGACAGTACTATGAATGGCAGTATTATTGACCCTGTAAGGTGTCTTTAATATAGCTTAGTTTTGATAGGTATTTGATATAAATATAGCAGAGATACAATGCCCACAGTCGTACAATGATTCTTTTATTATAAAAAAAATGCGCATTTATTATTTAAAATTTATAATTATTATAATTTATAATTTATTTATTTTTATAAAATAATATTTCTTCCAGATAAAACGCAAGAATATTGATTTCAGTTTTTGTGCCATTCCACTCTCGTTATATAGCTCTAGCCCCTGTCCCCTTTTGCTTAACACCAGGTGGTACCCATGTTATAAGGCACACCCGTACCTGCTCACCCTCATATATTTCTAAACGGTTCTTGTAATAGTATGCGAGAAAGTTTGTACTTGCTAGCAAGGTTAAAAAACCATCGCCTTCAATGCGAATTTTATATTAAAATTGTGCAATAAATTTATTTTTTCTAATTACGTCTTCAAATAAACCCTTAAGGGCCTATACGGTTCTAATGGCGCGTATTGTGAAATAGAATTGAGCTTTTACTAAAAACTAGAAAATGAAATTACAAACAATTTATGCAATTTATTTTTAAAAAAATTGTTGGCTCTGAAACTTATTTTGTAATAATTTATGATATTTTATTTTATAGTTATAGAACGTAAACGGTAGTGTAGAAGATACGACTATATGACAATATCTTCTACGAATTATAGTTTAATTAGACAGTTTTTTAAACTGCCATAGCCAATACTAATTTATTTTTATTCATTTACCTAAATTTGATGTAATTTGTTTGCCTAGTTAAAAGTAGTTTAAATTTTCCATATTAAAAGTAGTTTAAATTTTCCAAATATGACGCATCGTATATTTTTATAATATTTATATATATATTTTTTATAATAATATATTATAAACATTATTTAGGTACATATTCAACATGAAATTACTGAAAAACCAACAATAAAATCCGGGATTGTTAGAGATAAATAGGGTACACTTGTGGAAATATATAAGGACATGAAAGTTTAATCTTAAATATTACAAGTGTAAAAAAATATTTATACGAAATGAATCAAAATTATTAGATGAATTTGTGACATTGTTCCCAAACTATTTCGCGTACCGGCGCCCGTTTAAATTACTTATCGCCACTAGTAGTAGGACGCGCATAGCATAGCATTTATTAATTTAATGCATTAAACAATAAATATAATTATTCTTTTCTACATTAATTTTCGCGTTCACACTTTTTTATTTCATCAAGAAATGTCTCAAATAATTTGCAACGACATTAACAGCGCCAATATTATATGTTCGATATATATTGTTGCTCTGTGAAATAGTTCATAGACTATAAAAATAAGTTTCTATGGAAGTGAACATGTCACTATTTCGTCTAACCATTCAGATTCCTTCAGTAAATATATTTTTATTGATACATTGCGATGCTGAACCTTTTACAGTTGTAATATTTAAGATAAAAGTTCTATGTCCTTACATATTTAACGTGTGTAATATATTTATCTGACACTCCTGATTTTTTTTTGTTGGCTTTTGAGTAATCTCTTGTTAATTATGTATCGAGAAAACATTTCTATTCACGGGATATAAATGTGAACAAAAAGACTGTCCACATTTTAAGAGACTACAATGAAATTAATTAATTGATATAAATCAGCTTAATTTCCCTTACACTTATATAAGATATATAAGTATCAGATATCTATAATATATAATAAACGAATAAAAACCAGGAATTTATTATGATTTCTGTACGCTAAACAAAATTATTCATGAAATAATTCAATATATTTTTTCTCGCAAATTCCCACACGTAGAATTCTTATAATTAAATAGAACAATGTTTAGTCCTTATAACTATGAATATATATATATATATATATATATATATATATATATATATATATATATATATATATTCATATAAGTAAACAAAATCAGAGCGAATTAGAGCGAATCGGTTTTTCTTCAAGTGATACTAAATAATGTGAAAATTGTTATTAAAAAATGTGCTGATTTTTATCTTATCAATAATATTATATGGACATATATTTTTTAAATTTGATCAACAACATAATTCAATCACACATACTTTTGTACACTTAAATTATATCCATAGCTTTTAATTAAAAAAAAACTTTTGTATTCTAGATAAAATATAAGTGTGACGCGTGAAATAAGAGAATATTATTGCACCAATTACGATCGCTCGTTGGAGGCGTCTCTTAACGATTCTGAATGTTTTTATTGCCATTTTAAAATCTGTGGTTAATTCTGTATCGAGAAATGCTAAAACAATGTTCTTAACAATACTTTAGAAAACTGGGGGTTGATTTTCTGAAGTACTAACACACACATACACATATACTAACAGACGGGTGAATGACCCGAAGACCAATACCCGGTTACAGAATTGCAAATATATAGTAACTACTACTGTTTATTATCCGACTATCATTTTTTTTGCATTTTGAGTCGCATTTCCGACCCTTGAAAATCTACCTGCTTTAAGCAGATGATAGGACAACTTTTGTGATATTTTGTGTATTACTAGCCACGTCCAACAACATGTTGTTGCAAAATAAGTCATGGTGGTGCAAAATATTATACAATTATATATTTCAACCTGTTTTCAATAGTTTCTATACCGCCCCTCTAATTTTACTGAGAGACCCCCAATTGTACCAGCAGCTAATATAGCCCTGTGTCTATTTGGCAGAAGCTGATATGTGAATTTGACTAACTTTCTTCATAAATTTCCATAAATTCACTCATTAAGAAATGAGATGTTTTATTATTAATTTGGAGTTGTAATAACGCCCGACTTTTCTTTCCATATGTAAAATATTACTTTAACGAAACAGAATATGTGGTAATTTAAAGTTAAGTAGAATAATTGAAATAGTCTTATCAGCTTTTGGCCACAGAATTTATCGTCGTGGATAAATTATGATAATAATATGTTTGTGCGACCTGACTTACCACTTTAAAGTTATTATGTGGCTCTACAGTTCAAACATTTTCCCACCACTGGTGTAATCCATTATTACTGATAATAAAGATAATTTAATTTGGATAAATACCATTATATAAATTATTTAGACGGGTTACCAAGAAAATAATCCCATGATTCACTTTATTTGCCTATTTCCACCTATTTGTTTCTGATAACTTTATCTAATGATAATAATAAATTTATTTATATATATATATATATATATATATATATATATATATATATATAAGGTGGAAACGGATTAAAAAACCAACGTTTTTTAATAGTTTTTGGGTGGTGCAGCAATCAAACGCTGTTTTTGATTTGAATACACTTTATTCTATCGCCAATATTTCGTGCCTCAAATAGACACTTCTTCAGGGCTTAGAATGTGTGTATATAGCTATTTTTCATTGTATTTTATTTTCTATATACACACATTCTAAGCCCCGAAGAAGTGTCTATTTGAGGCACGAAATATTGGCGATAGAGTAATGTGTACTCAAATTAAAAATAACGTTTTATTTCTGCACCGCCCCAAAACTATTAAAAAACGTTGGTTTTTTAATCATATATATATATATATATATATATATATATATATATATATATATATATATATATATATCCTTTGCAAAATACTTTAACAATACTATATACTATATTATAATAAATATATTAGATGGCCATTGTTCTCTCAATATGTAAAAATATTAATAATTGATATACACTAAAATATTATTGGATAACCAGTAATATTTACGTTTACTTCCACAGCTATAATCAGAGTGATAGTTCTTGGTTGATAATTGTGTCTATTCAGTACGCTAGTTAGTTTGGAGTAGGGTGTCCGACCGTCCCGTATTTGTCTGGGACGAAACGGACGGGGTACGTAACGCTAGTATTCACATGGTTGGCGTCGTTTGTTTATTAGTGATGTGGCTAAAAAAGTTGTGTTAAACGTGAAAGTACGGGTTAAATAAAGTAAAAATGTGTGTATCGTTGTACATTTATGGATATCTACTTAACTTTTCATTACCAAGGTTAGTTAAAAATATACTAAATTGTAAACCAAGCGCGTGTTGAGTGACGTCAGAGTCAGCTGTTTGCCGCGTCGCATCGCATCTCTATCTTTTATAGTACGTATTCACTTACGTAGCTGTAGGAAGTTGACGTCCCGTTGCATTCACTATGTGGCGCTAGCAGCGCTAGTGAGTTCTATATCATATACCGCGTAACCATTCCTAGTCGCCCGCTTGGCTGATATGTATACATATTAGATATTGTTTTATTAATAAACTAATTAGTTTGTGAGAAGAAATCATTATTTTCTTTTATTAAAATAACTTGGTATTGTATGTTTTTTTTAAATTTAAACTTATTTTAGCCTTTAAACTACTACTTTTATTATGATCACTTAATACATACGATGTTGGTAGACCACTAAATGTCACAAACATAAATTTTAATTAACGCTAATAACAAATTTTAATAATATAAAATATAAATGTTTAGTACGACCACCGCACTACCGAACATATTATTGTTAAAACGGAATTTAAAATATGTTATAATTTTCTTAAATATCATATAATATCACAAATATATATCTGTACCTCGGAGGTATAGAACACCATGTCCATTTTTTACCAATATGGCATTTACACATACATTCGTAATACGTTTTATTTTTTGCTTTACCCAGAGATATAGAACATTATATCCTAGACCAGAGGTGGTCAAACTTTTGATCACCTGGGGCGACCTGTTTAAATTATAAGCGGCGATCTACCAACATCGTAAATATAAACATAGATAATACCAATACGTATTCAATATGAAATGGGGCGACCTGTTTAAATTATAGGCGGCGATCTACCAACATCGTATGTATTAAGTGATCATTAGAAAAGTAGTTATTTAAAGAAAAAAATAAGTGTAAATTTAAAGTAAACATAGATAATACTAATACGTATTCAATATGGTATTTTCTAAGAGAAAGTAATGATTCTTCTCACAAACTAATTAGTATTAATAAAATATGTGTACATATCAGACATACGGGCAACTAGTAATAGTTACGCGGTCGACGCTTTGGCCACCCCTGCCCTAGACCAAGTCTAACGGGAGATGTTATTGAAAGAACACCAAGTCCACTTTTGGTCAACATATAACGAACGCGAGATAGATTGTTATGTCTAATTTGTTCTTTAGTCGTGTTTTCATTAATTGGTTCGCCGTTATATTCGCACCAAAATGAACCTCCCAGTGTATCACAATTATGTTAATTGCTTCAGTATTAGTATTTCGTGCAGCTTTACAAATACTATTTACAAATATTTTTTTGCCATACAACCTTTCTCTTTTTCGCGTACAATGGCTACGCTGTGATACTATTTTCAGCAAAATACAAATTTGTAATAGCTACTTTATAGTTATAATGTTGGTACCACTACTAAAACAAATTCAAAATTCATTTGTCTGTTGCCTGTAACGCAATTAGTAAAATAAAACAGACCTGTGTACGCTTCATGCAAAATGTTTGTAGCAAATTGTTTTATTTTGCACTCTGAAAAAGCAACCAAATTTTCACTGCCGAAGCTAACATAAAAAATGAAAGAAACTATTAATTGAAATTAGAATCAAAAAAATTACATGAACATTGTTGTTTAATGTTCAGGTAGGAACTCACCCTACGCCTTACGGCACTACTCGTTTACGGCTAATAGGGGTCAGGGTACCATCTAGGTTGGACCATAATCATTTCGCCGAATTCCGACTGGCTTCTGGTCCGAAGAGCTGAATGTAGTCGAACCATAAATTAGGATAAATTAAAGCGACAGAAAAAATAGTATGTAAAACACACTTGTTTTACAATATACTATTGTATCTCAGTTACTACGTTGATTGTAGAATAAATAGTTCAATCAACGGTCATCATAACAATCAGTATAATTTATCTATACTATAACGTGTTTTTTGTCATTTAGATACAGTCTGTATTGTTAACGTGCTGTGCACACGGATGTTCCGAATATAAATTTTGAACAAACGTTCCATTTTTATTTATATTGCCCATAGCTTAATTTTTTCCTTGCCTCTATTATATTGATCTAAAGAGTACGTTCTGTATTCCTAACTAACCGATTTTTAAAAATGTTGATTATTCTTCTCTTATTACAAGTGTGGTAAGTAAGCAAGATAAATAAATTAAAAAATTGTAATTACTAAAGGAGTCCCCAAGTAACATGATTTTCTATGATTGGTATCTCAATACATTTAGAATTGGTAAGGATTTTTTAAATATATATTGTGCAACCAAGGTTATATGTGATTTCATTTTAGGTACATCGGCATGTAATATGTAAGGACATCTATGTCAGTTCAATGTGAAAACAACAGATGGAACATATTTACCTAGACAGTAAAATAAAATGCAGTCTGAGAAAATATATTAATATGATTCTACAGAATTTATAGGACACAGTTGAAATTTGGAGAGTTATTGTGTTACTCCAGGATAAAAAAAAAGTGTTTGCATTTTTTTCAGCTGACATGTATAATACGTAGTTCAGGAGGATATTGCGATATTTATTTATTTGTGGGCATATATATATATATATATATATATATATAAATATATACATATATATATATATATATATATATATATATATATATATATATATATATATAAATATATACATATATATATATATATATATATATATATATATATATATATATATATAAATATATATATATATATATATATATATATATATATCTCTATATAAAGTAAATGTTTTGAAGACGACCGAGCTATCATTTATGTTTTTCGTGTTGTTGCAAAAGTGAGTCGTGGGATCGAATTCTCATGGAGGCTTGTGGTTTTTAAAATTTATATACTCTTAATTTTATTAGAGTATTTATTGTTTTCAATTAATTCAAATCTTTAAACAATTTGTTTTTGTTTGCTATTAAAAATTATTCTTCGTCGGACAATGATGTTTTTAAGTCCCTATATATAAATCCATATCAATGGTTTGAAGCCAAACGATCATTTATGTTTTTTGTTCTGTCAGTGCAAAACTGGGTCGTGGGTTCGAATTCATAGCGAGGGTGGTGCCCTTTTATATTTCTAAATCTTTAATTAATTGGTGTATTAACTATTTAGAATTTATTGTATTCTTTAAATTAAGGATTTGTTTTTACAAATCATTAGCTGTATACAGAAGTATTGCATTATTTCTACATCCATAAATAGTGTATTATCCATTAACAAAACAATGCGAATAAAAGTAGAGAGGTTGATTGTTATCAAGACCAACCAATCTATCTCGCACACGATTTCAATCGACTTGGGCTTACATTACTCACTTTTGTATAAATCAAGACTTAATCAATTAGTAAAATTTATTTAATCGTATACAATTGCGGAAAACAAGGTATTGCAGAGTTTAAGGGCCGGTTCTACAATTGGTATTTAACTCGAGAATAAGGTTATTCGTGGAATAAGTGTGAGATATTGATGCTAATATCTCAAATTTATTCCACGAATAAATAGCCGTATTCTCCAGTTAAATGTCAATTGTAGAACTGGCCCTAAGTCGTATGAAATTCCCGTCCATCCCACCTTTGTTAGTATAGTTTTTTTTAATAGGGTAGCATACGTTTTGGAGTTATTCAAACAATGTTAAACCACTATATACATTGGTGACCGTCTTGTTTCAAGACCAACCAAACAGCGCAGTAGACTAGTATATAATATTCATGTACACTATTACAATGGACTTAAACTGTGCATAAGACTGTTTTTCTGGACTTTCTAATATTCAATCAATTTCATTGATTAATCCAGACTTTATTCATAGAAATTTTACGGGAAACAGTATCGTGTATGTTTCCAGTAAATTTCTATGAATAAAGTCTGGATTAATCAATGAAATTTATTGAATCATCGAAAGTGCAGAAAAACAGTGCAGAGCGCAGTTTAATTCAATTATAATAGTGTACAGGGATATTTTGGCTGGTCTATAACCAACCAGCCTCCTCAATGTCTGCGTAGTTTTGCTACACACTGTGTCGATACACTGAAAACGTCATTGTGACAGAAATTGCCAAAACCAATTTTAAATACCTTGAATAGCGCTTGTAATTGGAGATTTAATGACACCTTTTGTTTAATTATTATTCTGTGTTTCCAATAAGACACCTTACACGATCAATATTACTGTCAATATTTTAGAATAATGACAGTATTACTGTACGATAATATGTTTAAAATATTGACAATATTACTGCTCGTGTAAGGTATAGAAATGATGAAATGAAGAGAATAATGATGTATATGTATATAAAAGGAGGATTGAAGTAAATATTGACAGTAGTAGGATTGACAGTATTAATGACCGTGTAAGGTGCCTTAATAGAGAGAAATGCACCTTAGACGGTCAATAATACTGTCAATCCTAGTAGTGTCAGTATTTGCTTCAATCCTCCTTTTATATTTATCACGTAATCAATCACTCAATTTGCTTGAATCCTCCTTCAATATTTATCAAGTAATCAATTATGCGAATAAACATGAGTATTCTATTCATTCCATCATTACTATACCTTAAAGGCATCTTACACGATCAATATTACTGTCAATATTTTAGAATAATGACAGTATTACTGTACGATAATATGTTTAAAATGTTAATTATTATAAAATGTTGCCAGTATTACTCATCGTGTAAGGTATAGTAATGATGTAATGAAGAGAATATTGATGTATATTCGGATTATTGATTACTTGATAAATATAAAAGGAGGATTGAAGCAAATATTGATAGTACTAAGATTCACAGTATTATTGACCGTGTAAGGTGCCTTTTGCACGATCAGTAATACTGTCAATATTTTAGATTAATGAATATTTTAAACATATTATGTAATATTATGTAATATTATGTAATATTATGTAATATTAAGTAATACTCTCATTATTCTAAAATATTCACAGTATGATTGACCGTGTAAGGTGCCTTTATAGTAACTACATTTCCTAGATAATGTATTTATTGTTGCTATAACAACGAATACTTATGGGTTACTTATTAAGGCACCCTACACGGTCAATAATACTGTCAATACTAGTACTGTCAATATTTGCTTCAATCCTCCTTTTATATTTATCAAGTAATCAATTATCCCGATAAAGATCAGTATTCTCTTCATTACATCATTACTATACCTTACACGATGAGTAGTACTAGAAACATTTTAGAATAATGCAGATTTTAAACATATTATCGTACAGTACTACTGTCATTATTCTAAAATATTGACAGTAATATTGATCGTGTAGGGTGCCTTTTAGATTCATACATTTATGAAACGTTCGTGAATACGGGGGACAATAAATTTAATTAATTGATTAATTATCTTTTTTTGTAATCTAAAATTATCCCCTCTCCGCTAAATGAAGAGTTACCAAGTAACCGAGTTACACCTAGTCTGTATAATATTGTTATTACGAAGCTCAATTACTAATCCATATGAAAATGTATTATATAATAAAGACTAATTTTTAAATTATAATTTAGTTTTTGTTTAATTGTATTTATACAAAAATAATAATACTATGTAAAAACTGTATATAAAACTGTATATAAAAAATAAACACCATTCATATTAAATTGTTCAGTGTAGTAACCGTTTTTATTTTTAGGATTTTATAGGAATGTGAGATTTGAGAAAGACGACGCGGGAAGATCGATTTGTCCAAAGTGTGATAACACATACAAACAAAGATCGCATTTAATCAGGCACTTGCGATATGAATGCGGAGTTAAGCCGAGATTTCAGTGCTCTTACTGTTGCCGCAAGTTCAAGCAACGCACAAAATTGGCAACGCATTTACAAATGCATGCTGACAAAATGCACGATTGAAATTTAATGGGGGGAAGGGGTTAATTGGTATAGGTTTCATAATATTTTTATACACACATATTTTTCTATGGTGACCTGTTATAGTTATTCTTGTTGAACACGTTATGTTAGAAATTACACGATTTTCATGTTACTGAATAAAGTTAATATTTTACAAGTGGTTTACTCTTTTTATTAAACATGGTGATGATAAATGATTCTAATAATGATCTATCTAATATAATTATTGGATAAAGGATAACACAAATCGTTACCGAATATATACATATAGACCGATTAAAAGTCTTCGGTGTTTGAAGCTAATTTAATTTAAACAGCTCTAAAGGACCATTCACAATAACCGTGGTAGGGGTAACGTAGCGGTAAGCGAAATTGCACACTTGTATATAAATGCGACGCAGTAAAACTATGACAGAACATGGGTAATTATCTCTACCATAATTATCGTATAGCATTACTGCCCAATTCTGAACGTCTGAATTTTTTATAGCAGTGGGGAGTTCGATCCCCGGCGGGGAGCAAATTTTCGAGAATCACATTTCATAGTCTTTCAGGGGTTTTCTGTGAAGTTAAGGTAAATACCGGGTGATTAAACTCCTCTGAGCCCTCCCTTGACCGGCGGAAATGCCTCACGTTTATCAAGTTTTTTTTTTTAAACGAAGACAATGTTTTAAAACATTTATGTTTTTTTTATTGACAGTTCTGTCAGTTCAAAAATGGAAGTCAGTTTTTATTCATTGTTTAATTGAAGTATTTTGAAGTAAGAATGTGTCCTATTGTAAATAAAAATCATCCCCGCCGAACGGCGGAAATTTCACCTAGTAATTTAAAAATGTCACATAGTAAGCATCAATGAATGCTTTTTTCTAGTAGTTCTAGGATATGATAAAACGAGTTACAAGACATGTAACGTTGTCAGGGTTTACAATATCTAGACATTTTAAAGAACTCGGGGTTATCGTCCCTTGTTCTTCAAACTTGTAAACCTTAATAATATTACTGATTAAGTAAACTACTAAAACAGCATTCCGTGTTCGTATAGCGATATTGGACCGGCAGCGAACGTGTAAACATCTAACAGCTTAGAAACAGGCACGAATAGATATTTAATGGCATAAGAAACAAGTATAGCTTCTAATAGCCACCTTGAGGTCCTCTTTCAATCGGACTATAGCAAATAAGGATAGTATATGCTTATCGTACTATACAATTAACAGTAAAATCAACCAATAACAGCAGCATTTTCGGTCATTGCTGTAGTAACTAACAAAAACATCTGTTTTCAAATACCTGAGATTACTTAAGGGCTGCAAAATTTTATTTGCTAAGAGCGACGACACACTTTAATACTCTCTGATGAGATAACTATATGCTATATAAATATAAATAGTCCAATAGTGTTCTCCGGAGGTAAATGATAGTTGCAAAGAACGTAACTGTATGAAAGAGTAAGAATATATACAGAAGAAGTAGAGATACAGCCTAGCGACGCTGTGCTACATATTTTTGCCAAAAACAGTGGTAGCTATTCAAAGGAAAATAATATTGGATTGGATACAAGTAAATACATCTACGCCAGCGATATATAAACATATATTGATTGAATGGATAATTGTTATATATACTCGATCTGAGTGCAGAGAAATAGGATGGATACAGCCGGAATATGTGATGAAGTGAGCAAAAACTGGAGATGATACTTAGCGGAGGATAGAAGAGGATTGAATGAGATGAAAACAATAAACAAATTCAACACAATATAGCAGTTAATATGCATAATATAAAAACAAAGTGAATATTTTGAAGCCCACCGACCTGTCTATTGAGACTTTTGTGCTGTCAATGGATATGATGGCATATATTTTTATTACTGACAATTTTGTTCATCAAATGTGTACAAAAACAACGCGATAGTAGATTGCATCGATTGCTATCTTAGAAGTTGTAACTGCATAGTTAGAAAAAAAAGAAGCAGCATGGTGCACACTATTACGCTTGATAATGTTTTGAGAGAAAAAGTATACATATAGTCACACGGACAATTTTGTTCGTCAAATGTGTACAAAAACAACGCGATAGTAGAATAATGGCGTCGATTGCTATCTTAGAAGTTGTAACTGTATAGTTAGAAGAAAAAGAAGCAGCAGGGTGCACACTATTACGCTTGATAATGTCTTGAGAGAAAAAGTATACATATAGTCACACGGACTCAGAGGAGTTGGCGAGATATTTAATTTATCATACTCCGTAGAACGACGGGAATTTCACCTAGTATTTTATATATTTATATTTAGGGGTATGATTTAGACTGTATGCTAAATAGGAGTAATTTATTTACGTATGTATGTATTAAGAATAATATGATCCAACACCGGTATCCTTCCCACATTAAGAAAAAAAGTAAATTATACCAACTGTGTTTTATTTATATACATCAGAATTTATTACCATGAGAGAGAATGAGAGAAGCCAACACTCCAATTTTAATTTTTGTGTTGTAGATCGTTGTATGTATATTACACAACCCGACAGCTTTTTACATAAAATCTTTTTAGATGTTCCCGCGCCACCGCCACCACCACCCGGTGAAATTCCCGGCGAAAATTTACTGGGAAACAATTTCATACGAAAACAACCGATCGTCCGAAACTTGCAATACGATTGTGGTTTACAAGCGTCATTCCAATGCCCTCTCTGTCCAAGAAAGTGTAAACGCGATGACGTGTTGCGAGATCACTTGCAAAAAATCCACAGAATATTTTAACAAATAAAATAAAATCATATTCACTATTTATTTATATGTAGCACAATGAGGTAAATAATGTGTAACATTAGGCATTAATGCAGATCAAAATTGTATATGTTGTAGCATAAAAATGTAATATTGATAGGAAATTACTTTGTGTGTTAATATTTTTATATCAAATCTATTTAAAAAGAAAATGTCGTTAGAAACGAATGATTGAGTCGTCGGAATAGTGCAAAAAATATATTTGGGCTCTAATAAGACTTTAAAAGTTGTAAAGATTTTACGAGGCTACGGTAACTATGATTAGGATTTAAATTAAATGCTATACTGTTAGAAGAAAGTTAAAGTTTGGTATGTCATAGATCTTACTACTTGATATAATAAATGTTTTCTTAAGTCTTAAGCATGAAGTACTACATTCGTCAAGAAAAAGACTACTACTGCCTCAGTACTGGCCTGTTATTATTTGATTGATGTTTGTCACACTACTTAATATTTATATTTAACACAACTTTGGTCTTATTTGGAATAACACAGTGTTGTTTATACACCTTTATATGTGTATAAATCTATAAATTTCACTACACAAGAACATAATAAAAATTGAGTGCCAAGAGGTTACCCAGTATTTTGTATGTTACAGATCTTACTACTAAATGTTTACTTAAGTCTTAAGCATGAATTACTATATAAACTACTACATTCGTCAAGAGAAACACTACTAAAAAGTCTACTATATCCAGCGGATACTATGACCAATAACGTAATCATGTGCATTACGTGATTGGTCATATTACGACCTGAACATAGGGCATGAATAATTGAAACTAGAAATGTGTTTTTTGACGAATCTAGTACAATGCAATTCACGCTTTAAAAATATGATTCGTAATCACTACATAAAGTACTACATTCGTCAAGATAAACACTACTAAAAACTCTGCTATATCCTGCGGATACTATGACCAATAACGTAATCATGTGCATTACGTGATTTGTCACAGTACGACCTGAAGATAGGGCATGAATAATTGAAACTAGAAATGTGTTTTTTGACGAATCTAGTACAATGCAATTCACGGTTTAAAAATATGATTCGTAATCACGAGTCGAAACCGTAACTGCGATTTCACTGCCTTGGTTAATACAAATTAATTACTATTTCAGTTGTTATGGTTAAAAATAAATGCAATTACTACACGTAATTTTATGCACATTATTCATTCTAAAAACCAAATATATCGACTAATTAGATACTGTAGACTAAATAGTTACGACTTTATATTTTTTCTGAAAACTTTTATTATTATTAATTTAGATTTTTAGCTCATGACATTACTTTTAACTTTCTTCTAATAACTAGTTTTTATTTGCATTATTTATATGTAACAATAAAATATTAAATATTTTATCTAGACTGATTAAAGCAAAACTGAACTAAATATAATTTCATTATAGACTTAGCCCTAATAATTTCATATTATAAACCGATATCTAAGTTATTTTTTAACCACAATATATTTTGTAGAATTCTCCATTGAACATTCTACAAATTAAATATATTTCACTGATATTGATAGACTACTAAATGTAATTTTTAATTTTACTATTATTATAGGATAAGATTATAATATATAGGACTTACATATTGAGAATAACGCTATATCGTAAATTATACCATACAGTTAATTTTAAAATTATGTAATTAATTTAGCCCCGTATATACATATGCGTAACTTAGGGCCAGTTGTTCAATAGTCGATTAACTAACTTAAACTGAGTTTATCGCAAACTCAGTTTACGTTAAGAGTCACTTGTCGATGCTCTTTAAATACTGCACAACAACACGAGACACTTCAAACAAACTCAGTTTACCGTTAACCCAACACCTATATTACATATACAGATGGTGTTACTTAAACTCGTTTTAAGCTAGTTTAATCGACTGTTGAACAACTAGCCCTTAGTAACTCAGTACTGTTGCTAACGGTTATCTAATTTGGATAGCTGGAAACAAATGTGTAACAATACTAACTTGCTAAGAAACACATATATTAAACGTTTTTGAATACGGGCATTAGTTTATCATTCAATTATTTCAAAGTATATTTAGTATTTTAATATTTGCAACAATCACACTAATCATGCATGTTAAGACGCTTAAACATTAGCAAGAAAGCTCTTCTTGTTAGTGTCTCCAAAATACGTACATTTGTTTAATAATAATTACAAATAGAATTTTCAAATATGAATTAATTAATCTCAATAATTCGCATACTGGTGGGATTTTAATTTTTTAAATGCTAGTTTGGAATAACTTTCAACTTTTAAATATTAAAAAAAATCTTACACGTGTTCCGAATACAGATTTTGTAGGATAATGTGCTTCCAATTTTACACGTTTATATTAACAAGAAAACTCTTCTTGTTAGTGTATCTATGTAATGTCTGAAAATACGTTCAAATTTGTTTAATAATATTTACAAACAGAAATTTAAAAATTAATTAATTATTCTCAATAACTCATGCACAGGTGGGATTTAAATGTTTAAATTCTGTGTTAGTTTGAAATAACATTCAACTATAAAATTATTATTATTTTAAATCATACACATGCTACGAACACAGATTGTGCAGGATAGTAGTTTCGTGCTTCCATCCTAATTTCGATACAAACTTTAATGTTTTTTTTTTAATATCAAACTAGTCAGTACTGGCTTGTTATTATTTGATGTTTGTGACACTACTAAACATTATTATTTAATACAATTTTCGTCTTATTTGGAATGACATACTGTTGTTTATTTGTGTATAAATCAATAAATTTCACTTAAATAGTTGCACATAAAAAAATCGCGTGCCAAGAGGTTACCCATTAAGCTATTATTGATTTTCTTCCATCGGAATAGAATACCTCTAGCTAAAACTTCGGCTGCCTAGAAAACCGTGTTGTAAAACTGGCCGAGAAAACATTATACGATTTCCAAGAGCGCGATAAACTTCACCGTAATATACTGCAATTCACTATTTATGTAAATTATATCGATCTTGAAATTTTGGACATTTGAAGTTTATAGACTGATACGACATGAATTTCTGTAGAACCCTGATGGAAGGTGTATTTTGTATTGGTCCCTACTATGTATGAAGGGCATCTATATTTAATGGAATACAGGTGTGACATTTATTTGAATGACTCACGTGAATTCCATTAAATGTTGATATCATTAATAGATAGTAGGGACCAATACAAAATACAATTTTCAACTGGACACATTAAACACTTATTGAAATGTCTGCAGTATAAATCTATAAGATTTAGTATATTTATGAACATAAAAACAGATTTAGATGCCAGAGGTTACCTAGTAGATTGCATTTCATTTTTTGCAACTAAAACCCCGGTTTCCTGGGAAAACGGTACCTTCAAGCGTCCGAAAGGACTTATGTGTATACCGAGATACCTAGATAGACTGTAAATGACTGCAATCACCGCCTACGTAAGGTATACCGTTATCGTGGAATTGTTCTATATGTTTTAATATTATAATTTGTGTTAATATTCACAAATGTTTAACGAAAGTTCATAAATTTATACGTAACGTAATTCTCATTATGTTTAATTATACGATCCCTATTGGAAGTTGTTTTTGTATTGATCCCTACTGTCTACGAAGGGCATACAAAATACAACTTTCAACAGAGATCGCACATATTAAATATATATATATATAGAATAATTTTTGTTTCAAAGTCACTAAAGAACATTATCTTACAATAAGTTTCAAATCTAACAATACACAAAAGTATCAACAATGTCAAAGATAAAATTAGACAACGCATCCTGATGCCTATTTATTAGAGTATTAGTATCAACTAAATGATTACGTTGGTTAAACAGGGAGAAACTTCTATGAAAGGAACAATTGAAATTTCTTCTAAACAGCAAAACTGTATAAGTATAGTTTTAATACTATTTAAAAGAACAACCTAGTACAACATATGTATATACAAATTATTATGATTTCCTAGATAGTAGTATACTTCACCGTTTAACGCAATTCGCCGCTTACAGTAGGTTTGCCATTTATTAGGCATTTTCCAATTTGTTTAATTTGTGAGAACCTTGTTGGAAGTTGTATTTTGTATTGGTCCCTACTATCTACGAAGGTCATCAACATTTATTGGGATGCAGATGTATCATTTACTTGAATAATTCAGCTGCATTCCAATAAATGTTGATGTCCTTTATAGATAGTAGGGACCAATATAAAATACAATATTCAACAGGATTCGCACAAGTTAAACATGTATAATTAAAGTTTCGAAATCAACACTACCTTATTCAAATTTACAATGTCAAAGATAAGATATACAAATTCTGGTATCTATTTGTTATTTGAGTATTAAGGATTTCTAAAATGCTTATATTATATACATTATTCAAACAGGGAGAAACTTTGAGGAGCGTATAAGAAAAAAAAATCTTTTTCGAAACGACATCCATTAAATGGTTGGCGTATGTCCAACCATTTAATAGAACACCTACATAATATTCAAATTCATCAGCTTGAATTTACTCGAACTCTTTGAAATTGGAAAATACAAAAGCTAGGAATTTTGTTAAACGATCAATTATATATTAACGTAGAAGTATATACCGTAATACCGGTAGAGCATTATTGAAAAATTATTCAAAATAGAACATTCTTCTTCTTGCATATATTTCTTGAATCTTTTATGAAGCTCGAAGACGGAGGATGATATACCATTTATCCTCTTCGATGTATTTAATAAGTAGTAGTATATACATTATTACAAGTTTATTAACATAGAAGTATACACCGTAATACAGGTATACAATTATAGCGGCCAGGATTTTCGAATTAACCAAAACGCATCCAAAATAAATGAGTCTCTTTCTTGCATGTAATTCTTGAAGCTTCTATATAGCTCGAGGAAGGAGGATAATATGCCATTACAAGTTTATTAGCGAGGAATTATTAATAAAGTATACACCGTAATACAGGTATACAAAAAACATCCAAAATTGAAGATTCTCCTTCTTGCACATATTTATTGCAGCTGCTATCAAGCAGGGTGGATAATATATCATTTTTCCTCTTCGAAGAACAAAATTTGTTTTGAGTACAGCCAACTACAATATAAAAGTATTGAGAATATATCGCACTGTGAGACGTGTGTGAAGTGTCGTAAATTCCAAAAGTTAATTTTTAGGTTTTGATTTTTGTTTTGATGATTCTTATGTATATTTTAAGAATTTTTCAATCCTATTTTTGCGTTTTGAATAAACCAAATAATCATTTAAAAAAATTAGATAAAATTATACTGAATTGGTAAACTACTGGAACTATTGCAATCTTCATAATACATTTATCTCGATCTATCTGTTTTTGGAAGTTACGACAATTGTCATCTCATAGTGCAATATATTGTTTTCAATATGAAATGATTGAAAGTCATTAACATCTTTAAATTTCAATAATCAAAGGATTTTGAAGAAGTATACCAACATTTGGGACAGATGGAGTACTAGGTTTCAATAGACACAATTGGCACTCCTGATTTATTCAATCTATACAATATTAAAACACAGACAGGGGTTATAATGATCAAGTGTTAAAAGAAAAGTCCTTTAAGTCATAACAGCACTTTAAAGGACTTTTCCACTAAAATAGCATTTTGAGAACTATAAACAGTTCCTAATGTCTCCAGTAATACGAGCATACACAAAACAGTTATATACACAACACTATATTATTCCAAATCATACAAAAATATGTCAAATTATAAGTAAATACGTCAACATTTTATTTTTTATTTTATTGCATGTGTGAAATCAGTCTGACAGTGCTTTTTAATCAGCTTCTCCTTCTTAGAAATAATATCATAAGTAATAATTTAGGAACATATCCAGTACAACTTTAGAGTTAAAGTATATACAACATTACATTATACAGCAATTTCTTATAATTACGATCCTATCATAGTAATACCTACATAATAAAACAATTATTTTAAACCGTATATCAATGTATATGTGTGTGCGCGTAATTTTGTTTGTGTTACTAATTAAGCTGAATAAATATTAATAATTAGTAATAAAATAAGTATATAAAATCAGTAATTAATTTTAGATGCTTTTCAATATGTTTGAACTCATTAGCTCGAAGTATCAAGTAGCTATGTATTGTAGTTAGTAGCAAAGAGTGTACATAACTCATTAAAAAATGTACTATTTATTTCATTTACAAATTATACAATAAAGATTGATTGATTTCGTATATGTTTTGTTACATTTTAGGATTAATTTTAAAGCCACCGGAAAGAACGTAGATTTTGGCTAACAACATACGTAAGGGATAAGTATTTTGTAATATTTATTTCATATACAAGTACTTTAAAGTTTTATAATTGAATAATAAAATAATTATAGTCAAGTAATACTGTCGTATTCCAAAATATTGATAGAAGTATTACTGATCGTGTAAAGTGTATTGGTGGTTGAACAGAATAATGACATTCATCCGGATAATTGATTGGTTGATAAAAATTGAAGCAAATACTGACAGTACTAGAAATGAGTATTATTGACCATGTAAGGAGCCTTTATGAGGGGATTCCCACAGGAAAAGCAATCTGGCCTTCAAATGGCAAAACATTACTACATCAATGAGAGCTTCGCTTTCATATAACCTATATATATATATATATATATATATATATATATATATATATATATATATATATTATATATCCGAAAAATATGTTGCTACGTTGTAATGAGATCATCAGCATATCTAGGTATTATGTTTAAATAATTTTATATATATATATGTCAAAAGTCACTATAACATCTTATATTATAAATATTTCTAGTATATCACTAGCGGTGGGTGTAACAAGTTTAACCCTATCTTGTCAGTATTCCGGTATATTTATTAAGGTATAGTATGATTGATAGAGGAAGCGTCACACGATAAGTTATTTAAAGCTATTGAAAGCTATTACTATCTGCTAATACTATTCCTAAAGTAATTAATACCTTTTAATACCGGTTTTTAAAGATGTTAGAGATGTTTAATTAAATCAGATAGCTGTGAAAAGCTATTTAATAGTTTTAAACACTTCGGTGTGTAACACGCCTTTTTTTTCAATCGGACTATACCTCAATAATTGAATCTGGAATAGCGACAAAATAAGGTTACATTTGTTGCACCCACCTATGGTTGATGGAACAGGTTTTTTGGTCCTTTGAGCATAATAAAGCGTGAAGACGTTGTACTATATTCGTCAAGAAACAAGTTTCTAGTTTCAATATTTCATGTTATGGTATTCATTGGAGATTGCTTCAGGATAGAGCTTCAGTCATTTGCTACGTTCAGGTCGTGCTATGACCAACCACGCACTGGTCATATAAAATAGATGCGCAGTACTGTTGAAGATGTGTTTGGTCATAGTATGAGCTAAACATAGCATATGACTAATTGAAATTCTTGAAACAATCTCCAATGAAGACCTTTGGAAGATACGTAACGTACAAACCACAATTATAAGGTTGACATACAAATGGAAAAGAGAATAAAGATATAACAAGGAGAGTCCTAGAATACAGAGAAAGAGAAAGGCCAATGAAAGGAAGACTATAATATACATAGCAAAAATAAGTACATCAAGAGCATATAAAAATACTACATAAAAAGGCAAGAGACAGATAGAAATGGAAGGAAACAGTGCAAGAAATAAGCAATATAAAATTAAATTAAATTGTTTCACAGTAATTTCCTTTATTTGGTCGTTTAAGGAGTTTCATTGAAGTTATGGAGTGATTATTGTTGAACTAAAATTCATTATAGGCCAGGATCAAGTTTTTGGTAGAATTACAACAAATAAGGTATAAGTATCGTTAACTCTTTATGTAAAAATATATAGTACAATAATATTTTTTTTTAGATTTCACTTGCAACAACTGCGGGAAAACTATATCGCACGGAAAAAGATTCAGAATGCACGAGCGCATGTGTTTTAATCCAGAAACCTACATGCAATGTCCGTTTTGTTATTACAATTCGAATAGATTAGATAATTTAAAACGCCACGTCCGTTTAAAGCACGAAGGAGATAATCAAGTATATTATATTAATAAACATAATTAATAATATTTTTCTTATACGTTTGTATAATGTATAAAATAAATTTATTCACTGATTTATGCTGCTCGAATATAATGTATTTTAATTTATTATTAATAAAAGCATTCCGTGCATGAACATGTATCCATTAATTGTAATTACAAATTTATTATTAATAGCTTTGAAGAAACTAAACAAGATTTCTGTGTTACTATTGAATTGTGAGCTATTGATAATATTTAAGATGAAAATGTATTAAATAATTTATTTATATGACTGTTTATTTTTCGAATTCCTTATAGGGTTACCATTTAAAATTTTAAAACTGATGAAACCCGTGTATTGAAAAGTTGAAAAAACAAACAACAAAAGATCAATGGAATACCGGGGGATTGTGATTGTGTGGGTGTTGTATTCTTGGTAATCATACTAATGGTACCTGATTATCTTTACGCATTTTTAAATTTTCCAATAAAATACCTTATGATACTGAGTATATTTTTTGTTTAACGTGGCGGTTATAAATCTATAGAGGGTACCCGTTTTTAAACCATAATCATAGGGCTTATCTTAAGAGAGGGGAGATAGGTATATCAGAGCAAAATAGCCCATTCTTGTTTCTTCATCATATTCTATCATATTATTCATATTTCTTTATAGATTATTGATCAGTATAAAAATTACGCCTACACCTTACGGTAGGTGTAGGCATAATTTTTATACTGATTAATAATCTATAAAGAAATATGACAAACTAAAAAAATTGTAAAAATAACAATATAACAACAGGTCATATTTCTTTATAGATTATTGATCAGTATAAAGAAATATGACCTGTCATTGTTAGTTTTTACGATATTTGAAAAATACCATAAGATTTTTAGTTTCCTTGATAAATTGAAGAAAAAATATATTCGCATGTCTAACCTATACATTATTGGACCACTTTTTGATGAGGGGTGTTTTTGATGGGCGCCATATTAGATTTATCCATTTTTGAGTTATTTTTTTTTTGTATTATACTATATTATACATGATGATTTAATATTAAACTTTCTTTAAGATTTAAAATTATTCATTTACGGGCAGTGTGCTTGAAAACAAAATCAATACGTTTTTTGAAATACACAAACAAAATATTGACAGTTGAATATAACACTATATGTCTAGAGCTTTCTAATAATTTCGCCAAGAAATTGATACATTAAAGTATTTTTTGTACTCATGTCCTAAGACAAGTCATTTGCTGCATCGATTCGGGTGCGGGAAATACTACTTCCCGCACTAGTGCGGGAAGTTCGCTCATTCGGGGAGCTTGCCTTCCTGCGCTAATAATGTAAATTACTATTAAGTATCAAGCGCAGAGAGTGATATATTTCGCATGAGCAGGTTATAGTACATAAGTTTTCTTTTTATTTATTTAAATCTTTGCATACACACAGAAAATACCTAAAAAGAAATTAACACAATAACCTAATTATAATTAGCCTATATATGTATTATTTGTTTATAACGTGCTATATGAATTTTGATATAAATATGTTGGCGTATCATAATTACTATTATTATTGTTAATCGTATGTTCTGGGCTATGTGCATGGTTGTTGCAATAAAAATTACCCTCACTAATATATTTATTTTTAGGCTATTACACGGAAAAACCATTTAAGTGCAACCGATGCAGTAAAAGCTATAAACACTTATGTAATCTTAGACGACATTCAAAGTATGAATGTGATGGTGTAGCACATTTCGTGTGTCAGATATGTAATAAGGCGTACACACAAAAGACAAGTTTGAAGCAGCACTTTATCATGCATCACTCGAATGATGGAGAAACCTACTCGGCGATCAGAATTTCAAGGAAATCGTATTGAAATTCAATGTATTTAAAAAATATGTATAAATCAGTTTATAATAAGTTATATTCCTAAATAAAATTTCATTTCTTATCGTTACAAGCATATTATTTGAAATGACTGAGTTTATAAAAATGGATACCATTTGTTTCATTCTGCAAGTAAACGCTGGTTCACTCAACTATGTTAAGAGACAAAATATTATTATTTTAATATATTAATAATATTTATTAAGGGGTTACTCTATTGTTTCATATTTGTATCATTGGAGGCGGTAGATATATAGATTATTTTAAATCTACGTTTGTCCTTATATGTGTAGCTACAGAAACGACTTAAGTAGAAACATATTTTTTAATAAAATTATATATCGAACGCCTGTACTAAACCGATTTCGTTTATCGTTCGGCAGCTGTTCCAAGCCGTTCTAAGCCAGCTAAGACCAGGCCAGAACAGCTCCCAAACGATAAACGAAAACGGCTATGATAAAAATATAAAAGCAAAAGAGCAATGCCTTAATAATTAATACTTTTATCCTCTATTTACGAATAAATAAAGCATTTGTATCTTATACGTACAGCTACAAACACAATTATAAGATGAAACAAGCTTTATTTATCCGTAAATAGGAGTTTCGCTGTTTGAAATGAATATAATAATTAATTAGATATTTTTTTTCGTGTAAAAGGACATTTCGAGTTCAAAAAGTTATAGTTATATATTTATATTGGAGATAAGAGTAATTACAATTACAATCTAGCTGAAATGATTTAAATGCATTGATTTCACAGATTGGCATTTATAATGATTTATTAATTTCTTCACATATATCCCTGCCATAATATCCTAATATATAATGTTAATTATAAATTACTAATACAAAGTACAGCATGTGGGCTCCTATTAAGGTTCCACGCGGACGGCCGACTACCTAAGACCAGCCCTGGCCGATTCCATACACCTTGGCAATAACCGGAACAAATTTTGAACAAAATCATAAGGAATATATATATATATATATATATATATATATATATGTGTGTGTGTGTGTCTTGTTCGTTTGGTGGTCGTTTTCACTGCCTATGCTGAAGTTCATCCCAAAGGTATTCAGATCGGGGCTACGCACTGACCATTCTAAAAAATTGATGCCCACTTCTTCCAAGTACTTGGTAACAATATTTGAGTTGATTTATCGAATAAGAATTGATTTCCTATAAATAGAGCAACAGCTTCTGCAAATATATCGTCTATATATTGACCAGAATTTAGAGAACCATTGATAAGATGATAAGGTCATTTCGCCCTTCGAAGAAAACTTTACCACACACCATAATTACACTACCTGTGTAGCTATTCTTTTGTGATACACACACTTTGGCATAATATTAATTTCTTCGCCAGACTCTTCCTCGTTCATCACCAAATCTCAACCAGAACCGAGATTCATGGGTGAAAAGCACACCGCTCCATTCTTGTATAGTGAATGCAATCAATTCCTACTGTGCCGAGGTTGTAATTCTATTTCCGGTCTTCTTGCAAATAATCCAGTTTCAGTGAGGCGTCTTCTAATCGTGCGTTCGCTGGCATTCACATTTTTTACCTGTTGCAAGTAATTTATGGCCGCAATAGCAACTGTATGCCGATTTCTTAATATTTCGATCATAAGAAAACGATCGTCGTCTCTTCTGCGGCCGGAATTAGCATGCTGCGCATAGCTAAACGCGATGAAAAACAGTTTGGGTATATAAGATTTTTCGAGCTCCATCGGTGAATGATAATGGCATAATTTGATTACCAGAAGACTTTGTAATATTGAAACACACAATTAGTGGTAAGACAGCGTTTGAAGAACCCTGTTATAGGAATAAATCTTTGTCTTAAGTAATTGCTAACAACGGCGGCAAATGACAATAACACTTTGTTACTAACAAATAATAGCCCAACTATCAAATTGAAGTGTTTCAAGGGATATTCGATAACAAAAACATATTGTAAATAGAAACATTTGAGGAAACATTTTTATTTTCAATATTCAAGGGGTGGCCACTTTTTGTGCCGGTCAGTTGTGTTGTGTGTAGTTTTATTATTCACGCGATTTTAGTTAATATTATCTCCCAAGAACTCGTTCCAGCTTTAAAGCTGCCATTAAGACATTACTGTTATTGCATTTATTAAGCTTTATTATGAAACCAGCGTCTATAAACAGTATTTGGCAATGGTGCGGATTAATATTTCTTCAGTCTATACAGTCGGTTATAATATGTATAACAATGTATGCAATTATTTGTGATTGTTAATGTTATATGCAGTGGCATTTTTATAAGAAATAAATACAAAATAAATCGTTGCAATTTTTATTATATAATTGTAAAGAAACCTTTATTTATATTGATTAACGAATGAGATGCTGGTTTTGGATCCATCGGTAAACAATCTTAAGTGAATCCTTTAAGGTTTTGCATGTAGCTTTTTTATCCATCTGCCCTATCAGGTATTGTTACCTTATAAGGCTTCGTAATGTATAAATAACACTAGAGAAGTTTTCTCTTCTTGAAGCCCTCTACTACACACCATCGTTCCACGTGTTAAAGTGCACCTTGCAGAAGTTCTGATGTGATGCCGTCAAATTTACCGACCGCGGGTAGTGCTACGTCGAATTAATTGATGTTTTGAAACTATCAATATTCATTAAGATTTTTTTATGTTATAACATCGATATTTGGTTTTGCCAGCATCGATGTAGATTGTATATGACGCAGAGCTAGAACCACCCACCTCATTAATTATAGGGGACATTTTTGTTCGGCGCATCAAGAATTATCCTGAATGAAGAACATCCGCAACTATAATTGAAATAGACACATTTTTAGCAGAGAGTCTACTTCCATATGCCAAAACCAGGTGCACTTGAAATTCAGTTAATTAAATAAATATTAAACATGCTTCTTTTACTTTATTTACTCTTTTCTGTATATTTTTATAATGATAACTGGAGTCAATTGGGCAATAAATGATTATTATAACTACATTAATATGTAATTTCAATTATTAATATGGTATATTTTAGGTCCATCATATTGCAACAGGTGTCTCAAACCTTATGCAAACAAAAAGTCCTTATACATCCATCAGCATTACGACTGCGGAAAAGAAGCAAACTTCAAATGTCCGTTTTGTGCATATAAAAGTACCCGAAAATATAATTTATCCAAACACATAATGCTGCATGTCAAGCTAAAACCGAATCAACCAACAACAGAGTAGTAAACTAGAAACTCCAACCAATTATCTTTGAACAAATTAAACTAATAAATGTATGCTTTATATGTATAGTTGTGATTCTAATGTATAGGTTACATGAAATAAATATTTTTTGTTATTTACTCTAATTTTGTTATCACAATCAATTTTATTGATATATTATAAAATGTAATTTATGTGTAGATTTATAATTGTGTGTTTTAGTTGAAGAAGAACTACCGCTAGAAACGCTTGTTGAAAGTGAAACCTGTAGGTACCAATGCACCAGATGTTTCAAGAGCTACAAAGCACAAAGCTCGCTCAGCAGGCATGTGCATTACGTGTGTGGTATACAGCCACAGTTTGAGTGTCCAATATGCAACAAAATATTCAAGAGGAAGGATGTGTATCAGCGGCATTTGAGGTTGACACATCGAAAAGCCAATGCGCACTTATATTAAATATATCAGTTACCTGTTAAATAATTTAAATTTTAAATAGTTATTTATGTGCAGTACAGGGTGCAATTAAATTGCGAAAATGTTAGTTATAAACGACTTAAATGTGTAAATAAATAAATGTACTTCATGTATACTCAGTAAGGAGGTGCAATCTTGCAAGTCCACAGACTGGGGTCTACTCTGTAAGCTCAGACTGGTCTTTTTTGCTACCCATGTAAAAAAATAAATCCGGAAAAATTAAAATTGAACCCCGGAGTCTTCGGGGCAAAGATGGAGAGGCTACTTATGTCAAAAGTCAGAAATTTGTCAAGTGTGACAGAATTATAACCTATTTCACTATCTTAACGTCACTTTCGACATATTTGTGACATTTGACATAAGGCAGTTGTTATTTGGTTTCCATACATAACAAACCAGTCTGAACTTACAGAATATAGCCTCTAGTCTAGAAATAGTAAATTGTAATATAAGGTAGTTAGTTAAGGTTACAATGGCAGATGTATTAGCACATTAGTGACTTTTGTGCGATTTATAAATATCTGTATCAATCAATATCGAAGGTATCCGACCAAACGTTAGGTTTCGGCCAAAGGAAGAATCGAACGTTCGCACACAGCTGAAATTGCATTACTATTCTTAGGATAAATAAGAGCAAGATATATTTTTTCTTATAATAATTAGGAAATAACAGTATCCTTTTTAGTTAACGAATATTAAGACTGATTTTCTACAATTTATGAAGAAGTAAAAAATATGTATGTCGTCGCTTTACGTTGATTTATTTTGATTGGGTTTGGATTATCTACTTACTTAAATTTCAATCAGAAACTCAGCAAACTCTCTAGTAAACCTATCAATCATGTATGATCAAAATTTAAAAAAAAAACGGTTTCGGCTCAAAAACTCGTATATGGTCAAACACTATGGAACAATCAATTTCTACTAAGGCAATTTTTGTATTAAATAAATTTGTGAGAACATAATTATAAGGATAAAACTAGAGAGATAAAACATGTACTTGGTTTTAGATATATTTATCGAGTCCCTAGTTGTTATATAATGGAGAGAAAAAAACGATAAAAATTTTTTATTAGGCATAAACATAAATCATCTATCTTCTAAAACACCAAAAAATCGCATTGTAAAATGACAAATGTAACTTCCAAATACAGTTTTTGAGATAAATACATTTTCAAGATTGCTATAGTTCCAGTAGTTTTACCATTGAGTAGAATGTTATCTACATTTTTCATATAATAATTTGGTTTATTCTAAACGCAAAAAAGGATTAAAGGAGCGTTTAAATATATATAAGAATTATCAAAACAAAAACCAAAACCTGAAAGTTCATTTGTGAAGTTACGGCACTTGTCATCTCATAGTGCGATATACACATTCAATTAAATCAAATTAAATAGAGTTCTCCTCCCACTATTCCCCTCTGCCCTCACCACCTTTTCCATGCCAGTTTCTTGCAGATTTTCACGGCTTTCCCGTCCTCTCTTAACCATTCAGTCACCGTACTGCATTCCCTTATCCACACTGCTTTCACTCCCTCACATTCGATGCCAAGCTGCCATCACGTGTTGCTCTCCTTACTACACAGCACACAGGCCGTGTACCCAAACCCCATCCTCACACTCCTTCCTCTCTCTTCTGACCTGTTATATAATGTATAAAACCACAACTCGCAGCTACATGAACATATCAGAAAGTATTCTGAGGTAAATACACAAGTCGTTTTATGAGCTATTGCTATTATTATTTACGACATTTATGACTCTTGAAAATCAACAATATGCGAAATTTATCATATTATTGATTCTAAAGCTTATTGGTAACTAATATTCCGTAAAAATTCAGACTTCGAGTGTATTTTAGGGAAATAAATAAACAACGCGTCTAACTACATCCCCTAAACAATTTTCACACTCCTTTAGATCGGTATTTAGCCCTGACAAGGTGAGAAATGCTAGAATTCCGTGAACTAAATCTGTGACCGTGAATCACCATGTATTTATCACTATGGGAAAGCTACAATAGCATTTTTATCAAACCCATACTGCCTCCTCATTGGTTGCAAATGATAGCTGCGCGCTCATGATTAGTTGATTGAGAGAGGTGTTTATTGATCGTTATAAATACGCACTGGTGTGTCGCATAATATTGTAAAAATATTTTCTGTATAAATATTTTCTTTATGTAACTATTCTACCGTCAGCACTAAGTAGATATTTACTAAGCATATTTAAGAGATATTATTTTTTGGCCTACTACCCACATCAAATACATAGTTATTAAGAAATGGGTTTTTGTGTGTCCATAGGGCAATAAATAGCAGTCAGATATAATGTATATACATTGCGTCCCAAAGTTTTAGTGTATAATATATACACTAAAACTTTGGAACGCATAACCGATCGGTAAAACGCCGACTTGCAAACAGCAGGACCCGACATCAAATCTCGGTGTCGCGTTTGCATGCATAGTTGAAACATCTGCACTCCATGGTGCTTCGGAAAGCACTTTAAGCCGTTGATCCTGTAGATAACGTAGCACTTGTCCTGTTACTTAAACAAAAACAACATAAAAATCAGACCAAAGAATCCAGTAGGCATATTAGGAAGCAATCTGGGCCCTATGTTCCTTGATTGGAATTATAGGATATATACACATATACATACACCAAGGTTTATAAAGGTTTTTCAATGACTATTTATTATAAGCATTTTGTCACTGATGGCCTAACTATACATCCTATATTGCAGGAGTGTCCAACAATTCGATGGGCCGGTCGATCGCGAAGCCAATTTTGGTCGATCGCTTGCAATGTTTTAACTTAGAAACCGATTAGATTACTTGACAAATTACTAATGGGTAAAAAGTCGATCTTATATACACTAATGTTGGCCACTCCTGCTATATAGTAATCAGGATGTTTATTAAAGACGTGGGACAAGTAAAGGGGTTGGGCTGCTTTTATCCTTTGATTCTTTTAAGAAAGCTATTATATTGCTAAGATACCGGACACTAATTTTTTGTTCGAAAAGAATCAGTATTTTATTACTTTCAAGATTTTTATTGCAAAAATTGCCGATAATGACTACCACCGTGCATCCTATCTTCTTCTCATTGACTGCCAATCTCGTTGCATTTTACCTAAGAATTATCCGATTGGATAACTTGGATCATCCTCTATCATGTTCAACACATTCAAATTCTATCATTGATATAATATTTGGCCCTCCTGGTTCACCTTTTTAAAATTAGCCTGAATTCGTTAATGAACATTTGTGAAAGGTTTCTTTCAGGATCATGACGATTGGGAAAAAATCACTGTACAGATTCATTCATAGAATATCCAAATTTTATGATATTATTTGGGGATGGTGTGGGGTGTGGAATCTGATTTTTCGACCTCGATGGACCTGTGGAAACTTGAGGGAGGCTAAGAAACCTACATTTTTCGGATGTTTTTCAGTATTTTGCTTATAACTTCGAAGAAAATGTCTATATACAAAGAGTAGAGCATTAAATTTCCTTCAAATTTTATTGGTCAACGTTATATTTGTATCTAATACTTACCGAAATCCAGCAGTTCAAAGATGGGGCAAAAGTCTCAACTTACGACAAAACTTTAATTTTTTCGACATATGTATGTATATTATTCATACTATGTATGCCTTTGTTCATACCTTCCTCTGTGAAGAGGGACACTGGGAAGGAGGAAAACTCTTACTTGTATAAGTTCCTGAGTTTAGCATATGACTGTTTCGTGATGCAGATCCGTTGAAACAGATTCAGAGAGTCTACTATGAAGGTCTTGATTTTAATTTTCAGTGAAAAGGAATCGGATGCCAGAGTAACTACCTTATCCTTCGGTTTCAACTTTAGGTCTTGAAAATTGCCTTGTTCCAAACAGTCTTCATAGTAGATATGGAAATAGTTCGCGCTTGTGTCAATTGGCAGCAGATCTTGCCTACCTAGGAATGGTGGGTGATCAGCGAACCAATCACTAAATTTCTTGATGTCTAGATTATCTCTAGCAACGCTGAAACGCCTCATATCCAAGTGCTGCTCCGAGGTCTCTACGCGAACTCCATCTGCTTATTAATACTTGAAGGACACGGCATTCCCACATCCATCTAGAGAGCACACTGTCACTGACCCCACTACCATGAATAAGCCAACCGTAACTCTTCATGCCTCGCATGAGGATTTGCTCTACGGTCATGTCCGACCAGATACCTGACCAGAATTTATCTGTTCGGGGAATAGTGAAGTTCCCCCTGGTGGTGAACTTTTCACATTCTTTAGGATCCATCATGTCTTTCAATTTGACCATATCTTGGTGGTGAACTTTTCACATTCTTCTGGATCCATCATGTCTTTCAATTTGACCATATCTTAGTAGTACAAGTGTGCACTATTGGCGTAGTTGAAAGGGCCCGCTGCATTAAAGTATGATATCATTTCTCTGACTGAGTCAACGAAGAGGTTACAGTCTCCGGCGTGTTCGATTCGAATAAAATTCTTCATACTTGCATACATGTGAAAATATTGGATCCACAGTGCAGCTGTTGGCTCTCTATCCTCAATTTTCGTCAGTACTTGTGCAAATTTCGCTGCCACGGGAAGTTCTTTTTAACCCAGGGGCCTCGGTCGGGAAGGACTTTGAAGCTTTTTGTCAAGGAAATGGAATTTTGATTTCTCGAAAAACGAAAAACGGAATTTTATCAGATTGATTAAAATGGAATTAACTACGAGGATAGAAACGACTGATTTCCTTGATCTGAGGATAGAAACGCCTATACTCGACGGCGTGCCGTTATTTTGTGCTGCCTTCCCTCACAATATGTTTACCTAAAGGATGCTGTCTGGAAAGTTCCGCCATATTTCATCATCGGATGTTTCTAAAAAAAGTCCAAAACTGGCAAAACAGCTAAATTCGAACCGAATTCGTGGCTTGTGGGGGGTGAACTGGAGGGGAGGGCAGTGGGTCGGGGGTATAGGTTCTAAGTATAGTATACATAGATATGCCGAAAAATAAAAGTTAAGAAGCAAAAACATGCATTTTTTTCCTATCATTCACAAGTTGAGAAATTTGCCCAATCTTTGAATTGCTGTATCTCGTAAGTATTGAATAAAAAATAACGTTGACTAATAAAAATGGAGGAAATTTAATGCTCTACAACTGTGTATATAGACATTTTTCTCGAAAACCCCATGGTTTAGAAGATATAAGCAAATGCCGCTCCCTAAATTTCCACAGGTCCTTCGAGGTCGAAAACTCAGATTCCACACCCCACACCAATACGAAACGAACAATATCCCAAAGTTTCATCAACTTCGGAATTTTATCCAGGTAACTTCCTCTTTTTGACTTGGCGACTGGATTATTATGTTAAAGTCTCTTGACGAAGCTAGTACATTGCAATTTATGCTTTAGATTAGTTGTAAACACATTGTTTTTGTTAACTTAAACGGCACCCAGAGGTGCCACTGATATAACTGTACTGGTAGTCCGCGGGCCACAGGTTTACAAGATGGTAGATAATTGGTAATCTACTGTATTTTTCTTTATTTTTATTTATCATAATTTCTGTAAATATTTTTGTATAAATGTAAATATCATCAAATTGCTATAATTAGTTCAAACGCTTGTACATTTAAAAAATTATAAATTTATGTTTTATGTGATATACATTAAATGCATTTTTTTCTAAAACTAAACTACTAATAATTAACTCTCCGGTAGCACTAATAGTGTAAAGCCCTAGTTTCTTAGGAAAAGGTGTAATGTAGTAAATCAAGCAAGTAGTAGTGGCAACAAGCCGATTCTAGAAGCTCTTCTTGATCTTAAGCAATTATAGAGCCTCCTCCTCCTTAACGTTGACCTTCAGGAGGTGTAATGTAGTAAATCAAGCAAGTAGTAGTAGCAACAACCAGATTCTAAAACCTCCTTGACCTTGGTCATCAGGAGGTTTTAGAATCTGGCCCGTTGACCTATCAAAGATCAAAGGAGATTTTAAAAAAGGTAAGAAGGATTAATTAATGAAAACATGGCATTGACATTAATGAGGTGTTAATGCTTCGACGAATAGAAGGCGATTGAGGTAATTGAACCTGTAACTGGCCGTATAAGCCCTAGGTTCATAGGAAATGGTGTAACATAGTAAATAATGCAACTAGCAGTGGCAACAAGCCGATTCTAGAACCTGCTCTTGGCCTTGAGGATGAGAAGGAGGTTCTAGAATCGGTTTGATCTCTACTCAAGCAATCGATAAGTATCTTGTCGTTTCTTGTCATAGCAGACAAGTACTTCATTTGTTATCATGGGAGACTAACAACAAAATACCTTCTCGATCTCTCCTCAGAAAACTCCAAATTGAGCCCAAGATTCCACATTGTAAACGAAATAAATTTGAAACTATAACCCAACTACCCTTATTTTCACTATTTTTGCTTGTTAACGTATTTCTGATAACACGCATACGGTAATTCTAGGGAAATCGTATCTTTTATCTATAAATATGTCTGATACTGTCAAATTACAGCAAATTTATAATTTTAAAAAACGTATGTATTACTCGGGAACACAATTTTTATTTATTTTTTATTCTAACACCTCTTATTTTAGGTTTTTCTACTGACGACGATCGAGCGTATCATTACTGTCACTTGTGCACTAAAAGATACAGGAATAAATCATCGCTACGGAGCCACTCAAAGTATGAATGCGGAAAAGGCACTACCCTATATTGTAATGTAGTTGATTGTAGTTATAAGTGCAAAGGAAAAAATAAGTTGTTCGAGCATTTGAGATCGTTTCACAAATTTAATTTTTGAATTTTAAGTGTCACCCATTATAGTTAATTAGACAATTTATATAATATATTTATTTGTTTATCAATATAAACTGCTCAAAATAAGTAAATAATAAATCTAAATAATACTAATATTCAGGTTATGACAACAAATTATGATCATTGTGTAGTTAGTATAGATTCCATCATTAATATAAACCCACACGAAACTATCCGCACCAAGCCCTAGGATACTAAATTAAAGTGGATAGTTCATAAAGCCTGGATTAAATTGTACTAGATTCGTCAAAAATGTTTCTAGTTACAATTTTTGGGTCGTACTATGACCAATCACGTATTTTATTGAAGACATGTACGTGATTGTTCATAGTACGAACTAAACATAGCACATGAATAATTAAAACTAGACACTTCTTCAAGTTTCTTGACGAATCTAGTACAATGTAATTCACGCTTAATACATAGGCCAATGAGAGAGTCTTTGAAATTTAGTGAAACGCGGACTAGTTTTGCTTGATCAGTCCTGTTGCAGCTTTTGTTTTGATGATTAGGTGTGATTATTTTATTTTAATAAATGATATAAATGAATTTAACGTATTCCTTAACACTGCGTTGAAGGTTAAAATTGTGCCATAAATTGCAACATAGGGCATGAGCTATCGTCTCCTAGTTTATTAGTATCCTTGGAAATCGCCTAGCTGCATAGCGATCATCTTTTGCTATGACAAGCCTTAATGTCTGCTTTTACTTAGAAAGTGACTGCTTTTGAGGTCATTTTTACGTCACAAAAATGGGTTTACGTGTATATAAATGAGTATAGTTTCACATAAAGAGTAATCCTCACGTAATGCAAAAGGGTAATAAATTATGGTGAAAAATTGTGAGTTATTCAATTCAATTATTATAATTATGTTTATGATATGTGAACGACGTCCCAAAAATCCGCTTTTACGGAAGCGACCGCTTTTGACGTCGTTAGTAGTATATGTAATTGAGTAACTCACTATTTGTTATCTTAATGCATTGCCATTTTGCATTACTTTTTATGGAACCATATTATTTTTTATACACGTAATACTATATTACGTCAAAATTACGTCTTTTTAAGTGACTGCTGCTGAGGAAACCAGGACTTTAGACTACTTATACACGAAGACGATAATATCTAATACCGGTATGCTGGATACTAATTTTAGATGCGAGTAATCACATGTACATTAGAAAAAAAATATATTTAAATAACTTTTAGTATTCAAAATACCGGAATCACATACTAGCATCTTCGTGTGAAAGTAGTCTTAGGATTACTATCTTGCCATATAATCCAGTTGGTTAGTGGCGCCAAAACGTATAAAAAGCTATTGATCGCCCCTCGTTAAAAGGACTGAATTGCATAGATGCTTACTGTTTTTATTAAACATTGTTTATCTTACTACTTTTGTGCCGTTTATATTGATCCTTCTAGAAACATTTAAAAAATATATATAATAGATATATGATGATTTAACTTAAGTTATCATTTAGGTGTACAGATATGTAAAGAACCTGCACATTTTTGAAAATGTGTTTTAATAGTGTTTAATAATTTAACGTAAACTGTAAAATCATAAATTAAATATAATTTTATATAATATATAATATATTAATAATTAAATTATATAATTTTATATGTACAGATATATTAAAAAAATCACTTTTTTGATAATTTGTATATGTTGATATTGTTTCATAAATAGTGTATTGTAATAGTATTGTTTGATACTTAGTTTTTATATTGGTTGATAATTAGTGTTAATATTGTTTGATAATTACTGTTAATATTGTTTGACACTTAGTGTTAAAATTGTTTGATAATTAATGTTACTATTGTTTGAGAATTGTCCTCTTGCTTTCGTACGGGCCAAAGATTGTTTTTACTTGCATCTTTTTACTTTCCGGACCCCTTAATACCTGTAGGCTATATCATACAATTACTATATTTTTGATTATGCCGAAAGGTTTTGTTTAAGATCAGAATGTGATTAGTTAATTTAAGTTGTTGCGAAGTTTTCTTTGTAATTGTTAGAATTTATATAAAAGGTATATGCCAAATGTATGTGTTGTCATTGTTTACCTATGTATAATGCGTCCTTGAATATATGTATATCCGTATATCCTAATGACAATATATGTTAAGCTCTATCCAGCTATACAAATATTTACATTGTACGTGACGGTTATCACAAATTTCCGTATGTGCGTACACAGTATTGATAAGTAAAGGATAGATAGTGGCGCATACGATAGGATGAAATCGACAATTTTTTTTCAGGATTTACTACATTACATAACAATTTGATAGTTAGTTACGAAGTTACACATACAAATTCAATAAGTGTTCGGTTCTTAAAGACAATGTTTAAGATTTTAGTTCACATGCTACAGGTCGTCTTTTACTTCTATATCGTATATCGTATATCTAGCGTTATTAGGACACCAAGACATTTTATCTCAATAAAAGGACTGTCCTGCAAATCCTAGGGTAATCATGGTTTATATATATATATATATATATATATATATATATATATATATATATATATATATATATATAATAAATGTGCTCAAAATCAGCCTTAGGAACAGAATCAATCATAGTATTCCCCTAGAAGTTAGATTTGATTTCAGTTGTGCTAATTTTCAGAAGCTTGTATTATTGTCTGCAAACTTAAACAATGTTTTATAATAAAGACTGGAATTCACATTAAATCAACTGTTTTATTTTTCGTATAAAGTGTTTCTGTGTGTCTCTTTTTAAGTAAGCTTTCGTATTAACGTAGTTTTTTTAATTTCAGATGCCGGTATGATTAATTTTGAAAGAATGTATCAGTGCCCCACCTGCTTTAGGGAATATAAACATAGGACATCGCTATGGAAACATAAAAACTTTGAATGCGGCAAGATACCTAAGTTGGAATGCCATATGTATGGCTGCAATTATAAAGCAAAAAGAAAGGATCACCTGAAATCACACTTAAGACTTTTCCATAAAGTTTTTGAAGATTTACAATTTACTTAGATTTTGTAATAGCGCTGTATTCTAACACTATTTGATAAACTCTTCCCTTAAACACGAAAGAAAAAACTTGTATGTATCTATTATATTATCAGCTGCAGGTCTTTTGCAACCGACGATGCCTCTAACCATTACCCAACTGAGCTGGGTTTTGAGGATTCAAATATGTAGAGTTTATTTAATTTATTTGTACATATTCATGGTTTATAATTTTAAATAAATTAATAATTTTAACATTCGTTATTTTATTATTATCGGCTGGAGTGTCTCTTTTTAAACATTATTGTAGTCAAATAAAACATAACTTTATAGCGTTCGTCACTAATATTAACAAACACAATCAGGTAAAATTATAATCTTTTTAATTATTGTAAAACGCGCATATCCTACTAGTTCATAGTGAGCGGCTCCTCATTCACTCAAATGCGTAGTGTATTTTAAACGAATTAGTAGTAAAAAACGAAGTAATATGACGTATCGTTTAGACATTTTATAAAACACTTTAGATGTTGTTAACCAATATTTGTTTATTGTTTACCATTAGTAAATAACATCATTATTTTTAGAAACACCGGCATAGTTTTATAGAAGTTTATAGAATTTATGATATTATTATAGCACCATTTAAAAGGTCATGAGATCTTATATACATATATTTTTTGCAATATAATCGTTGTTTAAACATTATAATTTAAAAAAACTAAAATCTAGAATCATTGTATTGTTTCAAGTAATTTTTTGAGTTCTGTGGGGCAAGATTTCCTAACCAGGACTAGGAAAAATGGCATTTTAAAATTATTTTCAGTTAATGTATAGGGTCCTTCAACAAGAGGTGTCTTATTATTTTTGAACTGTAAACATTCAACTATCATTGCGATGACTTAATAAATACTAGGCTGTTATTAAATATGGATCGATACACACTCGCACAACGTGTTGAAAATTCACTACAAAGAAAACGTTGAAAATATCGTGAAAATGTTTCGTAATATTCGAACTGCTTTTTGTCATCAAGCGCACAGCTATAGTGAAATTAATCGATAACTTTGAACATCTCGGACATGTTAGTGATGTAGAAACTCGTCGGGCCAGGCTAAAATTACGTGATATTTCTCGACTTCAATTCCCCGCCGAGATTGTAGGATTTAATTTAACACCATTAGATTTTTTTAATTTGGGGCTATATTAAAGATAAAAGTCTTTGCCAGTGCTCCACCAATGATCTAAAGTACTAAAAGAAAATATCCAGATGTTATTCGCGAAATACAGCAGCAATTGTACGAAAACATTTGTAGGCAGAGCCGAGTCGGACATTTGATAAATAATGTATTTCATTACTTTGTACTTTAGATTTAAATTAAAATATCACCACTTTCACAAAAAAATGCATTTTTCTATTGATTTAACACTGTATTAGGAATTAAAAAATATAATTGCAAGAAAATTAGAAGAATCTCTAACTTGTTAAACTTATTAAATGTTTTTTTTAATAGTTTATTCTATTAGTAGCCTTTATAAACACAAATTAGAAAAACGCTATTTTAGTAACTGCGGGTACTCGGGTGTGACTCTGAAAGCACACGATCCGAACTAGTTCACGTTTCAAACCTATAAAGGCACCTTACACGGTCAATAATACTGTCAATCCTAGTACTATCAGTATTTACCTGAATCCTCCTTCAATATTTATCAAGTAATCAATTATCCGGATAAACATCAATTATCATCATTACTATACTTTACACGATAAGTAATTCTGTCAATATTTTAGAATCATGAATATATTAAACATATTATCGTACAGTAATATTGTCATAATCTAAAATATTGACAGTATTATTGTCACGTGTCACGTGTTCATAGACGACATTTTACAATGTATATCCATGAAAACAACACTGCTGATGTTTATGTTTTTGTTTGTGTCAATAATGGCAGCGAACCTGTCAGTGTGTTACGGGTGCGTATATAGGTTTATTTAACATGTTGTTTATAGAAGCGTATATGTTGGTGCGGTTCCAAATAGTCACTCCTGATGTTTTCCCGCAAAAAGTATTTAGAGGATATCTGGAAGGACTTATTCCTGTGCTTCGTGAACTTCGTCTCTAAGAATACTGGTTTGCATTGTTTTATTACATTTTAAACTCTCTTATCATCTATGAATATTATTCAGATTGATTAGAATAACAAATGTTTCAAAGCGGACTGTTTTCTATTCTGGTATAACAGTAGCAGGATGAATTACAACTAAAATGGTCACTTTTATTTCTATAGCCATAATTATGTATTATTTTACAAAGAAAAAGTCGATTATATTCTTAAGGTAGGTTTGTCACTCCTATACATAACTACTAGCGTCAACTGTAAAGTTGTATTGAGTTTTTAGTAAAACTGCGTAATATAATTGCATACAATTTCTGTAAATCAATAAAAGCACTTTCGACTACGATTGACGAATTTAATTTATGAATATGTGAATCTACTTAATAATATCAGTGTAGTAACAGTATACACAATTCAGTTTAATTTTCGTATTTTAATGAAGTTGGTTATCGTATTTCTATATTTCTGTAGACATTAAAGTTAATTTTATAGATAAAATAGTGCGTTTGTTTTAGCTGAATTTGTTGATGAATTAAGACCGTATTACTGTGAAAACTGCCCCAAGCAATATAAACACGCAACATCGCTAAGCAAACATATTAAATACGAATGTGGTAAAATTGCTGCGTTTCTCTGTACAGTGGAAGGCTGTGACCACAAATCTAAACGGATGGATAATTTAAGAGCACATATGCGATTTCGTCATAAGTTATAATCTCTAGAACATAAATTATGTGTTAATCCGATTAGTATTTATTTAATAAATTTGTCAATATTTTATTTATTGTGTATTTATTACTAAATATTGTAGGTAACCAAGGTACCAATCATTAATACTATTGATTATTAAAGGATATCCTATCTTATAAACGTATTTATAATAAGACACCTTACACGATCAATATTACTGTCAATATTACTGTACTGTACGATAATATGTTTAAAATGTTCATTATTCTAAAATATTACCAGTATTACTCATCGTGCAAGGTATGTTAATGATAAAAATGAAGAGAACACTGATTTTTATCTGGATAATTGATCACTTGATAAATATAAAAGGAGGATTGAAGCAAATATTGACAGTATTAGTATTGACAGTATTATTGACCGTGTAAGGTGCCTTAATAGTTTGAACTTAGGGGCAGGTGCGGTGATATGATTATTGTAATTTAATAATCGTGAATACAATTTAATTAATAGTTTTAACTTAAAGTGACACTGAAGTTGTTAAAACGGGCAGAGGGTAGAAAGTCAAAAAATAACGCAATTCTTGGTACAATTTTACATAGGCGTTAAGCCTGTATGACATTATCTAGTTTCCTATATCATTTAATATATAAGAATTGATATATTAAACTGTATAACTACTACTAAATGGAAATTTAACATTGTGTATTACGGTGTTGTTATTGTTAAATGAATTTATTATTATTCTGCCGCTATATCATTTTCTACAGGTGTGTATGACACTATGTAGTTTGCGTCTGCATCGAAAACGATATAAGAGAAGAAGAGAAACTAGATAATGTCATACGGACTTTAGACGTCTAAAATAATTGTTACCTGTAGTTCTCGGTAACGGTGGTAATACCGATTTGAAATTACTGCAAAGGCATAATCGTAATTCATCTACCCCTCGAAAGCTCTAGTTTCCTCGGAGACCTTTTACGTCATTTACACTTTACAAAAATCGTTTTAAGTATATCTAATTGAATAACTCGCCATTGTTCATCATAATACATTGCCTTTGCATTACGTTGAGGTATTACTCTTTATGGGAAGCCATATTCGTTTATTTATAATTATAACTATTTTTGTGGCATAAAAATGGCGTCAAAAGCGGTCGTTTCTAAGGAGACCAGGACTTAATATGTTGTGTAGTAAGTTAGATCGATAAGGCACCTTACACGGTCAATAATACTGTCAATCCTAGTACTGTGAGTATTTGCTTGAATCCTCATTCAATATTTATCAAGTAATCAATTATCTGGATAAACATCAGTATTCTATTCATTCCATCATTACTATAGCTTACACGATCAGTAATACTGATAATATTTTAGAATAATGAAAATTTTAAATATATTATCGTACCGTAATACTGTCATTATTCTAAAATATTGACAGTAATATTGACCGTGTAAGGTGCCTTATTAAGCCTTATTACTGTTAATCCTAGTACTGTACGTATTTGCTTCAATCCTCCTTTTATATTAATCAAGTAATCAATTATCCGGATAAACATCAGTATTCTCTTCATTTAATCGTTACTATACCTTACACGATAATTAATACTGTCTATATTTTTGGAATAATGAAGATTTTTAACATGTTATTGTACAGTAATACTGTCATTATTCTAAAATATTGACAGTATTATTGATCGTGTAAGATGTCTTATAGGGAACATTTGATCATTTGGGGCTTGAAGCCACATCAGGTTCGTTGTTTGATCCTTTAACCCGCATCTAAAATACTTACATCATCTAAATATGTTAGTAATACAATTATATTCTTCTTATGTTGCTAATAAACTAGAATACTCAAGTATTGCTTGGTCTCCATAACGCACCTTAAGACGACAACTGTTGTAAATTCCAAAACAGTTTTTTTGATAAATGCATTTTAAAGATTGCATTAGTTCCAGTAGTTTTACAATTGACTATAATGTTATCTTTTTTTGTTTAAATAATAATTTGGTTTATTCTAAACAGAAAAAGGATTATAGGAGCATTAAAATATACATAAGAATCATCAAAACAATAATCAAAACATAAATATTCATGTCATTCATATTAGGTCAACCCTATCATAAATTACAATTAAGGCGATTTGCTTTTAGACATTTTACGTGTATTGGCATTAGCTGACTGAGAATATTCCAATAATGACAAATTATCAACGCGGAAACTAATTAATGGCAGAGTTGATTATTGTGAATTATTAGCTTCAATTCAATTCAATTCAATTCAAAGAACTCATATTTTCTGTTAACAATGGTAGGACACATTTGCCCAGGAATGCCGTTTAAGAAGAATGTATAATAGAGCATGCATATTTTCGATATCATGATAATTGCATTATTACCATATACTATAATTACAATCCGTTTCCTTATTCTTACTCCAAATAAAACACAGAATTTGCATATTTAATTTTAAATATCAAAGGTAGCCAATAAATAATGAATTATTATTATATGTTGACCGGCAGAGCTACATTTACTATCAGGTAGCTCGCCGGTCTATAACTATATTTGCTGACGTAATTGCCCATATGTCTGTATGTATGTCTAGCACTGATTTTATAATCCCCTGGTAACACCACTCTCCCATAGGCAAACGATATAATCAAGAACATTATTTATGACTACATAACTGCCTGAAATCAAACTTGTAACAATTGTAACGTTTCGACTAATACATGTTTTATGAAGTCCTCTGTATACTCATAAATGTAGGACATGAATTAACAGTTTTTTTTGTGATATGGTTTAATAATAAATAAGTATATGTATAGTTCCTTATTGTGTTGATTCATTTTATATTTTATTTAATCTTACTAATACAATTGTATTTAAGGTTGGCCAAACGACGATCAATCAAGAATGTATTATTGTGAAAAATGCCCGAGGAAGTATAAACATTCCACATCGTTGACAAAACATGTAAAGTACGAATGCGGCCAAAGTGCTCGATTTTTCTGCACGATGGATGGGTGTGATTACAAAGCGAAAAGAAAAGATCATTTGCGACAGCATACACGTCTACATCATAATATTTTATAAGCATGTTTTTATCCACTTTTTATATGAATCACATTGGTGTTTGTTATAAATCTGTATGGCTATATAATAATACAATGTAGAAATATCTATTTTCCTGTAACTGCTATAGAATGTTTGAGTCTGAGTGACTTTTTGCAACACACATTTTTCTTTGTCACTTTGTTACTTTATGTCCCGATTTTGTATTATTTAATTAATATTACAACAATCATATGTTTGTGCTAAGTTGGAAATATTTTCTCGTACATAACTGTATGAAGAAATATTCCCATATTAGTTTTTCGAATATAAATCTAGGTACATTTTATAGTACTATCTCATAACGTCAAATGAAAACGCTTTTCAGATGGTACTATAGTCTAATATAACACAAACAAATCTTCCTGAAATCAGTAGTTGATAATATCTGTCTTTTTAAATTATTGAACCAGAAAGCTCGTAGCCAATGTAGTTTGTTCGTTTCAACTGAAATCGCATATTCCCCACTCGAGTTATATATCCAACTGCGGAAATACGCGCTTTACATATATCTCTTATATTTAGAACGTTTCAAATAATGTTTAATATAATCAAATAGTTGTATTGAAATATATTCAGAATAAACTGCATTTTCTAACGTCATGAGTTATAGAAAACCATGTTACGACTTTACAAGCTTGAAACGTGAAACGATACGAGTTACAGAATACAACTACAGCCTCAATAAACAAATAACTATTGTCATTAGGGATAAGCGAACAAAGGGACAACGTTAAATTGCATTCTCCCAAATCGATAGCAAGAACTTGCATTATATAGCAGTTTTAGGAAAACATCCTTCATGTAGTAGACTTCTAATCTAAATAAAAAGTATTTATATATATTTTCATCATAATAAATAACCAACCAATATCCCAAATGACTATTCAGTGTTAATCAACCATTTTCTACTATCTTCTAGTATATATGTAAATAAGAATTGCAGTGGTAAGACGTGAGAAATTATTATTTAAAAAATGTTTGAGTAAATTATTGTATCGAGTTTTACTGTATTCAGTTATAAGATAATAAAGATTAATTTATTATTATAAATGTTTTAAACACATTACATTATTTATTATTTATATATAATCAAAATATTGTCTACCCTTAGTTGTAAGGTATTTATTATTTATTTATTTATTACTTATATAATCAGAATTTTGTTGAGGATAATATGCAAATAGTTCTCTAATTTATTGATTACTTATATAATCAGAATTTTGTTGAGGACAATATGCAAATAGTTCTCTAATTTGTGTACAGATATATCACCGTTATGAAGCTTTAACAAAAATATCATACCTTATTATAATAAGTAGAGAGAAACCTGATATCCCCATATAGATAGATGTTCATTAAATAACAAGGAAATGAAAACGTAATGACTACCTTTTGTAACTTTTGGAAATCACGCGTGATTGAACGAATTAGCATTATTAAAAATGTTGAGGATAGGAGGAAGTATGTATAATACTGATTTGTTTATAGTTGTATCTCGAACCTCGGTTTATGATTCGCCTTATGTATTTAAAAATAATTTTAAACATATGTTGTATGTATCTTTACCTGACTTATATGATTTGTTTATAGTTGTATCTCGAACCTCGGTTTATGATTCGCCTTATGTATTTAAAAATAATTTTAAACATATGTTGTATGTATCTTTACCTGACTTATATTTTTGTTTATTAATTATTATTATATTTTAGGGACAACGCCTGCTGGCGAGCAATCGTCCTATATTTGTGACGGATGCCAGAAGGAGTTTCAACATTCATCTTCGTTAGCAAAACATATTAAATATGTATGCGGTACAATTGCAAAGTTTGTTTGTACCTTTGAAGGATGTCATTATAGATCAAAACGAAAATATAATCTGAAAAGACATCTTTTGTTATATCACCAAAATTATTCAAATTAAGTTTTACTAATAACGGTTATGTTAATACAAATGTCTATGTGTGTGTTACTTGTTCAGAATGGACATAAGAATAAGAACTAGATAGCAGATGCGCATTTTTTCTGAAGTTTTCTCTGAAGTTATGATAAACACCGTTAAGATAAGTCCTCTGAGCTTCTCCCTTGACGCGGAAGAGCCTCACGACGCCCTATAAAGTTAGAAGTTTTTTTCTGTTTTTAACTTTCCATTTCATAGCTTTTTATATTTATATCAATGACGTCATTGCTCACTCAAAAATAGTCGAAAAAATTGATACTTAAAATTAAAAAAGTGTCAATTTTTGAAAAATCATAAATAAAGGTTTTATAGAATTTTTTCCCCTAATTATTTTGCACCATATATATATATATATATATATATATATATATATATATATATATATATATATAGGGTGGAAATTAAGTACTGAATAAATTTAATAAAATCTTTATTTGTGATTTTTGCAAGAAATGTTGTGACACTTTATTTTTAAATTGCCAATTATCAATGAACGTATCAATTTTGTCGACCATTTTTGAATGAGCAATGACGTCATTGACAGTTTTCTCAATTTTTTTATTGCGTATTCTAAAAGGCATTATTTTTCTGCGATCAGCGATGTATATTATAATACAGGTCACATAAGGAAATTTCCGAGAAATATCATTTTAAATGTCCGAGTAAAGAAAAATACGAAACGCGAAATAATATACAATTAATCAATAAAAAACAGTAAGTAAATAGTCAATCTGCACAGTTTACATTTTTTTATGTCCATTATGAACAAGCAAGATTCTAAATACATTCACGTGGTATTTTATTATTACTATATTTGTATTATATTATTGGATTTATTAAAATTCCCGAATGGACCCGAAAGAATATAGCCAGTAACAAATACAACAGTTACTACTTAATAATTAATACATTAAATTTTGTATTTGTATTAGATAATGTTACAAATAGAAATACAAAATGTTTCTAATTTTAGTGATACAATGTACAATGTATATAACACAAGTCAAGACATAATTATTAAAATATAAATTCGACCCTGGTAGTTCCATGTTTGTACCAACATATATGATGTAGTCATGAAAAGTGAAATAGACTAGTATAAAAAGAATACTTGTTTTTTTTTTCTTCGTTGAGAGTACTAACATAGCTAGGTTGTAAATATACCCTACATAACAGCACCGGGAACACATAGCACGTATGCATTCCAGTCCTTAGACATAAGTTTCTATCGGGCCTGATAAAGAGCTCCTTCATATCTACGAAGGTTTCTTCGATTTTTAATTTAATTTATTTATTATTACATTATTTATGACATTGTTGACTTACTGGTGAGAGTGATATACCACAGTGCCATCGATATCCAGTGTCATCTGTATTTCATAAGTTGGTAATTGTCTTCCGATTCATCTTGATACCGCTATTTGTTTCTTCGAGTGCCTCTCTGAATATCATTCCTAAGTAAATGTTGAATATGGGCGGTGATAAGAAGCTTGACGGACCCCTTCTTGATAATTATTGCTTCCAAAGTTGTTTCTTTTGTTATGACTTTTTTTTATTAACGGCTATTGGAATCAAACGGCTAGGTTCCAATAGCCGTTAATATTCAGGTCCAAGCAGGTGGCTTTAGCATTTCAATATTTGTTTAATGTACAACACAGTCAAAGGCTTTCTGATAATCTATAAACCATAAAGGCACCTTACACGATCAATATTACTGTCAATATTTTAGAATAATGACAGTATTACTGTACGATAATATGATTAAAATATTCATTATTCTAAAATATTGCCAGTATTACTGATCGTGTAAGGTATAGTAAAGATGGAATCGAGCGAATACTGATGTTTATCCGGATAATTAATTACTTGATAAATATAAAAGGAGGATTAAAGCAAATACTGACAGTACTAGGATTGACAGTATTATTGACGGTGTAAGGTGCCTTATACGTAAATGTCAACATTCATATTTCGACATCGTTGTGTCAGAACGTTTAAGAAGAATTGTGCCTCTCGTGTTCGAACCGAAGAAAGATTTAGAAATTTCAATGCATTTGGAAGCGTGAATTAGATTGTACTAGATTTATCAAGAAACTTGACCAACTTTCTAGTTTCAAGCGTACTATGACCAATCACGTACTGCATACGTTCTCTATTCTGGACATCATTTTAGTACGAGCTGAACATAGCAAATGAATAATTGGAACTAGAAACTTGTTCAAGTTTCTTGATGAATTTAGCACAATGCAAGTCACGCTTAAACCGTTCCAAAATAGTTGTTAATTATGTTCGCATTTACGTGTACATTATCAACACTTTCTTGAGATCATATCACAAAAATAATTCTACGTGTATATAAACGAATATGGTTCCTCATAAAGAGTAATACCTCAATGTAGAGATTGCAGAAAGATGAATGAATGGTTAGGAGAGGATGGAAAAGGCTTGAAATTCTGCAAGAGGTTGACATTAGAGAGGAAGTTGTCGAGGGTAGAGGGGTTTAGTGTAGACGAGGAGGGCATACAATATTATATAAGAGAATATGTACTTTATTTTGATTCGTATATTTTATATTATTGTTTTGGGGAGGATTTTGGAAGGTGTATAATGGAATTTGTGTGACGCTTATGCCTATTAAAGGTATTTGTTACTATATAAGACAATCTACTTAACATTATTCCTATTAGTTATTATTGTTATATTTGTTTTAGGGGACCTAAGTATTAAGGAGTTTATATGCGATAAATGTCAGAAAGCGTATAAACTTGCCAGATCTCTGTCCAAACATCGGAAATACGAATGTGGCAAAAATGCAATCTTTGAGTGCACTGTAGCAGAATGCAACCACAAAACTAAACGAAAGGATAACCTGCTGAGACACATGCGTTATTGTCACCATATGCCTGTATAATAAATAAATTGATATGTAATATATTTTTGACATTATAACTTGACTAAATAATCGTGTGTGCCTTCATTATTTTTTTCTACTATTATTTTCATTTGTCCACCTTTTAGGGAATAAAAGATTTTAACAATTAAAAGTTTTAAATATATCCGGACCGAGAACAATTCTGAAGGTAAAAATTTAGCTGCGTATACCTGCGGCTTATTATTTTATCATTAAATTATCTGAAAGTTTGAAAAGCTGAAAAATATAATTGTGAGCGAACATTCTTGGAAATGAGTACTATTATATTTCTGTGATGGTGAAATCCAAATTATAGGTCAAAATGTTCAAAACCAAATGGCCGACCGACTTTGCCAAAACTGCATAATGATAACTAATTCAACCTTTGGATTTCCATATTATTTAAATTGAAACCACGACAATGCCCATTAGACGAATGAAGCACGCTGAACTTGTTTACAAAGATTATTTTTTAATTTTGAAGTTTCAAGTCAATGCGTTTATAAACCGTGAATAACATTTTTCTAGATTCGTCAAGAAGCTTGAGCAAGCTTCAAGCATTCATGTGCTATGGCCAAAGTACTGCACATATATTTTATTCAAGACATAATTATTCATAGGTCGAGCTGAACATAGCATATGAATAATTGAATCAGTAGTTTGAAAAAGAGAACAAGCGCCAAAATAATTATATTAAATAATAATAATTAATCCCCAACAACCTGTAATATATTTTAGCTAATACAACAACATAATATGGTTACTGTATTACAAAACCTAAATAATAATGTTGTTAATCTTTAAAATTGATTCATGTAGAAATTCTAGAGCTAGAATTTCTACATGAATCAATTTAAAGCTTCCTTTAATTTCCAACAAATTTGATTTTTGGATTCGTTCCCATTTTCAAACTACCGATTTAATTATAACTAGAAACTTGGTCAAGTGACGAATTTAGTACAATGTTGTTCACGCACAATATTACCAAATAGTTGTTAACTATATTCGCATTTACGTGTCAACATTTTCTTTACTTCATAAGAAACATTATGTACTATATAAGGCAATAAACTTAAAATTATACCAATAAGTTATTATTGTAATATTTGTTTTAGGGGACCTATGTAGTAAGGAGTTTATTTGCAATAGATGCCAGAAAACGTATAAACTTGCCAGATCTTTGTCCAAACATCTAAAATACGAATGTGGAAAAATTGCAAACTTTAAGTGCACTGTAGCAGAATGCAACCACAAAACGAAACGAAAAGATACCCTGCTAAGACACATGCGTTATTGTCACAATATGCCTACTTAAAATTTGTAAATGAATAATAATAAATAAATTGATGTGCAATATAATAATGATTGTATTTTGTACACATTAGTTATTAAGACATATTTACACATAATATTCCTAACTCTTGAATTATATTTTATAATATATAGTGATCCTTAATCATCAGAGCAGCTCCTGATACAGGCCATGGACACCGAATTTCTTTATTATCGATATGTCATTTGTTTTGTTTTTATTATTAGTTTTATATTCATTTTACCATAAAAAAATAGTTTATAGTTTACTATTTAGACACATGTTTTAATAACCCACTGCTATAGCATATAGTATAGCTTTGGTAGACCCTTCACTTCGTCTATAAGGCACCTTACACGATCAATATTACTGTCAATATTTTAGAATAATGACAGTATTACTGTACGATAACATGTTTAAAATATTCATTTTCTAAAATATTGCCAGTGTTACTGATAGTGTAAGGTATACTAATGATGGAATCAAGAGAATACTGATGTTTATCCGGATAATTGATGACTTTATAAATATAAAAGGAGAATTAAAGCAAATACTGACAGTACTAGTACTGACAGTATTATTAACCGTGTAAGGTGCCTTTATTTTTATTCTTTTAAGACCTGGTTTCCTCGGAAAGCGGCCACTATTGACGTCATTCACACTAAAATCGGTTTAAGTATATATAATTGAATAACTCACATTTATGCATCGCAATTCAATGCATTTTTGCATTACGTTGAGGTATTACTCTTATGGGAAACCATATTTTCCATGTATACTTTCCATGTATAACTTTTTTGTAACATAAAAAAGACGACAAAAACCGATTCTTTTAAGCTACCGCTTTCGAGCTAACCGGGGCTTTAATATAAATTACCTGCCAAAATATAAGTATAAGTTCTCGATTCTCCCCATCATTAATTTGTTGTATTCGGGTGATTTAATAAACTCGGAATTTGCCTCGTGTACTAAATTCATGCTCGCATAAACATATAACTCACTTTCCGCGCTAGTTATGTAATACCAGTAATACCTTGTAAGCTTTTTACGGTTCCAAATAAATAAATGATTTATCCTAATGTATGTTATGTTATGTATGTATATGTTTTGACTGTAGTAATATACGTAATCATCCATTGGTACAGGGTTATAGCATTTTCAAATTTAGATTTAGTTACATTTAGAACATAGATCCAATAAAATATATATTTTATATAAAAAATCTTTTAAATATAACAACTTTTCAAGATTGACTATTGTAAATAGTATGTAATTAATTAATTAATCTAACCTTTTTTCTTTTAGGCTTCCCCGTATCAATGTACAATGGGGAAAAATATTTTCACTGCGAGCGTTGCTTGAAGAAATACAAACACTCCTCATCATTGTGGAAGCATATGAACTACGAATGCGGGAAGAATCCAAAATTTGCCTGTTTCATGGAGGGTTGCAACTATAAAGCAAAGCGGAAAGATAATTTGAAAGCTCATTTGCGCACGCACAAAACGTTTGGTTATATTAATGAACCAAATCTTAAATAGTCCAAATGCTGCCCTAGTTTATATAACGAGATTTTCATTCAAGAACAATAATTGGATTTATGATTGATTGATGTAATTTATACGCTCAGTGATGTAATTTATACGTCTAGTGAATATTAAATTTTATCAATTTTGGGAAGTAACAGATTTTTTAATTGAACTTTATATACATCTTAATACTATGTATTAAGATATACCCTTACACATAATGATAGAAAAGGATCAAGATTAAATAAATAAATTAAAATAAATTATTGCTCTGTCCAAATGTTTTATATACGTTTTTTATAATAAACATAGCCATGTGAAAGGATGAGCGCAAAAGTGGACTACCCAAGCCTATGTTTCTAGGTGGCACGTCAGGAATTTTTAATGCATTTGATTTCAAAATAATTTCTAGCTCTATTGGGCTATCAAGGGAGAAGCTGAGAGGAGTTTAATCACCTGGTATTTACCTAAACTTCACATCTCTCTCAAAACACGTGACACGTGATTCGCGAAATTTTGCCCCGGTGGTGGTGTTTGCACGAGACGCCTCAAAAAGGCACCTTACACGATCAATATTACTGTCAATATTTTAGAATAATGACAGTATTACTGTACGATAATATGTTTCAAATGTTCATTATTCTAAAAGGTGTGAAAGGTGTATTAAAGATGCAATGAAGAGGATACTGATATTTATCCGGATAATTGATTACTTGATAAATATAAAAGGAGGATTGAAGCCAATATTGACAGAACTAGTATTGACAGTATTATTGACCGTGTAAGGTGCCTTTAACGAATCGGCCACTGAGCTGAGTATGTCATTACATTAGATGATATTTAAAAAACTCTAAGGTCGTAGCACTCGAAAAGATCAGTTATGATTTAAGTTATAAAGTGGCACGCACATCCATGACGGTTACCGACTACTGGATTAGATTCGATTATGAATGTATGGCCTTCCAGAACCTACACCAATGCGTACTTTGTGGTCCCCGGCGTGTTTTAAAGGACTTCTATGAGCTTTGTCCTGTCTAGCGGACTGCAATAGCGGACTGCAAAGCCTGGATGTTTCCGACGATTGGACTACCCCTCAGATTTTAAAAATCTACTTTTATATTATTATTATTAATAATAATAATAACATGAACTAGATTTTTAAAATTTGAGGGACGTTTGTTCACAACACTTAATATACCAACACATTGTTCCTACCGACCACCTACGAAAGTGACCCATATTATTGTATGCTGGGAAGTTGAATATAACATAACTAGTTGTATTATGAATTCATAGTGCAACGTATGCGATTAACTTTATAATTTTGCAAGGGAGTGCGCATATGTGCGCGGGTGTCTTCACAAATTACTACAGCAGCATTGGTTACGGGAACAGATAGAAAATACAATTTATTGAATGATTTATTATCACCAACATTTATTTTAGATAAATATTATTATTTATTATTATTTATTTATTTCTTTATACAAATACAATTCCTCAGATGCAATACTAACATGTTTAAAGAGGTAAAATATGAAATTACTAAAATCCCCAAAGTTCCGAAATATGAATGAATACCAATATGCTAAATTCTGAACATTCATTTAATATTCCATTCAGAAACTTGCCGTAGTTATTGGCGTTCTCCTTCTGGATGCGTCTGATCTCATCTTCCAAATCATAACCGTATTAATGCCCAAAAATGATGAACAATTTTCAATCAAAGTAATGTAGATATAAAATAATCTGTTCAAATATAAATATAATAAACTATTCATGCCCACCGTTATAACTTTAATTTAGGCTCTCGTTACATAATATACTATTAATAGTACATTACAAAGATCTATGAAATTTGAATTTATCAATTAAAATTAGTATCAATTTAATGTGTTTATTTGTTTTAATAGTTTACTTATATTAAGTATAGTCAACATATTAATATAATTTTGTTTTCAGCCGAATTCTTCACTTTCCATACGTGCAATCAATGTTTTAAGCGTTATAAATATGTGCATTCGCTAAATCGACACCAGAAATATGAATGTGGAAAAGCTGCAACGTTTTCATGTACTGCCCCAGGCTGCTCGTTTAAATGCAAACGCAAAGATAATTTAGCTGTTCACATAAGAAGCCATTGGAAGTCGCAAATGTTTAAAGCCGAAGGAATTGATGCAAGCGATTCATTAATGTACCAATAAAAGTAATTTGTATATAATATTGTTTGAAAATTTTGAATATGTGTTTAGTTTATTACAAAATTTAGTTATTTAGTGCTGGGTAGTACAACAGTAGATTAATTTCATAACTCCCAGTCAATTTACAATCAGTGATTTAAATGTTACTTTTGATATTTTAAGACATAATGTGGCGTTACTATATGTAAAAAGAGATACTTATTGCTCTGAAATAAACAACAATTATCACTACTGTTTACTAATTGTCTCGTAATCATGGACTACAGTGAACCCAACCATAAAGTGTTGTGAGAACATATTATATTTTCTTTCAAATTCGTTTATGTAACATTTATATATGTATATTACCAAATAAACGTATAAGATAAGAAATTCAAAAGTATTATTAATCAACCACTAGAAAATAATTTGATTTTAAAAATGTTACGGCATGATTGTCTATAATCTAGACCATACAATATGCGAACTATTTGTTTTTGTACGATAAAGACTATCTATTTCAGATGAGCTTCCCCAGAGAATTATGCCATAACGAAGGTGGCTATAAAAATGTGCGTAATACACTTTCTCTAAGACATTATTGTTTAGATGTTTACTCAGAATGCGTATAGCATAAACAGTTTTATTTTACTTTTGTACTAAATAAGTAATATGCTCTTTCCAAGTTAACCGATCGTCTATAATTAGTCCCAGTAACCTTGCTTGTTTTCGAAGTGTATGTGTAGTATTATATATGTTGTCCGTTTCTGGGAAGTCTAATCTGAAATGACTTGTTTTGTAAACCATGACATTAGTTTTTGTTAGGTTGCGGATCAAGTTGTTTTCATTGATCCATTGCTGAACTTTTCCCATTGTTGTGTTTTTATTTCCAACTCCTTAATTGTCTTTAAAGACAGCAATACGTTTGGGTCGTCGGCATAGTAAATAATTTTGTGAGGTGTATTTAACACAATTTGTGGTAGATCATTAATGTATATGTATGTAAAAGTAATGGGCCTGCAATACTTCCTTGAGGTATCCCATATTTGTTTATACATATTCCAGATTTCGTAATCCCTTTCTCAGTTTCAATTTTAGTTTTGTACATTCTGTCTTTGAGATAGGTCTCAAACCACTTGTGTGTGTTGTGTCTCTTATGCCATATTTAAATAGTTTTTCCAGCAAAATATGAATGTTGACGCAATCGTAAGCTTTCGAGAAGTCTAGCAGTATGCCGCATGGAACAATATTGCTCATAGGTAAAGAAAAGTCCTCTTTAGTTTCGATGTAGTAGGTAGTGATGTTTTTTTGTAAGTAGTAGTCTATTTTGTTCCGGCCTTTTGAGAGGGTCAGTGAGCCAGTGCGTTCGCCTAATGAGTGAAGTTCACAGTTCATGCCTTTCCTGGCTTAGAGCAGCCTTCTTCCATTTCGTGTTTGTTAATTTTGAACTCCATTCTTAGTTTATGGCGTTAAAGTCACAACCAAGGATGAGTTTACCTTTGAAGTTATTGAGTGGGTTCGTGTGTTTTTATAGAGTATTTGGGAGGTATGTATAACGCGCCTACTGTTATCCAGCTGTGTTAATTTTTGCTGCAGATGCAGATACTCTTCCGTTTGGAGTTTGAGTTCATCGTGTCAAAGTTGCTCCGCAAAATACGGACAATTAACGGTTTGAATTCATTTAATTATGGAATTTCGATTCTATGGCTGGGAAGAGTTCCGTTGATAATATTCCATACCATTCACGAAGGTTCCATATTACCCGAGTAGAGATTCGGAAGATACAAGGAAAGCGAAGCGTAGAATGACGGGGAACATTGTGGTTTCCTGTCATCCTACACTTCGCTTTCCCTGTATCTTCCGAATCTCTACTCGGGTAATATGGCCCAAGTATGCGAATTTGCCTTTTACTTTCCGACTAAGAAGATACTGTATAAGGAAGGTATTGTTTTCGCGAACAAAAAACGAATTTTCTAGTCGATTGTGTGGATATGAATTTGTTTGTAAACAAACTACTGGAAAACCGGCTGAATGAATCGCGAGCCTATTTGTAAATCGGCTGGGAAACCGAATTGGTGTGATCCCGTAAAAATTGGAGCAAAATCGATTTACAAACAAAAAAAAACTTGATAAAACCATTTTCCAGCAACACTTCCACTTTCTCGCCATTTGGATATATATATATATATATATATATATATATAGTTTAAAATTTAATTACGTACAAACGAATGAAAATAAAAATGAAACAAAAATACAAATATTGTCAAATATTGTCAAATATTATCAAATATTGTCAAATATTGTCAAATATTGTCACATATTGTCAAATATTGTCAAATATTATCAAATATTATCAAATATTGTCAAATATTGTCAAATATTGTCAAATATTTCTAAATATTGTCAAATATTATCTAATATTGTCAAATATTGTCAAATATTGTCAAAAATGGCAATGTAATTCGGGAAGTCGTGTGGTGCCCACACCAGACATTTTTAATTGTCATAAGTACTACCTTCCCTTTACACATGACCTCTTCATTGGTTTCAATGTCCGCCCATGGTATGCTGAGTATGCGATAGTACATCGACATCTCGAACGACCAACTTCTTTATCTTGCCTTTTTTATATCGTATATTTGATGTTGAATTGTTTTATACTTCTTCGTGTTCCGTTCTTTGTATTGTCTTCTAATTGCCATTAGTATCAGGATTTCATTTGTCGTCCACTAGCTTTTAGAAGGGTTTGATTTTCAATTGGTCCCTGCTGCTAGCCATTAAGGCTTCCTTTGATCTCGTACCACGTTCTATTACCGTTTTTATTGAGTATGTCTCTCCCCTCTATAGATCGTTCGAGTTTTACGAGGTTTATATTGATATTCGTCCTAATCGTATTTTTTGTCTCTTCTTGTCGGGGCATCATTGTGTTTGATTTACAGTTTTGTTTTTTTATTTTAACTTTTTTAGTTTAATCAAGTCGACTATGATTTAGCTGTGGTCGGATCCCATATCTGCACCTGGGCACGCCTTTACCGAAAGAATAGAATTCCTATATTTTTGCTGATCAATATATTGTCTATTTGGTTGTGAACAGTTTTATTTCGTGAATGGCTCGGTGATGTTCAACCGTGTTTTTTGTAGTTTAAACCATGTGTTTGTGATTACCATGGGCAAATGCAATGAGTCTTTCTCCTCTCTCAATTCCCCACGTGCATATTGACCTACACATCCATCTACCTTTCCTACTTTAATATTAAAATCTTCTAGAATAATGAGGATATCCAAATGCTTAACTATTTTCATAATGTCATGTAGTTGGTTATAAAATGTCTCTATATCCTCCTCACTGTTATACGCTGTTGGTGCATCCACTTAAATGATGCATTTTGATAGGATCTGAGTTGTATCATTATTGTATTTGAAAGGTTCACTATATTGTATATTCTTTGATATTATTATGATCATTTCATATCTGTGTTGTGCATCATCTGTAGCTTCTAAGTTGTACACGTGGTAATCATTGATAGGGATTTCTGGTTGATCTTGCCATTGTCCGTCACTAGTGCCCAGGATCTGTTCAACCGCTGCATTCCCGCTATTACATTATATAGTTTTCCTGCATGGAATAAACTTTTGACGTTCCATTTTCCTATTCGTTAAGAACAATCATTGATCTTAAATGTCTTTTGTCCTATTAAGGAACTCGTTGTGGTGATTTCACATCCCAAACGAGGATACTCTTGCTTATATACCTTATTATACCCGTCGTTGTTGGCCAGCTACTTAAGCCGGCATATACTCGGTGGATGCAGTTTAAGGTCGTACCCAGGACCCTTAGGCTATTATATATACAGAAATTTGATCATTTTTCGAATTTATTCATCGTAAATTGTACGTATTTTGTGAAGCGACATTGATAGTTAAACTAATAGGTTCGACACTTGGTGGTGTCAGGAATTGTACCCGAAACCTTCACCAATTAGAATAAAAACAATAACTTAAATTAAAAATCATTTCGAGGATTTTCCATATTCCTCTTAGACACATTTAAGATTCTGATTCATCATCAGAATTAGCATATTATTATATAAAACAAAACCACCATTTGCACCTAGTTATTTTTAAAACCAGTTTTTCGTTTCCGATCAAAAAATAGGCCCGATTTATTAGATTATATCCCTATTATTCATGCCTACATATGAACGGTGTATTATTTCATTTATTTAATCGAATGCCTACATACCATATTTTGGTGTATTAGTCATTTTTAAAATATAAATCAAAAATTAAGGTGCTTAATATATCTTTTAACAGATCTAATGATTATAACATACTGTTTATGGGTGTATTTTTTATTTTATACATAACATACATTTTTTAGGTAAGCATTATGTTTGCGAATGTGGCAAACAATACATGCATCACCAATCTTTATATAACCACAAGAGATACGAATGTGGTCAACCACCAAGGTTTTTCTGCCACATGTGCTCATATAAGGCGAAGAGAAAAGATGCATTAAAAACACATCTAATTAACAAGCACAAAATGCTTCATCTTGTGTAATTGTATATGTAGTTACACATCAAGTGTAATCGTTCTAATTACCTACTTATTTTTTAGGTAAATTCTTCTGTTCAGGCTGCACCAGAACGTATAAACATAGTCAATCACTCTTCAATCACCGCAAGTACGAGTGTGGAAAAGAAGCTACGTATTCTTGTCCTTACTGCCCGTATAAAGCTAAGAGAAAGTATACGTTGAAAATCCATACTGCTGGAAAGCATCAAATTGTTTAATGTTGTTTCTTATATAATATTGTTACATGCAGAATCGGTTAATGGTTTTATGGGGTACTAAATAAAGTAGCCTATGTAATTTTATTAAATAAATTGATTTTGATTAATATAAAATAGAAAGTGTATTTATTATAATCTTATCATTTCATAAACAATTCTCTAATATTTTAAATTTCAGAACACAATCGATTTAAATGTATGCAATGTGGCAAGTGCTACAGAATGAAAGCCTCGCTTACACGGCACACCAAATATGAATGTGGAAAATCGCCTGAATTTATATGCCCAGAAAAGGAATGTAACTACTCTACTAAACACAACTACTCGTTAAATACGCATATCCGTTTAAAACATTATAAAAGATAAAATAATTTCAGATGTTTGTACATTATTTAGTCTCACATATATTGTAAATATTATCAATCACACTATATACTAACATATGCTATGGAACTAATATATGCTTTTAATAAAAACCTGCAGTATTTAATGACTTAAAGTTACAAATTGTTTATAATGTTGTACTAATATACATTTGTTTTAGTGAACTTAAATCCAATCATTTGTGGAGCTTGTGGTAAACGTTACAAAAATAAAAACTCGCTGAATCACCACAAACTGAACTACTGCGGAAAGGAGCCACGTTTCAAATGCCCGATTGAAAATTGCCCTTATAAAAGCTACACTAAGAGCAATTTGAAGAATCACGTCTTCGTCCATAAAGACTACGACAAGGAGTATCTATTAGATTTAACATATAAAACATACGCATAAATACGTTACGTATACAATATTAAGTTTGTAATCATTTAATAAATTTAATGGTGGAAGTTATTAATTAATCTTAGTACTCTATAATGTAGTTATATTTATAATATTATAGTTTGTGTAACCGGTTTAGTTATTATTAATAAATTTATTTGTAGGTGGAAATGTTGTCTTTCCCTGCACAAAATGCGGAAAAATTTATAACAAAGTCAACTCATTGAGTGCGCACAAATCTCGATATTGTGGCAAGGATCCGAAGTTTAAATGCCCCATTGAGAACTGTGCGTTTAAAACGCACTTGAAAGCTAATCTAAAAAATCATATTTTCATACATAAAACTTACAGCAAGGAATATTTATATGTGTTGCTTGATAGTATTAATAATACGAAATAAGCCGTTTTCAGTTATTATTTAACCAATGCGAAATTAGAAAACTGCATGACTAGCACTAAAATATATTGTTATGTATTATGAGGGTATTTTTAATATATATCATTACAGGTGGCAATGCTGCTCTCTTCCCATGTACAAAATGTGGAAAGGTATATACAAAATTAAATTCGATGCTATGCCACAGATCTAGATATTGCGGGAAACATCCCAAGTTTGCATGTCCAATTGAGAATTGTGTTTATAAATCCTACCTAAAATTTCATTTAAAACGTCATATTTCTAGACATACATCGTTTAGTAGAGATTATTTGGATTTATTGGTGCGTAATATTAAGGCTGTTATTTAGTGATTATATATTAATTATTATAGTCATATTTTCTAATAATTATAGAATTATAAACTATACCCGAGAACGTAGAAGTTGCACAAACGGAACGTAGACGTGCGTTGTTGCCGCCAGGTGTTTGCTTGTCACACATTCCGTGTTTCTATTCACTAGTTTGTTAACATTATCCATGTTTAAGTCATACAATTGGTATAATAATAATATTATTAAATATATTGGTTTTATTTAGTTATTGTTTTGAATTAGTAATATCTACTTTATTTTAATAATATGGCATACATCGCACTACATCAGCTATAAATGTACGGCTAATTTTTCCAACCGATCATGCTAAAATTTAAATTTGCAGTCACATCAAGCCCGATCGCAATCTAATTTAAATTTACCGACAAAAATCCGTGCTAGATCGAAATTGCTGTTACAATCACCCGATTGGTCGATACCAGCTTCTACGTCCTCTTGTATAATGTCCTTGCTGTATGACCACGTATGGCCTTCTGCCCTAGTTTCCTAGGAAAGCGGTACGGTAAAAGCGGCTACTAAAGCCCTGGTTTCCTAGGAAGCGGTCACTTAAAAGCGGTCGCTTTTTAACGTTATTTAAACATCACAAATAATATTATAAATATATGTAATTTTCATAGTAATCTATTGCCTTTCACATTACGTTGAGCTATTACTCTTTATGGGAAACCATATTCATTTCCATAAACGTAAAACTATTTTTGTGAAATTAAAAGGCGTTAAAAGCAGCCGCTTCCGAAGAACCCAGAACTTAATCTCTGGTTTCCTAGGAAGCGGTGCTAATAAAAGAGGCCGTTTTTGACGTCATTCATCACAAAAAAACTTGTAGTGTAATTATATAAATATGGTAACCCAGACTTCAATGCATCGGGGAAAAGTCATGAATTACAGAGCATTATGCTTAGTTTTCAATTACATATTCTTAAAACGTTTCTTGTAAAGTGCAAGAGCGGCCGCTTTTATCCACACCGCTTTATATTAAACCAGAGCTTTAGAGTCATTGAAGCTCTGGGGTGCGGTTTTAAAGCAATCGCTATTAGCATGTGCTATAAAGCGATGGAATAATAGCTAATTCAAAAAATTATTCCGAATATAATTACTACCAATTGTTTAGTTCTGTTGAAGATATCAATCATAATTCATAAAGCGAAAGTTCAGAAATCAATTTGACACGTAGCACCGCTAAAAAGTTACACCCATGACTTTCTAGAAAGACGGTATAGTGACAGCGACGTCACCAAAACATGTTTTAAAGAATATAGTTAAAGAGTGTAACTGACGAAAATTCCTATAATTTTTTTATATATTAGCATAAGATTTATCGCTCTCTACAAAACTATATACATAAAGAATATTTGTTATGACGTCTAAATAATGTAAAAAACAACCGCTTTACGGTACCGTTTCTCTAGGAAACCAGGCCTCAATAAAGAATTTTAAAGAAATTGTGTTTCTAGAGTGGTAAAACTGACCGAAATTCCCATAATTCACTGTATTTAAATTACAGTAAGATACGTCCTTGTCTACAAAAATATATACAATAAGAATGTGTGTTATCTCACATAAAGAAGTGGTTTGTGACATAATTTACTCAACAAACCACTTCCTTGTGGCACCGCTTTCCTAGGAAACTACTGACATTTCTATATATTTCCATTTATGGAGTAAGCACATCAAGGTGCTAAGTCCTATAAAAAACGACTATATGTAAAATAGATGTGTACATTATCTCACAAAATGTTTATTTTATGTTCAATTGATTAAGAATAAATTTTATATCCATGCATATATGCATATCTTTTTATAATACCTTAATTTATTTTCCTAATTGAATTTATTTAGAATATTCACTTGCAAGCAATGCAATGTTTGCAAACTCGTTTGTATTATACTTATTTAGAGTATACTCTTTTTCGCGTGGTAAATGTTTATTAAAAAATGTTATAAATGGAGATTTGACTATATTTCAGCGATTCAGATTTATACCTAATTCAATTTTACACGAAAAGTGTTAACGCCATTCACAATAAGCGCGGTAGTGGAAACGTAGCGGTAAGCAAAATTTTACACATGTATACAAATTCAGGCATTTGGAGCAGCGCGGTACAAAAAAGAATTAATATTAGTAGGATAGTTTCCATTAGGTATATTTTTTGTATGTGACAAAATAAGTAATATGAATTAAATATGAACTGTGAGTTCTTATTTCCTAGACATTAACGGCCTATAATAATCCTTATTACTACTGATTTATTCTTTCCTTTTTATTATTTTTGTCACCATTAATCCAACAATCTAGATTATTATTGTTTAATGGTGTGTTCATAAAGCTACTAATCGCGTAATTTCTATATTTGTCATTATTCTAAATTCGTACATTTTTAGTATGCCGAAAACTACATAGGGAGAAACGATTATTGGGAAACAGGCGAAGTGCAGTGAAATTTTTTCTCTCTAATTAATCAATATATTACTCTCAATATTCTGTTCTTCGTTCGGATTTATCGTGTTATAGATTATATTAAAATTAAATGGTATAATGCCCGTATTATATAAAGCTATTGAATGGATAAATTGACGTCATTGTGACAGAATATGCCAAAACAAATGTCAAACACTTTGAATAGCGCTTGCGATTGGATGTCCATGTGCAGTGAAGGGGTGGACATTGCACCTTATGTTTACATAGAGGCGGCGTGGAAGAGTTATGCCTTTCGCCTCTTCGCGTACCGTGTCTTAGGCGAAGAGGCGAAGGCGCGGTGCCGGCGCTTAGAGAGGCACGACGCTTCAAGCTCCCTCTATATAAACATGTGGTGCAATGCCCACTTAGGTGAAGAGGCGCGGGCATTTGCCTCGTGCCTCTCGCCACGCCGGCACCGCACGTTGGCCTCTTCGCCTAAGACACGGTAGGCGAAGAGGCGAAACTCTTCCACGCCGCCTCTATGTAAACATGTCCAATGTCCACCCCTTGAGTGCATATGGACATCACAATCGCCTGTGCGACGTCGCGCCCGCGCCTCGTCTACACCGCCCGACGCCGCTTATGTGTGAATTGGGCCTAATAGAGATAATTTAAAGTAACTACATTCCCTACATAATGTATTTATTGTTGCTATAACAACGAATACTTATGGGTTTAATAGCTATTGATATGTTTATGGAACGTCGGTGAATACGGGTAAGAGTAATTACATCTGCTTTGTAAACGAGTATGGAACACGTTGTAGATTGGAGAAAATAGAAAATTATAGTGTAATACTCTCGTATAGTTTAGAGGGTTTACAGATACTAATGAAACATATCCATCAAGTAAACAATAAACATGGTCTACAACTAGACACGAATAAGACCAAATACATGTCCATTACTAAAACCCCAGGCGTACAGTTAGCAACAGGCACACTTAATATCAACAATTAATACATAGAGCGCGTGAAGAAACACTCGTATTTAGGTTCAGTCATAAATGGAAAACTGAGATCAGGCAGTTGAAAGAATTGAGAAGGCAAGAGCTGACTTCGACAAAATGTGAATTTTCTGCGATGGGGATAAAAACTTATATCTAAAGATCAGAATGATTCGATGCTATATATTCCTTCTTCTATCATACATTATAGAGGCATGGACTAGATATGAAGTGTCGTATGAAACAACTTCAAGCTTTTGAAAGGTGGATCTGCCGGCGTATATTACTAATCTGATAGATTATGGAAATTATCAGAATACTGGCAAAATATAAGGAAATACAACACACCATCGAGCAACGTAAACAGGAATACTTGAATTCTTCAACTTATAATACAGGGCAAGGTAGGCAACAGAAAGGCCCAGGCCGAATAAGTGAATCTTGGCTCTAAAACTTGCAAGAATGGCCCAGAATTACTTCTATCCAACTATTCAGAAAATCAGTTCATAAAATCCGAATAGCTATATTGATAGCCAACGTCAGGAACAAGAAGAAGTAGATCAGAGATTCCCAAACTGTTTAGCCTACCGTCCTTTTTCAGATAAAAAAAATCACCACGCCCCTGATCGGTTACAATTCGAATTTTGTTCCTTAATTGAAAAAATAAGTGACTATTCAATCTTCATATTTTTTTTACGAAGCACTATTGTAAATGAATCCTGATTAGCTAAGCCCAGAGTGAAATGGTGCAACTGCAGGGTGCATCAAACACGAATTGTTCTAGAAGTAGTCGATGAATGCAGGTTTTAGGAATTACAATATCCACCTTACAGTTCCGATAGTCACAGATAGCTACGTCGCGACGTAGCTCTCTGTGACTATCCAAAACACCAGAAACACTCTAGAGGGCGTCGCTTTTTATCGAATAACCACTTGGAAAACGCTGTGGAGTCATATTTTGCATAGTTGCCAAAAAAAATTTATAAAGGCATAACGATATGAGAAAATATTGGAATAAGTGTATTACTGTTAATGGATCTTAAGTTGAAATATTAAATTTTCTTTATTACCAAATCCTTGTTTTCATAGCTAGGTAGAAAATACCCCTCGTATTTTATTAGTAACACAGGATAATTTTATTTTTACAAAACTAAAAAATCCCACAAAATTACCTAAACTAACCATCATTGAAAATAGAGAATAATGAAGTAATATTCAAAATCACCCATATTGTCCTTCAACTAACCTGATTAACTAATTTTATAAGTGTTAATACTAAATAAAGATTTCCGCTTTTGTCATTGCTTTCCATAAAGAAAATACTTTTCGTAGGTATAGGAACGCCTCTTAATATGATTTTATCTCTTATCTTTATTAATTTATTTTCTAATTTTTAATTAACACCAATTAGCTGTCTACAGGCATTTAACTAATATTAATATTAGCTACGGTTATTAATTAAGAATATGTTATTTTATGGGACTATTAATCAATTAACCAAGGGATCTACATAGCATGTTAATTTATAATACAAATATAACATATGTTTTCCGAACATTCACGAAAGTTTATGTGTGATACATTTCAGAAATCATACTATATTAACGCCGCTTAATACTATGGTTTGCAAAAAGTTTTAATTTGTTTCAAGAATGTATATTAATTTTGGGATTAATCAATTAACCGAGGGATCTACATAGCATGACAATTTATAATACAAATGTAACATATTATTTCAGAACCTTTACAAAGGTTTAGCTGTGATATATGCAAGAAATCATACAAATATAAACGAGGATTATCATACCATGAGAAGCATAGATGTAAACGATCCGAAGAACTTACAACACAATTGATATCACATCCTATTCATAGGTTTTTTGAGGGTACCGAGCCAACAACATATAACCTATTAAATAGTCCGATTGATTTATGTTCTGATACTGAGGATATAGCAGATGATCAAATGCATATTCCAGAAAATAGAAGCAATTATGAAAACAGAGATCTACATTTCTTGCGTACTTATTTAAAGAACAAACATAGTTTGAACATGGCGCACTATCTTGGAAGTACATTTTATTGTAACACATTTCCACAATAATTGCTGAAATATATAAAATTGTTATTTTTTTAATGTATTTTGATTAAGTTTTGAAGGATTTTACGTACTGTTTATTTTCAATAGTTATTTACATTAAGTTTATGTTATTCGGTTTACTTATATTGATAATAATTTATTTTTGTTGTAAAAAATATACTGAGTTGAGTTTGTTATTAAAATTTTCTGTTATTTTGAAAAGTACACATCAAATAAAATATAGTAATTTACTTTAAAAAAATCGTTGCTGTCGTTTTCTATTATTAATTTAAGTTTGATGTATAGCGGGTATATAGTGTTTCCTGTCTAAACAAATATATACCCGCTATACGTCTAACTTATTAAGAATTTCTAGTCCTAAAACTCTATATATATATATATATATATATATATATATATATATATGTACAGCCATAATAGTTGAAATGGAAGTTCCACACAATGTCAATAAGACCGAGAGAAGAGAAATAAGTATGAGAAACTTGTTATCCAGCTTAAAGCAATATGAGAACTAGACAAACTTCTAATCTATCCACCAGTTATGTCTGAGAGAAAACATGTGAACATTGGGAAGCTGGCAAAATATTGTAGCGACCGAGCCTAATCCCGCACCATCTAGGGATAAGCGAATATGTTCTAGCAGCAACGCTGATAAAGTGAACGGACAAGAAATGATAACAATAAGCCAGAAAGACCAAGGACCATAATCTAGTAAATATATTGTTTTCTCTCTTTAATAATTAAATATTTATTGAGCAAATTTGCTATCCCATTAATATAAAAACGAAGACAATGTTTTGAAGCCGATCGATCTGTAATTTATGCTTTTTGTGGTGTCATTTTGCAATGACAGCAAACAATATATGGAATGGAAAGTCGTGGGTTTGAATTTCTATTTCAGGTAGTGCCTATATAATTGTTTGTTCATCATTTAATTTGTTAATTGGGCCAATAAGTCTTTTAAATTAATTATTATCCTAAAAGTTGAATTTTTTTTTAGTATATAAATATATATATTATATTCGAGTAAATTTTAGTTTTGATAGTGAAATTGAAAGATTTCTTATTTAATTTAATTTAATTTTAGTACATGTACTGTGTAGAAGCTTCTTAAAATGCCACTGAAGGTTTAGATAGCAAGAAGATGACGGACTGTGATGATATGTGTTATGTGGATGACGGATATGAGTCCTGTGGGGGAGAATAGAAACGAAGGGCAAGGTGAAATACATTATAGCCAAGATGTTGTGTGACGCAACATCTTGGCTAGAATTTCTTCCACCTAGGCCTTGGTTTCCAGTCTTCCCCACAGGACTGATCCCCGTCATCTACAATACACACATACATATATATATATATATATATATATATATATATATATATATATATATATATATATATATTCAATAATCTCCGACATATATATTATATGCCAATAATAAATTTCGTTAATATGATTGTAAGCCGCTTTGTTATTATTAATACATTTATTTGTAGATGCAGATATCTTTCCCTGTTTAAAATGTGGAAAAGTGTATAACAAAAAGAAATCATTGACAAAGCACACATCTGTATACTGTGGCAAGGAACCGAAGTTTAAATGTCCCATAGAGGACTGTCCTGTTATAACATACTTAAAAGCTGACCTAAAAAGTCATTTTAAAGTACATAAAACATATAACATGGAATATTTACAACAGATTCTTGCAACAATTTATTCCACGAAATAAATAGGATATCACTGTTATCAATTTTGTATTATTCGTGTGGTATGAGGGCATAACTAATACAATACTACTACAAAAAATATGGTTAATTATGTTTAATAAAATATAATTATAATCACGATAAAAATATTTGCTTAATTATTTATAATTAAATATAATTATAATAACATTCTAACTTGTAATTAATAAATATCATTGCAGGGGGAAAAGCAGATATCTTCCCATGTATAAAATGTGGAAAGGTGTATACAAAATTAAATTCGATGCTATGTCACAAGTCTAAATATTGCGGAAAACTGCCCAAATTTGCATGTCCAATCGAGGGTTGTGATTATAAATCGCACCTAAAAGCTAACTTAAAAAATCATATTTTTGTGCATAAAAAGTTTAGTAGAGATTATTTGAATTTATTAATGTTAAATATAAAGGCTACTGTAATTAATTATTGATATGTACATACTGATAAATTTATGGTCATAAATTCAAAGTTTTATAGGTTTTATAAACCTAATATTATATTATAAAATGTCAGAAGCTGTTCTAATTGTTCATAACTGGACATTAAATGTGAGGGCAAAAACTGTAAAATTACATATGTGAGTATTTTTAGTAAGATATTTAAGTAAGGTTTCTAAATCCTTTTGAAATTTGACTTATATGTATAATATTGTTGTATATTACGGTATATTGCTATATATCGGAAATAGTATATTGTATTTTCAATCAACCATAAATAAATGTTTTATCTATATATAAATGAATACCTAATATTATAACTCCAATATAAAGGCTGGGTTGTATAAATGTGATTTTTGTAATAATTATGGAATGATCCAAAGTAATAGAGCTGGGCGTCTATTCTGTAAGTTCAGACTGGGCTGTGGCAACCAAATAAACATCTGGTGGTATGCGCTGGTATGCCTCACGCTCTGCGCGCTAGTGTAATACTACCTTATATCAAATGTTACAAAATTACTTTAAGATAATGATAATGAAATAGGTTATTATCACAATTGGAAATTTTATGACATTTGACATAAGTCAGCAATTCACTAGCATTCATAGAATGTGGGGCATATCAACGCATACCAACAGTTGTTTATTTAGATACCATGGGTAATAGACCAGTCTGAAGTTACAGAATAGACCCCCTGGTCTAGTAAAGACTGTCAAAATACGTATGCGCATAGGCCAAAGTTGCTACACAAAATATGTACAATTAATGATTTGAGTCCATTTAATGATGTAATTTCAGTTTATAAGTGTTTTCAACACCAGTAATTAAAAATTCTATATTTTGTGCGAAGACATTGATAGCTGTACTAGGGATGCTGTACGTTACATGCGAAGGGGTGTCATGAATCGCACCCCAAGTCGCTCCGCATAATACGCACATTACGATTTGAGCGACTTGGATAGGAACGCGTATACGTTTGGAATGGGAGGTTTTATACTGTTTTAAGAAAATTTAAGTCTAGTCCCTACATACACTTTCCCACAAACCAATATTTGGTAAAATTGGCTTGCAAACAAAACACATACATTTGTTGCACAAAAAGCTTTTTTATTCGCAAACATTTAGTATATATCTGCAAATAGGTTGCGGTTGCACCAAGATCAAAGACCAAAACATGTCGCATACAATGTATAATATTATAAATTCAAATGCATAAAAATTTGCCCCGAACGCGTCCAGACTTGCTTGTATTCGAGCATAAAAACAACATCTTCGACGGAAAACAGAAAACATAGGTGCATTTGATTAAATGTTTTTAAACCAATGTTTGCAGACACTTATACAGTTTTTATCTAGGTATTTAAATATATGCGGACAATTGTTTCTAGGTCTGGACTAAGTTGTATAACGGCGAGTTAACTGTATCTCGTTATTGCAAATAATGCACTGATTAGTGTAGTATAAATTATTGTTGTCTATTCATTCCACACCCTGTTTCATATGGCAAAATCGTTGTATATTTGAATATGGCAAGCAAAATCGTTGTATTGTATTATATGTTAAAGTTGTGGTTCGAATCACGGATTGAAAACTCGGAATTATGAAACCCTTAGTCAACACAGTCTAATAGGGCTAAACCAAGCGTAGGCACGGGTATTAGCACGATACAATTTCAGGAGTGATTAATTGAAAGGCCAGAGTGATTGCTATTTCAGGAATGCTTAAAACAAACAAGAAATAACATAGGCATAAACACCAACAAGACAAGGCATAGAAATGAACCACAAAAAGGGAGAGTCCTGTAAGATAATTGAGTATGGTAGTGAGGAAATAGTTACAAATCACGGTAGATTTACTGACAATAAGGTATCAAACATTGACAAACAAAGGATAGCGGCAGGAATTAAAGATTGTAGATATAATCATGGATTTGTTTGTCAAAATGACAGTTTTCTTCTAAGTGTTTGGGTGAATAGCTAACATTAACATATTGCAGTTTCTTAATCACTTACTAATAAAAAATACTTATAGCCACATTTATTATTTATTATTAATAAATTTCATTGCAGGTGCCAATGCAGTTGTCTATCCATGTACAAAATGTGGAAAAGTATATAAAAAATTGAATTCGATGCAATGCCACAAGTCTAATTATTGCGGAAAACAGCCCAAGTTTGTTTGCCCAATAGAGAATTGTAATTATAAATCGCACCTGAAATTTAACTTAAAATGTCATATTTTTGTACATAAAACATTCAGTAGGGATTATTTAAATTTCTTGGTGAATAATATTAAAGATCCTGCTCAGTAATTATTTGCTACACATCGAATGAATTTTTAAGATTGTGTATAGTGCACGTGATTTATTACTGGCCATTCTGATTGATCGAAGTGATTTCGCAGTTTTGTCTCTTCTGCTAAGTTGAACTGCTTCGCTCTCATACATCGTGCTTAATTCAAACTGAAAAACACATTACCGGCAGTGTACAACTCTCTGTGCAATTAGTATAACCTTATTTAGTATTTTGATTGAAATGAATGATATGGTTATATAGCTACTATATTGTTCTGTTATATTTCCATAATTTATATCAAAATACTAGAAAAATGAATACAAGGATATACTCGTAGGAACATCGTTTTGGGAAAATTGAGCGGACTGTATAAAGCGAACTATTTCAGATTGTGTAAGCGGTGTATATAAAAAAAAGTATAACTTTAAACAACAATAATGAATTTACAGCATACAAAATATACTTTCAGAAAGTAATTTTTTTTGTCATCGAGAGAGTTTGAAAATAGCTAGAGCATAGCCAACACAACAACAAAAATCAATATAAAAATCGATTGATTTATCCTATTTTTAATAGTGCCCTCTCCCCCACTATTTATTGGATAAAGAATTAAAAAAAATTAATTTCATAACCTGCTTATATTTATAATGTTTTTTATCTTAAATATCAGGTATACGAAACGTATACGAAAAAAACATCCTGTTTTCAGCTACAAATATAATACTGTTTATGACATTTCATTATTGTGCAACAGTTATAAAGCTCTCTGTGTCAAGTGCCTGTTTTTAGGTCCTTTGTTCGATTGTTGTATGTGTGCCATTTGTAATTTGACTAAAAAAATAAATTATTATTATTGCTTAAGGTTATCCTATTATACATATCGCATTTTGAATAAACATAAAAATGCAAGCAGAAATGTATATTTCTATGGCTAAAAGAATTAGACTACTAGGGATATATATTAATAGTCACTTTATATAAACTCGGAAGACAAATTAAATATTAACTAAATAAGTTTAGGACGATTGTAATTATAAAAAAATTAAACGATATATATATATATATATATATATATATATATATATATATATGTAAAATATTACTGTATATCGCTACTGTATGTACGTAATGACGTATAAAATAAAAATAGGTTTTAATATCACAACTTCATTATTTATATTCCTAATTAAATTTAAATTCCCAGCCTTGTCCTCTATACCAAAGTAGAGGAGTGATGAAATAAATTAGACCCAATACTAGTTCTACTACATACTATTTTATATACAATTTATCTTATCAAGTCCTCCAATACTATAGGATTTCTAACTGCTGCACCCAAGTTGGTGCAAATTCTATTCAGAATATAAATCGTTATATAAATTCAAAGTTAATTAACTAGATAACTAATAGATCTATAAAATGTTGGCATACTAGCGTTCGCGGAGCGTGGCGTATACCAACGCTGGAATAGTTGTTGTACACTGGCGAACGAAATGAACGCATCACTTTTAAAAACTCGATTAAAATTAAAATCAATGATTAATTTTTTATTTAAACTATGTATAATGAACAAGCTTATATAGCCTGTTGTTTGAACACTAGTTTTTTCTTTTTTGGTCCAAAGGTGCAGTCAATACATAAAAGAACTGACTTATTACCATTTTCACAGCAAATAAGTTTGATTTATATTTGTTTCGTCTTGGGTTTGTTTCGTATTACTTTTAGACGTAATATGTGAAACAGTGAACAATATAAGTTTGATTTATATTTGTTTCGTCTTGGGTTTGTTTCGTATTACTTTTAGACGTAATATGTGAAACAGTGAACAATAATAATCGTCAGAATTGGAATTTGAATGTTGAAGAAGCTGTTCAACAACAACTCTTGCTAATGAAGGTAGGAATCAGCGACTTGGGTTAAACCAATCGACCGTCTCCCGAATCTTGAATAGGCATCGGGAAACCCATGCACACTCAAGAAGGCCAGGACAAGGGAGAAAACGAGCCATAAATACGGTCCAAGACCATTTTTTGTTGATGCAAATGTTAAGGGAACGGTTTATTACGGCTCCAAGGCAACAAAATATGCCTGAGGATAAAGATGATGTTTGTGTAAGTTGCGTTACCATAAGAAATCGTTTAAACGTGTTATGAATTTAACTCCTCGGACACCTTCAACAAGCCCACAGTTAACCGCAGAGCACCGCAGAGTTAGGCTAACTTTTGCTTGAGAACATGTAAACTGGTTGGAGGCTGATTGGGATAACGTTATGTTTAGTCATGAGTCTAGATTTTCTCTTCATAGCAGTGATGAACGAATGCTTGTGTATAGACGGCCAGAATAAAGTTATGCATAATGTAACATTGCTCCGACGGTTTTGTTTGGTGGGGGATTGGTAATGGTGTGGGTAGGTATCATCTTAGAGGCTCACACAGAGTTGGTGGTGATACCAAGAAGTATCACGGCAGTTTTTTATATCGAAAACATTTTGGAACCTCACGTAATGCCTTTTCGCCTTTTGTGGGGGATGATTTCATTTTTAGGCATGATAACGCTAGACCGCATACTGCCCGAATTACTCTACATTATCTTATGGAAATAAACATCAGTAATATACGATGGCCAGCTAGAAGTCCCGACCTTAATTAGATTGAACACCTCTGGTACAAGATGAGCAGACGACATAGAATACTCCTTCGTCGCCCAAACAACCAACAAGAGCTTGGACAAGGATTAAAAGAAATTTGGGAAGATATCGGCCAACGTGAAATTAGAACTTTAATTAGCAGTATGTGTCATCGTTGCGGGGCAGTTATTCAAACAAGAGGCGGAAATACCAAATATTAAGCCATTAAGGGCCAGTTCTACAATTGACATTTAACTGGCGAATAAGGCTATTCGTGGAATAAGTTTGAAATATTGGTTTTAAAATCTGAAACATATTCCACGAATAGTTTTATTCTCCAGTTAAATGTCAATTATAGAACCGGCCCTTAATCACATTAAAAGTTTATAACGAAACTTTTGTTGAAAATTTGTCTCCTAATTTTTTCTGTCTTATAATTATTACTTTTCTAATTTTTGTTGTCTTATTTAATTAATACTAAATTAAATCTTTAAAATATGTGGTACAAATTTTATAAAATTATTTAGTATTTCAATTTATCCATATTTTAAAAAGTGATGCGTTAAATTCTTTCGCCAATGTAGATCGATATTTTGTATTTGATAGGGCCCATAACTAAATACAGCCCATGATGGAACGCCATTTGTGTAAGTATAATTTCCAAATGTAGAATATCCTTTTGTTCAATTGTATCCCAACTATAGACGCTTTCGTTTAGCATGGTTTCTCATTGCTAGTCGCCCCCGTCGCGTGCAGTATCGCTCAGGACTCAGGACATGGTATTATAACCTGATACGCGTTATGTTGTCTTATTTCACTACAATAAAATAGATTCATATAATAATGAATCATCTCTTGCACATATAAAGAAGCAAATAAAAATTGAATATTTCATAACATCGTTCCAACAGTAGTAAAAAAGTAGAACAATTTATTTTACTAGTGGCTCATCGTCATTTAAATGAATTTACAATACTTAATCAATTGTTTTTAGGATGGGACGGACTGGAGATATATCGATGTGATACATGCGGTCGCAGCTATAAAGTCAAACGGTCATTGTGGAGGCACAAAAAATACGAGTGCCAGAAGAAACCTTCCTTCAAATGCCCTATTCCATTATGCGCATATAGTGCTAAACAAAAAGCGCAACTTACGTCACATATATGTCATGTACACCAAAATTTAAATTAAGACTAGATGCACACTATTGTATAATATAATATTTATAATGAAATTGTGTTGGATTTATTGTTATGTTATGTTATTATATTAAGTTGAGACCGGTGGGCAGTTGCAGTTGCAATATCAAAGGGACACGAAAATATGAAAAACGATTTCTACTAGTCCTATCTCTATAGGAGGTTTTTTTTCTAAAAACAGTACTTACTTGGAAATAAAGATACGCCCTAGTTTTGATATAATTTTTTAAATTGCCAAAAAACGCATCTATTAAAGGCGTAAAAATACTATGACTTTGATATTATACTATAAATATAAATTGCTTTCATGCAGAAATAGGTATGGGTTGACAGCAATGCATGTCGGTTTAATACATGCGTTGGTGTCAACCCATGCCTATTTCTGCATGATAGCAATTTATATTTATAGTATAATATCAAAGTCAAGTTTACACCTTTAACAGATGCGTTTTTTGGCTATTAAAAAAATAATTTAAATATTTTTCTCATCACTGTTCACTAAAGACGAGTGTGAAGGAATCCGTCACGCCGAGAACGTGATTATATAGCAACCAGTTATAAGCTAATGTAACAAATTGATTTCAACTATCATATATTATTTAAGAATAGTAACATATCTTTTTTAATTTTTTTGCTAGTATGCGATACCGGTCACAGTATAATGCTCGAATTGCATACAATATGGAACTAGTATTCAGCATACACGGTATCTCATAGTAGCGTTTTCATATGAAAGTAGTCTAAGGGTTGGGATCACGTCTATACTTTTCATGCGGTGCAACTTATATTGAGCTTTCAGCAAAAACTAAGCATCCGAAGGGTGTACAATATATAAGCCAGTGAGAATGAAAGTGGCTTCACGATCGTTTCCTTTTTGTCGGATTATATCTTGCATATAAGCCTGTGAGAATGAAAGTGGCGTAATATTTAAATTGTTTTGAAAAGGAGAAGATTTTGCGTTTGGTATTTATGTAAATCCACGTACGCAGTTACACCTTTGTTTATGAATAAATTGATTTCAAGTTTGTAACTGCGCACGTCGATTTGCATTAATACCAAACGTAAAATCTTCTCATTTTCAAAACAATTCAAATGTGACTTACGCCACTTTCATTCTCGCAGGCTCATATGCAAGATACAAGCCGACAAAAAAAGAAAACGATCGCCGAGAGCAGATAGTAATGAAGAGGAAAGTCTATTTAAATCAAGCAAGAAAATGCGAAGATCACCCCTTCAAAGGGGAAAGAAAAGAAAGTAAAAACACTGACATCGGAAACAGGATGGTAATGATGAAGACATGGAAAAGATATGATATTCAAAATGACCCAGGAATTTCTACGAGAAGAAATGCAGAATAAAGGTCAAATTTGTAAGAAAAAGTAACTATACAGAAGAGTGGAAGCAATAGAAGTAAAATATAAGAGAAAGACCTGAAAAATTAAATAATAATTAAAGGCTTGAAAATAGATAGTAGCAGGATAATAGAAGAAACGTAGAAATTCCTTAAGCAGGACCTGGAATTAGAACAGAACAGCTAAATCAACTACAACTATTATGTCATTAATATAATAAAAACAATTAAAATACCAAAAGAATGAAACACAAGAATTATAATACCCGCTCACAAAAAAAGACAGTGTACAGGTGTAGGTGTTGTGGTTTTAGATGCTTCCAATGCTGTTGAAAGTTCCCATAGACTCAGGGGCGAATTAAGCTCGTTGCCATCATCTATAGAGTAAGCGAAGTCTTTAGATTCAAGTCTCTTCAAGTTATTATCGCCGCCTGAAGCATCAGCTAGAGTATTTGCGATTACTCTGCGGATGGTGACTACCTACCACGGAGCTTCATCTGGGACATATATATGCAAACCGCACAGGGACGGCAGGGCTACACAGCAAATATAGCTTCCAAAATCGGAGACACACACAAATAGAATATGTTTCTCCATCTTCTAACAGCTCACTTTTCACCAAGGCATCGTAGAGTGCCATGACAACCGATTGATTCAGGGTTAGACATAGACCTCCCGTTTTTGAGCAATTCTGGACCATGGTGGCGTATAAGAGAAGATGCACCCTCACGCTACATCACTCCTCAACTACCAGGATCCCGTCCTCATACCTCATGGGTCACTGCGCACGGCAAACACGTAGGTGGGACATGTCCCATTAAGAATCACCAGATAAAAACAAAGACGAACAGAACCCATAAAGGAGGGACCAGCCACTAATCTATAAAATCAAATAAACAAACGGGACATCGGACGTCTGGTGAATCTCAAGGACACGCTTGGACATACCCACTAAGGCCAGTACTCATTTGTCGCCTTTTAAGACTTGCTGAGTGGGTAGTGGGTGAATTCTAGCCCAACGCCCGCAGGGGTAATTAAATGCAAAGAGATGAAACAACTAATACAGAATAGGAAACGTTGAAGAAAAATATACAAACGAACAAGATAAATATACACCCTACACCTAACGAGCAATCTGGGGAAGAATAGACCAACATATTTCATTCGTCCCCATATTCTTCAATTGTTTATACAATCGATACTACGATATGTTGAATAATTGTCTGTGCCCAGAAATTGAACAATATGGGGAAGGACACACACACCTAAAGGACTTATGGGCCATTCACAATAAGCGCGGTAGGGGTAGCGTAGCGGTAAGCGAAATTGCAAACATCTATAAAACTGCGGGCGTTTACAGCAGCGCAGTAAAACTATGGCAGAACATGGGTAATTATCTCTACCATAATTGCCGCATAGCATTACTGCCCAATTCTGAACGTCTGAATTTTTATAGCCATGCAAAATATTGCTTACCACTACCTTGCCACTACCACGCTTATTGTGAATGGCCCATTATTGTTTCAACAAGACGGTACCGCTCATACAGTCGAGTGATCTCCCATCCACGCGCTCGACTTTTTTCGTTGGGGGTACCTCAATGCCTAGGTTTTCAAACATTGTCCTTGGACCAACAAAAGGAGGCCATTAAAGATAAAAATTAAGGAATTTCGCCCGATATGTTAGTAAAAGTAATGTAAAATTTCAAAACACGTCTTGAAGTAAGAATCCACCGTCAAGGCCACCATTTAGACGGTATAAAAAAACTTTCTTATATTTATATTTAAGAATTAGAAAGTGTTTGATGATACCTTGAACTATTCTTTTTCAATCCACCTTTTAATTGTGAGTGTTATTTCCGCCGCATCCTGTATAATAAATCTAGTGATCGGAACAATGTATTGAACCTTTTATTTGAGCAATTTTTTTAATTAGAATGTATTAGTGATGATTACTAGATGTTACATGCATTTTGTTAAGATTAAAAATCTTTATAAAGAACACGTCATCTTTGTATTGATGAAAATATTAATTAATCGATCATTACAATACGTACCCATGTTGCTACATTGTAGTACTGAAAACTACATTAGTAACGCCTTCTATTATCTGATGATATAATGGCCATTATAATCAGTTTCATTTTTTTTTTCCTGATATTTAACTGAAAAATACTACTAGCGGAGTAGGGAACGAGTAATTTTTAAGTTTTTCTAAGCCGGCAAATTGTTAAATCAGTTTAATACAAGATTATATTTATTACATTTAAAAGCATTGTCTTTTTGTAAATATTAATTACTTAATAAACATTAAATGCAATGCATTCGCGATCGAGATTAGGCATTGAACTCTCGAGGTCTCTATCTCTAATGCATAATTACAAAATTTGCGAGTAGTAATTAGACATTAGAGATAGTCTATTTTGTGATAATTTTATTTATATTTTTTAATTACTTTTAATCAAAATATTTAATAAATATTTATTCATATTCCGCAATGCACAACTTGCTAGCTACACCGTACATATGAATTAATGCAAATCTCGAGCATGGTATCTTTCTGTATATTTATGATAAAAATTCCATAATTCATGAAGCACCTCGGGATATAGTATATAGTGTAAATATTTGTAATAATATAAACTTTGTTTCAGATAAATTATTTTTCTGCGACATTTGCTACCGTGGATACAAAGCAGCAAGATCCTTATGGAGACACAAAAAATATGAATGTGGAAAGGAACCAGGATTTAAATGTCCAATAGACCAGTGCGACTACAGAGCTAAGCAAAAGAGTACAGTATTAGGGCATATTGCAAATAAACATAAAATTGTAAGGAGATAAACAATTGACACAGTATTTATATGCATGTAACTGTAATCACAAATAATTAATGTATATTTATGAACACAATATAATTGTAATAATGTCAGATACCATTGTTTTATTTAACACCTACATAAATATGGCTATTTCAACCTTTTATTATATTTTATAGTATATTTTTAGTTAATATTTGTATAAAGGCACCTTACACGGTCAATAATACTGTCAATCCTAGTACTGCCAGTATTTGCTTCAATCCTCCTTTTATATTTATCAAGTAATCAATTATCAGGATATACATCAGTATTCTCTTCATTTCATCGTTACTATACCTTACACGATAACTAATATTATCAATATTTTACAATAATAAACATTTTAAACATATTATTGTACAGTAATACTGTCATTATTCTAAAATATTGACAGTATTATTGATCGTGTAAGGTGCCTTATAGGCATAAGGCATGTGGATTTTTGAATATGTACAGTTACTCCAGCAACAATCGGTCATCTGTTTCGGGGCGTATTCAAAATGATAAATAAAATCATAAGTAAAGGGTTACATTTTAATGAAAGAGCTGAATGAAACTGCTACGATTTTTACCATTTTATTTATGGTTTAAAAGAACTAGTTTCGCATAAGCTCTAGTTATTGTCATGTTTCTCCGATGACTGACAATAGATAAAGTAGTAAAAAACATAGTAGTTTTATTCTTCTGATCTCCTTCATTGAAAATGACCACAGTAGTAGATGCCACAACCATTTAATTTCGGTAACATTTTATTTTATTTGGGTCTTAAAATAAAAGAAATATAATAGGAATATTCTATTAGCTGGACTTATTATTATGGTTAGTTTTGCATGTACAGCTTTATATTAATTGTTAGTATTGCAAAAACATACTAACCACTGCATTGCATCGGCGTATATATTTTATTTTATATTATACTAAATTGAAATTTCTTGTAATGTTTGTATAAGTGTCTGTAATTATGTAGTTATTGTTTATGTATTATGTTTTTGTATGCCAATAAAAGGTTTCTGAAATGCATTTTAGGCACTACTACGCATAAAAAAACATTCACATGCGGTAATTGCGGTATTATTTACTACCACAAGAAGAAACTTCAGTTTCACATTAAAAACGAATGTCAGACAAAAGGTTAGTAGTGATACTAACAAAAGCTAGTCACTTACTCTTTAATTGTTATAGGTACATTCAAATGTCATATTTGCAACCGGGAATATATGGTACGCAGATCTTTATGGCGACATAAAAGATACGAATGCCAAATAGTGCCAAAATTCAACTGCTTAATCGAGAATTGCGATTACAAGGCCAAACCAAAATGTACTCTAATAACTCACACACTACTTAAACATCAAAAGATATTAAATTAATATGCCAACATTATAATGTAACCCGTTAGAACAGTATTATTAGTAATAAATATTATTATAAGTGTAGTTGCAATTATCGTATATTTTACAAATTTCACTGTATTTCATAGTACTAATATTATCCTTTTTAGGCGAGATGGTGGCTTGTCACTGCGGAAAACGGTACAAATACAAAACGTCCTTATATAATCACCTGAAGTACGAATGCGGACAAAGAAAAACACGGTGTTCATTCCCTATGTGCAATTATGAAACTTTTCAGAAAGGCAATCTTATGAATCATATAAAAAGAAAGCATCATGTAGTTTATGTCCCGCAACACGTGCGTTTTGAATGATATTAGTTTAGCTAGAGCTTGTCCTTGCAATTGTATTATTGCTGCAGCAATGAATTCCTAAATCATATTATAATTATTATGCTTAATTTATGTAATATACTACATATTAAATAAAAAGTATTGTTGATGCTATATCAATTTCTGAATAATTGTAATCCCTAAGATGGGAGGTTGTAAATTTGTATAGCATTTGTGTTGCTGATAGCTGGAGGATGTCAATGGTATAGGAAAGCCCAGCACTGATTCCTATGTTACTCTGCTTATCGTATTTTTGTTGCATGCCACGGATGGTACACGTCCTATGTGTTTGGTATGATTTATTTAATGAATATATCATACCTTCCTAACTGGTAAAACGTATTGTTCAAAATTGAATTTTAATGCAAGGTAAGAAAGGACTCCAAATAGATGATGAAGATATGCTAGAGAAATCTAACCGATGTCAAGGTAGTTCGGAGACAACAATAACATAAACGATGTAAAAATAAGTAAGGATACCGCAGACGAACGATATAAATAAAGCATAATTTGTAAATTGCTCGGTATAATATATAACTACAATGTATCCTTCTCGGTCGTCATATTTGAATCAGCCATATTGACCTCTAAAAGGAAACATAGTACTTAAACTAAACAAGACATTACAATCATAAACAATTAATTATTGATTACAATACCACAACATACGTGAAAAAGTGAGATGTCCCAATACAACCAAACTAACACGCTAACAATGAGCATTTTAACAGTAGACGTTATAATATAATTTCTGGAATAAACTATAACAACATGTATTTGAAGAAACACCTAATAAATAAATAACATATAGCAGACTACATCAGGCTCAATATAACGATTTTTTCAAATCCATGAGGACAATGCGTTTCTGTGAAAATCACTCCGCAAAATAAGGATATTCACGCACTGAGTTTATTCAATAATGAAATTTCTGTTGACTGGTATTTTAAACGCTAGTAAACCAAAATTAATATTTTATGAACTCGACATGGAAAACTGTCCGTATTGTTTACAGGACCGCGTAAACGTGGTATCAGTAATCGCACCACAGGGGCAGCCTGTGGTACTTGAACATTCTGCTTAGGGAAAAATGGGAAAATAGAATTATTAAGAATAAATACATTGTAAAATATACTGCCTTTCATACAAATTAGAACACCAAGTATTTAGTGAACGATTATTGAACGCAACGTTGATCTCAGTAAAATACAGCGATGATCAAAAAATCAAACAACAAAAGCAAAAACAAAAGAAGAACAATGAATAATGCAAAGCACCAACGCGGATTTTGATACTTAACACGTCTAGGTATACTAGAAAAGAAATTAGAGCACCCTCCTAACATTCTAATGGAACCTAGACATGAAATTCATATGAAAATGTCATCAATATCTGCCTGGGGAGATATTGATAACTTTTTCATGTGAATTTCATGTCTAGGTTCCATTAGAGTGCTAGGAGGGCGCTGTAATATGCCTATTCTAACACCGATCATGTCAGAGACATATTCAATCGGCGGTAGATCTAGAGAACGGGAACAAGAGGGCAATAAAGCGATTCTGGTACAATAAAAAAAACTATTTTGTGAGAGCAAGCATTATCTTGCTGAAAAATGGGGTTCTGCAGGTCATTAGATATGGCACTAACAATGGCTGCAAACTGTTCTCAATGTACTGAATTAGTTTAAATATCTCTCCACAAAAGATATAGGAGAGTATGGGTGGTATGTTTTCAACGATGGAATAACATTATCTGCAGTGAAAACAATGAATCTTGGTTTTGTTGTGGTCGCAGACGAGTGAGACGTCAACGGAGCACATGTTGAAATTTACAATTCGATGTTCAACATCGAATTGGAAATTTACCGCCCTTATTTGGAGTTATTACCACAATAACCTATGATAGATGGTCAAATCATCACATTCCGATTCAGAAGTTTTCAGTATATACATTAAAATCATTAAATAGATACTTGATGTTCATATTTTTTTGAAAGTATAAAAAAACAAACGAAACCCCACTGTCTTGTTTTTACTAATATTTTCTTATATACATAGAATATTTTAGGTTTGTCCTATTTGTATCCATAATATTCTTAATAAAATAATATTAAGAAATAGACCGAGATATAAATTATGAATTAATGAAATGGTGTAAAGACAACTACGAATTGTTTTTTAAACCTCACATACTAATCATAAAATACCATCTTATCAATGAAATTAATATTTCATTTCAGGTTATTGTTAATTGTAGATTGTCCAGATAACATGATATGATTGGTAGAACTTCAACCAGAATTTTGAAAAAATATAACCTGTGGCACTATGCGATATGTTACATCTAAATTAGTCGTAAACTATACTCATGAATAAATTCTGTCTTCCCAGATTTATAGGGACTGCTCCCAAAACCTTCTGCTAGCCGTCGATACCTTGTAACATATTTTATTTAATACTAATAAATCGTTTCAGAATTTGGATGTGAGCAGTGTGGAAAAGTTTATAAACATAAAGCATCAGTTTATAAACATATTAAGTACGAATGTGGAAAAGAACCGAAATTCATATGTACATATAATCGTTGTGGTTTTAAAGCATTTCAAAAATGTAATTTTGTTAGACATATAAGGAACCATGCCAATAATAAAAATTAGTATAAATAAAATATCATATTACTTTTAACGCCTGTTTATGTTCATTTTAACAGAATTCCCTTTCTTGGTTTTAATTTATTTTTATTTTGCTAGCTATGTAGCTTTATTTTTATTAACTTTTTATTTTAGGTGAGTTCAAGTCCTTCAAGTGTTACAAGTGTAAGAAAGGATATTTATCCAGGTATTCCCTGACGAGACACGAAAAGTTTGAGTGTGAAACCTCGAAATTTTTCTATTGTATTTACTGCAACTATACCAGCAAACAAAAGTACAATTTGAAGCTACATGTGGGGAGGAGGCATGCAGAGAAACGCACCGAATTCGCACGTATTTACAATGGTATGTTACCATGTTAGTTGGTAATATTTATAATAATAATACTTTAAAGGTGGGGTCATGTCTATATTGCTCTTATGGTGCGAATTGTGAAATTGTATTTAGCTTTTAGCTTTTGTTATATAAATTAAAATATGCATACAGAAACATCAATATAATATTACAACGATTTTACATATATAAGTGTAAACCCACCTCTTAGCAATCTACATATCTTATTAGATCTCATCGGTGTAGATCAGCTAGTGAGGATGAATTCACACAATATCTCGAGTGGTCCTATACAAAAATTATACAACTAACCCCCTAGGAGGAAAGTTAAACGCCATCTGGCGGCACCACATCAATTAGCAATGCTATATGGTACCATATGGGTGTGCATTGCTAATTGCTGTGGTGCCGCCAGATGGCATTTAACTTTCCTGCTAGGGGGTTAACGACTTTACATTGTTTACTAATCTAAAACTAAATGACAAATATGTAATGGCGAACATTTTTTACTAGCTGCTTTATATAGTATATTGTTGGCTCTGAAACTTATTTTGTAAGATTTAATGACGTATATTCTATAACTATGAATTATGGTCATCAAATCTTACAAAATATGTGTCAGTCAACCATATAGTTTTTAAAACAACTAGTAAAAATTGTTTTTCTTTTTTGCTAAAAGCTCAATACAATTGAGTATGTAAGAAAAAAAGCTCAATACAATTGACCCTATGAGAATGAAAGAGGTGTAAGTCACTTTTGAATTGTTTTGAAAATTAGAAGATTTTGTGTTTGGTATTTATGTAAATCGGCATACGCAGTTACATTGTTATTGATAAATAAATTGATTTCAGGTCTGTAACTTCGCACGCCGGTTTACATAAATACCGAACCCAAAATCTTCTCTTTTTTAAAACAATTTAAATGTGACTTACACCACTTTCATTCTCACAGGCTCAATTGTACGATGCAGTGTACAATTGAGCCTGTGAGAATCTCACAAGAACAGTATATATGTAATCCTACCCTTAAATGCAGGGTGTTTACAAACAATGATATGATTATTTAGTACATTTAGGCATAGTATGTTGTATTAAATAGTAATGTATTAAAATGTTTCAAGTTCGATCCGAATTATTTGGTCAACTTTATTCATAAAAATACTGAATTTAAATTTAAATTTTGAATAAATTTTATAAATAATTATATTTAATGAAAAGTTTATTAATCAATTTAAATAATGATACTAAAAGATTATTAATTATAAATTCAATATATTTTTATATCAAACGTTATATTTATAAGTAGAACATTAATCAACAAAATTCGTCCATTTAAATAAATGTTAGTAAGTAAAGTATATTCTATAGACAAATTCGTCCATGTATATCTAAATTTTAAATCATTTGATTTTAAAAATTATGATTAAAAAGCTGATTAAGATATTAAGACTGGATTGTGTATCTACTGATAGATGTTATATAAATTGTTGTTATATAACATGATATCTTTTAATAATTCCTAGGTTGGCGTACTTCTGTTTACTTATCGTCGCCTAAGCAGCAACACCACAACTCTAAAATTGTATTCGAGGTTGACAAAAGAGAGAAAAACTGATTATAAAATGTTTATTGGTGTAACTAAATTGCTCCTGGTTCAAATAAATAAATTATAAGCAATAAAATAAAACATGGATATATTTGTTGTCAGAAAAACAATTTATAATCAGTTTTTCTCTCTCATGTCAACCTCGAATAAAATTTTAGATGTGTGGTGTTGCTGCTTAGGTGACGATATACAATATCTAGGTTTACATGTTAAAGTGATCAAAACTGAGTTTGAATCACGGATTAGATATGGACTGATAGTAATTAAAGTAATCTGCTTTTATACAACCCAGTCTACTGCTCGTATTCACCATTGTCCCATAAACTGTATAGGTCAGCTATAGAATGGATAAAGTTACACAAAAAACTAATTTAAATTGCTCTCTGTCTCTCTTGGTAGTTTTAACGGCGAGAATATATACTACTAAATAATGAATATGGATATTTTTATTTCATGGATATGGACATTTGCAAAGCGTCAAAATCACGTGGGTTCATTAGGTAGTAAGGATAAGCAATGGTCTGCAAGATTTCAGAATTGGGTAGTAGTGCTGTGGAATAATTAAGTTAGAGGTAATTATTCATGTTCTGTCACAGTTTCACCGCGCTGCTGTAAACACATGAATTTCAAACATGTATAAAATGTGTGTTACCGCTACGTTACCACCACTGTCATGCTTATTGTAAATGGCCCTTAACACTGGTTATATGCAAAGACATCGTAAAGCCCTAAATCCTTGACCTTGGTTTCCTAGGAAACAGTATCGTGAAAACGAATTATTTCGATTTCCTATAAAGGCACCCTACACGGTCAATAATACTGTCAATCCTAGTACTGTCAATATTTGCTTCAATCCTCCTTTTATATTTATCAAGTAATCAATTATCCCGATAAAGATCAGTATTCTCTTCATTACATCATTACTATACCTTACACGATGAGTAGTACTAGAAACATTTTAGAATAATGCAGATTTTAAACATATTATCGTACAGTACTAATGTCATTATTCTAAAATATTGACAGTAATATTGATCGTGTAGGGTGCCTTATAAAGGCACCTTACACGGTCAATAATACTGTCAATCCTAGTAGTGTCAGTATTTGCTTCAATCCTCCTTTTATAATACTGTCATTATTCTAAAATATTGACAGTATTATTGATCGTGTAAGGTGCCTTGCCTTTTAAAGGTTTTAAATGTTCATTATTCTAAAATGTTGCTAGTATTACTCACCGTGTAAGATATAGTAATGGTAGAATGAAGAGAGTACTGATGTTTATCCGGATAATTGATTACTTGATAAATATAAAAGGAGGATTGAAGCAAATATTGACAGTACTAGGATTGACAGTGTAAGGTGCCTTAATGAGCAGCATACAGCAACGAATTACAAAAACGCAATGAATATTACAGTGAGTTATCATGAAATATTCCATTACATATAGTTACAAGTTTGTTATATACAAATAACGCCACAAACGACCGCAATTACCGTGCCGCTTTCCTACAAAACTAGGTCCAAGTCATATTAAAGGATTGTTGGATATAAGCTAGCCAGCTGAACACATAATCAACTTTATACCTTAGATGTCTTTTCCATCTAGCATAGATCCCCTTAAAACATTAATAGCGCGTGATTGTATATCGATTTTTTTAAATATTAATGTGACCAAACTAGCAAAACTGATCTAACTAGATTCCCTAGAAAATTAATTAATTGTTGTTATAGATATGATATAGATTTATGGAACATTGGTGAATAGGAGGTTAATATTGTTCAGTAAAAATATATATCCAGAAGAAAATATTATTTACAGTTATGTATATAGATTTGTGCAATAATATTTGTAATAAGTTTATACAACACTGTTAACAATGATGATTTGTATTGTATATATTATAATTGTTATATTATTAACTATAAGTTCCATATACCTCTTACACTATTACAATTTTCTTTTAAATGTATTGTACAGGGTGTTACCTTTCTGTATATCAATCTCTTAAGAACATACTCCTTGACCTAACTAATGTTTCTTACCTCATATGTTTTTCTCAAATTGCAAACATCAGAAGATGATGTAAAACAGGATTAATAGTGCAATTTAAATCGCAAGCGCAATCGTAAGACATTTTAGGCATACAAACTGGATAGCACAAATTGCATTATAAACTGGACATGTATTTCTATCAGGAAACACACTATTAAGCTGACAGTGATAATTATTTCATCGCTGTGAATGAATGATGAATATTACGATATGAACATATCGAAATACGAATTTAAACACAAAACAGTAGCTTGGATTTGTCACCGATATATCACTGAGATGACATCCTCACGTGGATTACTGTACTGCAATTGCTTCGTTGTAAGGTACGCAGGTTTGACTATTTCTATTTTCTATAATCTAGTATAAATGTCATCGTAGGATGTCCATTACGATTCCTATTACGATTGCGATAAATATAAAATTGCACTATACATATTTAACAAATAAATGCAGAACATTATATTTTTTGAACATGCCATCAAAAATGTTGGTTATATTTACTCTAATTATTACTAGAATATTATGTTTCTATGATACTTTGTTGGAAAGCTACAGCCAATTGTTGTTTTATTTTCGACTTGAGTATCTGTATCGTCAGGGTTGATCTTTGGAAGAAAATATTTAGAATATAATCATCGTTATTTGGGCCAAGTAATATTCTCTTAAATAATTGATATGTCTAAGGTAACACCCTATATTAAATTGAGTTGTCAATGATGTGTGCTTACTGGATCTCGTGTATTCACGAATTTACTAAGAGTAACACGTGCTTAAAATAGACAATTCGTCTATTCGTTTGTGAAAGTAAACCTTTTACTTCAAATATTCCAAAAAAAATAAACGAGTTGATATCTATACCTAGCCAGCGAAACCGAATTTATTATTAAAATAAAACCATTATTATTTTTTAAATTAGTTATCCAGGAAATTAAAATTATGTATCCGACAAATTTAACATATATATTAGGATCACGCTGAAAAATATGAAATCTACTATTTTTTTCCATTTTACCAACTGTGAATTATTTGGTTATTCTTTATTATATTAAGGTAATCCATAAAGTACGCATTAATGCACAATTTATAGTTTTCAAAATAATATGCATGTGAACAGACATTTACGCGATTATTCCTAATAAAATAAACACCTCTTTATATATAACCCACTAAGTCACCTTCTATTAACATCACTTGCAATGAAAATGTATCGCAATTAGTTTTTTATTTAATATTACGAACATTTGTAAAACCAATATTATTCTTTATGTATTTTATCATTAAGTTATATTTTATTGTAGCCATTATAAATGTTTTTTATATCAGAATTTTTAAGAGGTTTATATATTTTTATAAGGATTTATAAATGTTACAAAATAAATAAAGCAATTATATTTACAAACTCTTTTGGAAAACAGAAATGAAATTTTCTGTATTATTTACATGAGATTATAAATGATCCTAAATTCCGAATTTCCACGTTATAATGCTGCAGCATTCAATAAACTGAGGGAAGTACTGTAATATATTCCTGCTACGTGAGAGTGTGGAAATGTGTGCAGGAAAACAGCACAACAAATAGCTAACACGGACACAGAAATAATAAAACACAAACCCTCCAAGTGGGTATGGGTAGAATCACTACCACAAAACCTGAGGCGAGGATGGGGAGGGGGAAACAAATATCTTTTTTTGTAAATATGCAAGGAGTAATTTTCATTTAAAATTTGTTATAATTATGAGATATATATATATATATATATATATATATATATATTGACAAAAATAAATAAATATATTAATAATTGAAATTTAAATGTATGGGGAAATCTAGTGATCTATCGATTTGATTTGATTCAATTATGGAATTTCGGTTTATTTGTGTGTTTACGGCTTGAACATGGCTAACAGTAACAGAGAAGTGGCCAACAGACACAGAAAGTAGATGCAGAATTTAAAATACATGCAATGCATTCATGAAACTCAAAAAGATCCTCAGAACACCGAACTGGATTTAAACCTTAGAATAAGATTTGTAAGATGCACAGATTTCAGCGATCCTCTATTGTATAGACGACAAAAGTGGCATCAATGAACAGAATAGAAGCCTCGCGCATATGTAGTTTAACATTCAGATGCTTCCAATGTGTCTTAAATTGTTAGCTGTGAGCGCAGTTCATGTTCGTATTTCCAAAATCGATTTGTATTTTCAACTGTATTTGGGATTTCAGTGATCCTCTATTGTATAGACGACAAAAGTAGCATGAATAAACAGAATAGAAGCCTTTGACATGTGGCTCCATTGCCGAATGCTCAGGATCTCATGGAATTCAAGAATAACCAAAGTCCTGCGACGGGTAGGCAGAAGTCGTGAACTTTGAACTGCAATACAAAGAAGCAGGACTGCATATCTAGAACAGGTGATACGAAATAAGAAGTGTGATACTATAATGTATCATTGAAATTAAAATTGAAGAACAAGGGTAGTTGAAAGTTGAAAGTTGTCGTGGCTAAGGCAATGGACGGAATTAAGGATCGTCGGAAGCCTTGATCATACAGCCAGGAATCGCGAAGAGATGAATCATATTTTAGCTAACATCCATTAATGAATATATGTATAAGAAGAAGTAGAAGACTGTTATATGGGTTATTAACGTAATATTTGGCATTCAGGTATAATAAAGAGAAATATCAATATGTTTATCTGAGTATTTATTGTCACTAAGGATGGCCAAATCGGTATTTCGGGATACCTACTACCGCGATCATGGAATAAGAATACAATTCGCAGCATAAAACTATGATAGGCAGCATATGGTAAAAACTAAATCTGAAAATACCGGCACAGCCAAATTCAAGTTTTTTAGGCAGTGCGCACTCCCGATACTTACATACGCCTCTAAAACATGGACATTAATAGAGAATGAAATGGAAAGGATGAGAATAACTCAACGAGCTATGGAGATTTAAAAGAAAAAATCGAGTGTGAATATTCCATATAACATATGCTCACATTGATCCGAGAAATTCTTTTTTTGCAATGTTTCAAAATCCTGCCATAAGTTATATATATATATATATATATATATATATATATATATATATATATATATATATATATATATATATATATATTATATTATTTTTTATAAAATATTCAAACTCATTAATTTCTCAATAATTCAAATGAAACTTATATCAAAAATGGTTGTTTTAGAATTAACCTTTCGAATCTAAAACATGTCTTACAATTTTGTGTTTGTATATAGTAAATAATTGTTTTTTTTTAATATATTGAAATCCCTACGCTGCGTTTTCCAAATAACAACCCAGCAAAGATACTAAACTAGAAATTTAGTATATTTTAAAATCCAATACATACAATATTAATATTAATTATACGAAACCAAAAACATAGTATGTAATTGCATGCTTTTAGTAGTCGAGCATTGCTGTTTATTACATTTACTAGTGCATCTTGTTTTTTATATATTTTTTTTTAGTTTTTTTTAGCATGGTAGTACCTAATACCAAGCTTGGTAGATGTTTTTATTTTTAATGAAAAAGTGTAAGTGTATACTCCATAATTAATAATGTGTTTTGTAACTCAATTTATGTTTCAGGAAATTTCAGCGGATACCGTGTACGAAACTCCAGTGCACACAATCAGTTCATTTGTAACGCGTGTAATAAAGTATACCAAAGTCGTAAAGCTCTGTATAATCACAAGAAATTTGCATGCGGCAAGAAACCGACATTTATATGTGAATATTGCCAGGCTGCTTTCTTCTATAGACACCATTTAAAACGCCACATGTTAATTCATAATCCATTTGATTAATAATATATTATGATGTAGTTAATTAGATAGAATGAAGAAATGTAGTAATTTATTATTGTAAATATTCATGTGTGTTCATTTTAAACGTAAAAATTATTTAAAAATTATAAAATGTAAGTTATTAAGTCAAATTGCTAACAGCCAAATAAATATTATTTCTCTATCTCTCTAAAATAATTGTTTCTTACTTAGATCAATGCAAGCCAATTTACAAAAAAAAACCTGGTAAATTGTTACAAATTGTGTGGTGTCGTGGGAATTTGATGTAGGAGATTACCAAGTTATACCACAGTTTAGAAGGGGGCGTAGAAGTTACATAAGCTCAGTGTAGATATTATAAAGTGCTTTGTTGCTGCCAGATCTCACAAATGTCGCGTTTCAATTCATTAGTCATAATTTAAATTTGCCACTAAATATCTATGACCTATAGCAGTGAAATTAAAATTTAGCACCAAATATCAGTATTATTTTACTTGGTGAGATTCCCGTCGTCGGCGTTTGACAAATCAACTGTCTCTCCAACTCCTCTGAGTCTGTGACACCCTTTTGTAGTTTTCCTCTCAAATAGTACCAACCGTAATATTGTGTGTCATGCTTGATATTCGATGCAGTTGTAACCTTTAAGATACCAGAAGACGCAACTATCATACTACCGTTTTGTTGTTGCCCTCAATAGACGAACAAAAATATCAGTAATAAAAATGTTTGTCACGACATGCAATGCTAGCACAACAGTAAGAAATATCTGGTCGATCGGCTACAAAACATTGTCTTCCTTTTTATATTATATGAATTGCATTACGATGACGTATTGCTGTTGCTGTCACCGAATTGATCGACGTTATCTTGTTTGCAGTCCTTGAGTTTACAGGCAATTATAATATTGCAAGGAACCAACTCACCTATGCAGTTATAAAGCTTAAAGCGCATTTATATAAAAACTCAATTAAATTTTCTACTTCCACTCTAGATCTTTTACTAAAACTCCCTATACGATGTGGTGAGGCTAATGTGAGCGAACGCCTCGTCGAACATTCGTCTTTCCTTTGATGTATGCAGTATTTCTAACAAAAGAACATTCACGTACATGTGTCAAGCGAGAAGTATACAGATGGTGTGTAAACGAATGCGTCTATGTTCGCCACATCAGATGTAGGGAGTATTACAATAATTTGCGATATACTAGAATATAAAACACTTGGGATCCTCGCACACGAGTAGTTTAAAATTCAGATGCTTCCCAAAATTATTAGTAGTGAGCGTAGTTCATCTTCGTATTTCCAATATCGATTGGCATTTTCAACTGTGTTATGGCATTTCGAATTTATTTGAGCCATGTCCGTTATATATTAGCAACACATACAATAAGAGTTCAATAAACGAAATATAATGATGGTAGGTAAATCTAAATTAACGCAAACCTTATCCTAATGATAAATTACTGTCGGCAAAGCTCTTATGATTCTTATTATTGAAGTTGTCCAATGTCAATATAAACATTTCAATTTATTAAAATAAAACTGATTATTTTATAGGACGTGGAGTCTTTTCAGCCGGCCAAGGGAGAAGCTCAGAGGAGTTTAATCACACGGAATTTACTTTAACTTTACAGAAAACCTATGGAAATCTGTGAAAGGTGATTTGCGAAAATTCGTCCCGATGGGGTGCTAACACAGACTACCCAATGCTCAGTACGAGACGGACGACACTCGGCCACTGAACTGAGTGTTCAAATTTATTTATTGTAAAATAACAAAAAAAAGCAACATAGATTCAAAGATATAACATGATCTTCAAAATATACTTCCAGGAAGCTTTCAATTCTGGCGCTGTGGTTGTAACTCAACTTAGCTTGTGATTAACCGAAAACTCCAAAATAAACTACAAAATATTAATGCACTAAATTATAAAATTTGTAGGTTGCGACGGACGTCTAACAAAACAAGGCTCCTTCCAATGTCACCGCTGCTGCAAACTATATAAATACAAACAGAGTTTAAAGCGTCATATTAAATTGGAATGCGGCAAAGAGCCCATGTTTCAATGCCACCTATGTAGCTATAAAGCTAAGCAAGGTTCATCAGTAAAAACTCACCTTAAAACTGTCCATAAACTAGCCGTAAAGTAGTAGTGAAATGATTCTCAGCATCTATCTGTCTAAACATAATTAATTATTATAATCAATGTTTTATTTTCAATTTTAGATCGCAGACGTACAGTCTTTGGAAATTTCCACTGCGGAACCTGTTTAAAGGTTTACAAGTACAAGGGCACTTTGAAAAGACATGTACAGTTCGAGTGTGGCAAGCAGCCGCAGTTTCATTGCACGCATTGTAGTTATAAAGCTCATCAAAAGTGCAGCCTTCGCAAACATTATATTACTGTACATAGGAAATTGCTTGACAGCACACCGTTATAATTTCTTCAAAGTAGTTTATTTTTATTTCAGAATTACGTTAAATAAGTTTACTCTTAAACCATTGATTAATCACCACATAGATGTTCAGAGTTATGGTAATTTGCGATGCTATCCTATCATATACTGTAGCCAATAATATTGCAATATATCGCCCGCCGGAAAGAGTAATGGGATATACTCAAAATTTATCTTTTTCAGAAAATTATACTTAAAGTTTTGTTGTATTGGAAAAGTTGATTAATTTGGAGCTACATATTTTTTTTGCACTACAACTGATTTATATGCTTCAGTAGATGACCCAATAGATGTTGAGTATGGTTCGACAATATGCGTCCTTGTTTAGTCTCGAAATTTACAATAATTCAACAATAATAATAATAAAAATAGTGAGACTTGCGACCTCACGCGGCACCTATTCTAGGTGGAGAAGCTCCGGTATCCACGAAATGTAGACTTCTAAACCCAGAGCTAGAGACAACTCAAAAATGGTAATTCTTGAGTTGTCCCGTTATGCTTACCGGCCAGCGATATACTAAAACATCTAGATCATGCATATCAAACTCAAAGGATTCATGAGTCGGTTGAAATATAATGCAACTTTCTCTATAGAGAGAAAGTTTAACGCGATCGGGCATAACTACGACATTAACACTAATAAAAGGTTTAAGTCGTAAGAGAAATGCATTTTCATATAAATGTAGGTTTATTTCGTAAAGTACACAAATAAATGTGCCTAAAATCGCCATTAAGGGTGGACTCAAGCGTATATTTTTATTTCACGCATTGTGAAATTCTATTGAGCTTAAAACTATGCATTAGAATGGCGTATCATTTTTAGTAGTTGACACTTGTACGGTCTGAAACTATTTTGTAAATATTGATGATCATAATTCGTAATTGTCATCAATTTTTTTAAAATAACTAAGTCAACGAAAAGGTGTTTTCATTAACTAGTAAAAAATTTATGCAATTATATTTACGAAAATCTCAAAATTTCAAACTCAAAGCATTACATAGGTCAAAATAAAACGGTTGAAATATAATGCAACTTTCTCTCTAGAGAGAAAGTTTAACGCCATCAGGAGAACTACGACATTAACACTAACAAAAGGTCGCAAGAAAAATGCAATTTTCATATAAATGTAGGTTTATTTCGTAAAGTACAGAAATAAATGTGCCCAAAATCGAAGAATATTTTCTTTCTTCTATTATTGTATATGTTTTTTTGGCTGAGCCGTAAAAATATTCGATTCGATTTTGATACTTTTGATCTAGACGGTTATTAATCAATGCGTACAATAGGAATAGGCTTAAATAAATAAATAAAATCTCTATTTAATATCAGTTGTAATAACTAAAACGTAAACATAATATTTCCATTTATTATTTTTTAATAAATAATTACTAATTGTATTAATTGTATAAGACTGTATAGCAATATTTCTGTAAGATAACCAACTTGTGATTTAATGTTAAATTTAATATAAATAAATTACTTTTTGGTTAGATATGAAGATGTTTCTGATGTACACTATCCCAAAACTGTTGAATATCGAATTTTAAATACAGAAATTTACATGTTCTACAGTATTTTAAAATACCTGAATGTCGCTTTTATTCGTCGCTATTAAGGGTGGACTCATGCGTATATTTTTATTGCACGCATTGTGAAATTGTATTGAGCTTTTAGGAAAAACTATGCAGAAGAATGGCATATCATTTTTAGTAGTTGACACTTGTAGGCTCTGGAACTATTTTGTAAGTATTGATGATCATAATTCATAGTTGTAGGACGTCATCAAATTTTACAAAATAACTTTCAAAGCCAACAATAAGGTGTTTTTCTTAACTAGTAAAAAATGTAAGCAATTACGTTACATAGTATTTACGAAAATCTCAATGTTACCAAATTTCAAAATTCACGCCATAAGAACAGTATAGGCGTGATCCAGCCTATGCCTATGCGATAATAACGATATCAATTATATGATTTTGATGATTTTGAGCATTGCTAAAATTACAACTGGAACTGCTCTGTACTACTCTCCGAATACAGTGTGTATTAGCATAGTATTGTCATCACGATAGATTAGTGATTAGTTTGACAATTATATGAACGATTGAAGCCGTTGTATACACTCTCTAGTACAAATATAATGCAAAATAGTAGATGACAATCAATTTTGGGGCCTTAGACATTTTTTTTTCCTGTCGGGCCCCCATAATTATATGAACGATTGAGGCTGGTGTATGCACTATCTGGTGGCTTGAAATTAATTACAAGCTAGAGGATGATAACTTATTGTTGAGCCCTTGACTTTTTACGACAAGAAATAGACCACATAAGGTGGAGTGGGGTAAGTACGTATCAATCTTTGCTAAGTTCAACTTAAAACACATTTATTTTTAAGTTCCTTTATAAATACTAAACATGTTTGGCATCAACGCGAAGCGAAGTTAATAAGTAATCTAATTGATATTGTCAATGCCAACTGTCCTTGAAAATTTTGATTTCTATAAAAAATTGTAAATATGGCAACTACTCCGAACTTATTCACCCACATGGCGGAGGATCGTAAATAACTATTTAAAACGCATTGAAATCTATAAGGCACCTAACACGATCAATATTACTGTCAATATTTTAGAATATGGACAGTATTACTGTACGATAATATTTTTAAAATGTTCCTTATTCTAAAATGTTGCCAGTATTACTCATCGTGTAAGGTATAGTAATGATGTAATGAAGAGAATATTCATCTTTATCCGGATAATTAATTACTTGATAAATATAAAAGGAGGATGGAAGCAAATATTGACAGTATTATTGACCGTGTAAGGTGCCTTTATCTTCCCATGTTATGGCAGTTATGGGGCAAGATCGGAATTATTCACAAGCCATTTACAAAATGTTGCATTTAATACTTGATATATAAACAGGGAATTCCCCTAACATTCATTTGACCATACTCTAATACAGGTTTCTACCGCTTATTAGCGATTACAAATGAACTTCTATTAGTATACATTCTGGCCGTTGACGGTCTTACCCCGTTTATGAAGTTCCCAACTCTACCTAACAAAAATATTTAACTACGATAAACTTTTTTTAGAATTTTTAAGGACCTAGATATTTTTATATATAGAGCAGCTATGCTCCGGCCCTATGTGCATGCAACTTCTATGATCATATACAAGGTTTTACTATTTATATGTTAAGTATATTAACAATCACGAATTCTTTTAATTTCTATGCTGCAAATAATAAAGATCAGCATATTTCAACAACTAATTTGACGAAAATCCTATTGTATCTCGAACACGTTTTTGGTTTAATATAATCGTAATAGACCAGATTTGGAAAATGTCTTTGTGTAACTATACGTGAATGTGAATAGGTATATCTGTATGTATCTATGTACGTATATATAACTGTAGGATGAACAAATGTATAAGGGGCTAACCTATGACCACTACAGCTTAATAAATAATATGTGTGTGACTAATTCAAGACTGTTTTAGCATGTAAAGAAAGTCAATACGACCAATTAGAAAATGAAAATCAATTTCAATGCTACAAGTGTGGAAAGATGTACAAGTATAAGAAAAACATGCAAAGGCATTTGCAATTGGAGTGTAAGCAACTACCACAATTTATGTGCCCATACTGTCCATATAGGGGAAAGCAAAAGGGCACAGTCCAAAGACATATGTTGAATATACATGGATCTGATAATTTCCATAACAAATAATGTTTAAATTTATTTTACTGTAGTTAATATATGTATTTATATAATTTAATAAATTTTCGATAAAATAAAATAAAATAAACGTCCATCTTTATACGGCTATCAGCGCAAAGCTTTTCATTTGCTCGAAGCAGTTTAATCCTCCGATATTTACCTTCATTTCCCAAATAATTTTGTCTACAATGGGGTTTGAAATCTTGCTCCCCAGTGCTCAGCATGAGAAGTCCGTCTCATGCGTCTCTATCTGACTAGAGAGTTTAATTCAATGCATAAGTAATCTTACAATACTTCGCCAGTCCTTTATTGGACCTGTAAGTCCTTGCCTCTTTTTTTTAGTAACATAATCTCGAATACAATTAAAACATAATCCCCTCCCTTGCATTATTCCTCTACTCTCACCTACTTCTGCGCCTTTCCATCCATAACCATTCATTCAACTTTCTGCAATCTCACTCGGATTTCACTCCCTCACATTCGTTGCCGAAGTGCCACCATGTGTCACTGCCCTTACTGGACAATACACACGCGTTGTATCCTATACTTTCCTTCCTCTCTCTTCAGAACTGTTGTCCGAAGAAAGTTTCTGTCAGGTCTCACCCTACATTTTATTTTAGCGTCATTTTGTTCAGGTTAATTAGCTTTGTTGGTATGCCCAGTTCTTTCATGATACCAAAACCTCTGTGAATGATTTCATTGTCTTCTTTTGAAGTTTATGAAGAGTACGTGCATTTCAATATTGTCATTAGTTGTTGATCTATCTCTCCGAAAACCACATTGGTAATCCACCAGGCTCTTCTCAGCATAGGTGTTCATGCGGTCAGTAAGTATGTTTTAAAATACTTTGTAGGTTACATTCAGCAGTGATATTCCTGTATAGTTGTTGCACATTTTTTCGGTCTCCTTTCTTATGTATAGGGATTATTATTCCATTGTTCCATTCATCGGGCATCTGTTCTTGTTTCCCAACTTCCACCAGTAATTCATGAATTTCATGAAATTGTTTTTAAGACCCGTATTTAAAAATCTCCGCTGGTATATTATCTTCCCCGGGCGATTTATTATTTTTAAGATTGGTAATCACTTTTTTTTTGTTTTTTTATATGTCGGTTCTGTTATGTTCGGTTCTACTAGCCGGGTGATACTTTCGGTCACCATGCCCGTGCTTGATCTCTTAAGTATCTCAGTAAAATATTCCGCCCACCGACTCAGGAGTTCTTTTTTTCAGTAAGGGTGTTGCCCTCACTGCCCATGCAGCTATTGTTTATTGGCTGAAACCCTTTATTGATACTGACAATATTCTAGTAGAATTTTCGAGCTTAATTTCGGTCATTAGCTTGCTCTAGTTTGCTATGAATTATGGTCATTAATTCTTACAAAATAAGTTTTAAAACGAACAAAGAAGTGTTTTGAATTACTTGCTAATTGTATTCCTTTTTATTGCCTAGTATTTAAAGCTCAATATAACTTTACAATTTTCACCATGAAAAACGGATATACGTGATTCAACTTTAAGCTCAAATTTAGTGATTTTTATATAAAAATACGCCGTAAAAGTAGTAAAAGCTCTTTATAATTATATAATATACATTCAATACAAGTAATATAGATTTAATTCCACCCTTAAAGAAAAAATGCAAGGTACAACATAGGACTGCGAATTACCAAATTATTACATAATGTAGCAAACCGCGAAAAAAGCTAACCAAAATTCATTAAAAACACATTCAAACCAACTACACAAACGAAATTCAATAAGAATTCAATCATTATTCACTAGAAACAGATAAAAGACAAACGAATACAAATAGTTCTGTTCACAGGCGGCACTTTACATTTCTATACAAAACTAGCTAATAAGCCTTATTCAAATCATTTTCATTTTTTTGGCAAAAAACGACTCTAATGTATATTTACTTTAATATTTGTATTTAACAAGAATGAAATATGGATATGGAATTAGAAAAAGAAACTAGTATGCAAATAGGTTGCAAGAGAAATAAAAGTATTACATTTAAATACGAACAACAAAACTAGCTTATAGCCAGTGTTATTCGAAAGTATTTAACAGTTTGAGAAAAACACTAGAAAATTCAAATTCTTATTACAAACATAAACACAGAGATTGTCGCGGAAAATTGCATACGCTGGTATCTTTACTTTTATATTATAATACTTTAGAACAATCACTCGCCTTGAATAAATTCACTGATACAATATTATTCGAGATGATACGAGATAATACGATATTATTCGAGATGATATGAGATGATACAAGATGATACAAGATGATACAAGATGATACAAGATGATACAAGATGATACAAGATGATACAAGATGATACAAGATGATACAAGATGATACAAGATGATACAAGATGATACAAGATGATACAAGATGATACAAGATGATACAAGATGATACAAGATGATACAAGATGATACAAGATGATACAAGATGATACAAGATGATACAAGATGATACAAGATGATACAAGATGATACAAGATGATACAAGATGATACAAGATGATACAAGATGATACAAAATGATACAAGATGACACAAGATGATACAAGATGATACAAGACGATACAAGATGATACAAGATGATACAAGATGATACAAGATTGATTTAAATTGACTCACTTTTAGTTCAAAAATAGTCTCGTCTAAAACGGCTTCTTGTGTGCATATTGTAACTAAAATATTTCTATTCTACTTAAATTAAATGTTATGTTTGTTTTTAAAAACATATGAAACTCTGATAGTTTCATATGTAGTTAAAAATATAAATATCATTCTAATTTAATTTGTCTGCTTGATATAATGATATTATTTGTAAAACTGCAGCTTTTATTTGAATGTATTGTTAATCAGGCCGTGCTTGTTTATAGTAAATGACATGTACATAATATTTATCTAAATAAAATAAATTCATCCGTTAATTTATGTATGCGTTTTAATTCTAATGGACTCCAACAATAGCTGGAATAGCTTGTAATATATAGACAATCAGTGTTTGAAACTATTGTGTTGTGTTTATCTGTATTAATATACCAATAATTTTAGCATTCCTGGAAATATTTGAAGACGGAAGGAGCACACAGGAGCGGAACTTCCAATGTGAGAACTGCGGCAAATATTACAAGTACAAAAAGAATTTGCAACGTCACATTAAGATGGAATGTGGGAAAATGCCTAAATTTTCGTGTACTTACTGCCCGTATCGGGCCAAACAGAAGGCCAGTGTTCAGAAGCATATAGCAACAGTTCATAGGAGTGAATTTGATTTATTTTAATTTATTATTTATAATACCTTTAAATATGATTTTTATAATTACTAATAAATTTATGTTGTTGTATATGTTTAATTAGAATGTAATAGGAAAATAAATTTAAAAAATGTATTTAATAGATTTTGTAGTGTTAAATTATTGATTTATACTTGAAAAAAACTATACTTGGAAACGACAAGAATTCGTTATTATTATCAAATGTATTTGTTTCATATAAATACGTCTGTGGTTAGCACGATTTTAAGTATTGTTGAGCACTATCGAAATACTTGTTCTCACACTTTAAGAAAAAATACATCTGATAACATGGTACTTATACAACAATAACAACAGTTACATCAATTACAATTCAAAAATCGAGCATATTCCAAAACCAAACCGTCGGAACTTCGTTGAGTTCTTTAGAGATAGACAGTCCGGAAGTTTGTAGGAAAAACACAACCATTACAACAAAATATTATTATTATATTCAGCCTTAAGTGCAATCACATTTCATTCACAAACCGAATGCCATATACCTCTGAAAGTTCTTCAGTTTTATGGTTTTATAAAGTAATAAGTTGGCTGCCCCTACAATTTTATAATAACAAAAGCAGTCTAAATAATCAGTGAGTTGTAATTGACATTATCGGCTCGAAAATAGTATATCATACCTAATTTGTTCATAGATTTCTGCTATAATTCTTTTGTTATTGTCACTCTACAAACATATCGCATCCTTACTGTGGGTATTTAATGTTTAAGGCCTCACAACGTTATTTAAACCGGGGCTTCTATGAAAATGAATCCTTGGGCCTAAGTCCATCCCTTAAGACACTGAGCACTGATATCAGCATACTCATTAAATATTGGCAACTCAAAGGAAACCATTTTGTAGAATGTATGATACTTCAAGGCTTGTTTAGGTTCGTGATTGGTTATATCTATGAGTTTGTTGTTTGATTTCTAATCGACATAGCCAAAGAACATAAACAAGCCTTACGGTATCATATATTCTACTACAGAATAGTTTCCCTTGCGAATATTTTTCTTTTCTTTTAAGTGAATGTTTAAAGAATCTTTACTTTCTAAGTAAATTGTATGTTGACTTTAACTGCGATATTATTCGTCGTTGATATACTTAGTTTGATTAAATTTTCAGTAGTAATAATGAGGAAAATTATTAATTACCGATTACTAATCTAAAACCTTAGCATTGATCAATATTTCTTATAAAATAAATGACGAATGAAGATATATTGTCCAACATAACCACATGATAATAATAATATTAAATTGTCTAATTAAGACTTTATATTATTTTTTGTAGATGTATTTGTTCATTTTAGCAAGGGCTACAATTTATTGAATATTAACACTTATCCATACAATAGTGTCTTAGCAATCTACAGATCTAGATTTCATTAAGGTAGTATGGATGAATTAGTCCTTATTATCTGAGCTACACTGACGATGTTTAGCAAGACCGAAATCTATCTATAGATTGCTAAGAGATGAATTCACACTTTATAATTTTATAAGTAGGCGCTAGCCGATATCTCTGACTTTCCATTAGAATATTATTCTAGAGGCCCTTATTATTGTATTGTTTATGGCTGTAGTAGGAACAACGATTTTCCTATTAGCTAACCTATTTATAATAATAAAAGAAAAATAAATCAGACTAGTTATTTAATTTGAGAAATGTCATAATTGCATGTGACTTTTAACGTTATCACTCGCGAACACATGACTGCTCTCACAAATTATTCCCACGCCCGTTTGCGTTCTAGAACACCTTTGTTCCTCCATGCGAGTTGGAAAAGCTATGTTATTTTTGGTTTAGGCTTCATTCCAGCGTTGTATACATGTAATTATAAAAAGTTTATTACTTCACAGTACTACTTGACTACAGTCCTGATTATTTTTCTTCATATAAAACAGAGCATTACCTTTTTTAGTGTTTAGTTGAAAATACGTTTATACAAATAAAGTAGACTCTAACGATTGTGAATTGTTAAGCGAGAATTACATTGTACTAGATTAAAGTGTAAATCTAAAAAAGTTTCGTACAAGAAATAAAACTTCCAGCCTTAAGCGTGAATTACATTTTAGTTTCAATTATTCATATCCTATGTTCAGCTGGTACTATGACCAATCATCTCTTGAAGAAAAGGCATGCATAGTACGTGATTTGTCAGCACGAGCTGGACATAGTACATGAATAATTGAAACGAAAACGTGTTCTAGTTTCTTGACGAATCTAGTACAATATGCTGCATGTTTTATTTACTATTAAAACCAACATTAGACTTTTAATTTACATTACATCATTTAAATAATAAATAATATTGATTTTAAAGCTAAAAAATGGAAATAGTAATATTCAAATAGTATTCTTCTAAAATTATTTATTTTTAGGATCAACGTCGAACACTTGCTATAAGTGCGGAAACAGTTACAAATTTAAAAGTTCTATGTTACGGCATTTGCAGTATGAGTGTGGAAAACAGAAATTGCTTTCCTGCGAATTCTGCGGGAAAAAGTTTAAAAGGAAGGATCAGCTGAAGCAACACACGACCACCCATATGACGTTGCCGATTTTCGACATGCAATTTTTATCGCCACAACAATAGGGATAGTTTGTTTGAGATTTGTATTTGTCAGTTCAATTCATTTTATCGTTTGTCACACATTTATGAAAACATTACACGAAACACTGTAATTAGTTTTACATGAATAGAATAAAAATTGTAAAATTAAGATTTGTATTATTTTTATTTTCTAGTTGTTTGTGCATATGGTAGCAAAGGTTAACGTAAGTAAGCATGATTCATCAAAAATAGTACGTCGCGGCGCAGCTATTGAGAATCTCGGTGGTACGTCGTACTGTGGAAATATGGGGCGGGAATTTAAATGTAGGGGAAAATATAATGGGTTTTTCTAATGTTGTTCCTTGCCAGCATGTTGTGTGGTGTATAATATATGTCATGGTAAAATTGGCATAATACGTTTATAGATATTGTCGCTTTAATGATAATAAAATATCAATATCCACATAGTATAATCAAGCAAGATCATACGTGATCACCATAACAACTAAATGAAAACTACCAAACAGGACAGCTGACGGACACTAAATATTCTTGCCTTACCTAATATGAAAAAATGCACCAATTTCAAAACAAATAGAGTCCCTATCCAGCAGTTAACTACATTTTTTTCCACGTGCACATAATTAATCAAAAAATGTCTGGTAAGGTAAAGACAATGGTACAGTGCTATCTTATGAGGTGTAAGGGCTCTCCTAGGTGATGGGCATTAAATAATCTCTTACTCGTACTGACCATGGCAAGCAAGACCAGTAAAAAACACTTGTGAATGGTACTACATAAAAAAGCAAATTGATATTGAAGTTGTTTCACAATTTTGAATTATCACATGTCTAGTTGGTTTAGAAAATTGATTTAGAAAATTATGGAAATTGATTGACTCAAATAAAATTAGGTGTTATTAAATCAAATCAAGTTTACCTAGGAGTCTTTTTTGGATAACTCCAAAAATAAAATTCGCACATGTATAAAAAGTACAATTTTTGTGTTAAGGCCCATTTTCATATAATATTGGATTGATTTGGACCACAAAAAGATGGTATAGAACTGTTTTATGAATTGTAAACGCCCTGGGACATGGACATTGAAGGTCTCCTCCCACGAGGATTCAAGTCAATTAAATGAAAATACGAGTGGAATAAATAAAATTAATACCGGCAGCCGCACCCCTTATATAAACGAGCCTACTTGGCCCACGCGAAAAAGGGTCATGAGGTTGTAGGATTTTACGAAGTGTCTCACATATTCAAAAGACACCTGATCTACTACAGTAGGAGTAGGTAATGAGGCGATTTGGCCTGGAAACTATGGAATATGGCGTAGCAGGGGGTAGCCATAAATGCACTCAAAACCATGGCTTACATCTTCTTCTTTAATTTTATAGGAGCTCTAAATTAAATTCCAGGGCCTCGCATTTTCTCTGAAACACCCTGCCTACAAAAATATTGGTTTGGGCGCTGTTTAATGAAACTATATCTTATTTTGGTAGATTAGTGGAATCTCGACGCAGATACGGAAGTTTCTTAGAAGGCAATTACTATAAAAAAGAAATAAACAAAATTCTGTAATGTTAGTTGCTATAAAGGTGTAGGAAATTATTATAATTATATCTGTATTATTCAGTATTCTTAATTCTTAGCTATTTCTACCACACTAACTCCTTATATTTTAGATGCGAGCGAGATCGATGGCTACCCACAAATTTCGCATTCATGTACAAATTGTGGCCGTTCATATCTACGCAAAAGTTCACTGTGCAACCACATGAAATGGGAATGTGGTGTAGAACCTCAGTTTCAGTGCCAGCATTGTCCGTACAAAGCAAAACAAAAAATTACACTCACCAAACATATCTACCGAATACATACGAAGAAATAATTCTTGTCTGCATAAAATGTGTATCAAATACTATTTAAACTAAATAAATTATAATGAAGCATTTTTACTTGTTCTTTCTAAAGTCGAATCCTAGTTGCATATAAAATTGATTCCTCATGCCTCTCACTCAGTCACTGAATATCTAAACTACAATGATATATAGGAGTATACGCAAAAAAAATTCAATCAACGATAATATATTTCTGTTTTCTAGTATTATTTAATATCGAAACGGGAACAAAAAAAAGGAATTTTGATCAATTATGTACGAAAAGTATACTAGATAGAATATTTGATTCAATCTAAGTAGGTATTGGGATATTTTGGCGTGGGAACTAAATCGCGACAGTGAGAAAATTCTTACCAGTAAAAGTATAATAATCTTCAAAACACCAAAGAACCACCAATTAACACCAAAGAACTACCAATTAACACCAAGAAATATTTAAAAACACCAACATTCTGGGATTTCTGGGGCTAATTGGGGGTTTTCTGAGATTTTAAGAGAACACCTTTACTGATTTTCTCACAGTCGCGATTTAGTTCCCATGCCAAAGTATCCCAATAGCTACTAGTCTAAGTCAGATGGGAATCTTTGACTATTTGGATTAGCGCCCCCTTTTTAGATAAAAAAAATACTCAGGGCCCCCTTAAAATGTACAAAGACCTGTCGGCAATACAAGTACATAACTAACTACGACCGGTTGTATAAAGCAGATAACTCAAGTTTATTTCCATGTGATTCAACTGTAACTTTCGACAACTTGACGTTACATGAGGCTATGAAATGGTTATCAACACCACGGGCTATAGTTCACCCGCCTTTATACAACCGAGTCAAAGGCTTGGATTGAAATTTAACTCAGTTTAACAGAGTTATCAGATTCAGCAGATATAGAGCAACTATCTTAAGTCGAATTTTACTTATAGTGATTTTTTGAACGGATTTCGCTACAAAAACTTCTCTTATGAGAAAGCCATTCAAAAGACTATCAAACTGCGCTAAACCAATTCACTAGTGCTGATTAGTGTCAAGAATCGTCACCCTGTTTAATGCAATATTTAACACCATAAAGGTAAATATATATGCGTGTATAACACAAACATCATTATTCATAAATAATTTCTGTATAAAAATTCACAACTTTCCTTCTAGAGAGACAGTTTTAACGCCATCTGTCGATACCACATCAATTAACAATGCACACCCATATTTTCTCTCTAGATGGAAAGTTGTGCAATTTTGCATGTAACCACCCGATATATTGTATCCTCGCTAGCTGAGCTACACGAGATCTAACAAGATATATCTAGATATGTAGGTGGATCGACACTTATATAATTTGTATATATAGTTATTGTAATAATTGTATATATAGTTCAAACAAAAAACAATGTGCCTGGGGAATATAATTTTAATTTGATAAACATCTGTTATCACAAATGTATATATACTAAATTTGTAATATTTTAGATAAGTGTCAATATTCGCTAGAGCAATCTTTCGAATGTGGAAGATGTCAACGAGTATACCAACACAGAGCATCGCTTAGCAAACATCAAAGGTGGGAATGTGGTGTACGGAGACAGTTTCAGTGCCAGCATTGTCCATACGCTGCCAAACAAAAGAATTCGCTTGCAAGGCATGTCCGCCGTATACACGATAAATGCGGAAAAAAACAGTTTATCGTCTATAGCAATAATGATTAGGGTTACCTTAGTATAGCATAAACTGTAAAAAGCACCTTACACGGTCAATAAGACTTTCATGCCAAGTACTGTCACTATTTACTTACTACAACCAATCAATTATCCGGATTTACATCAATATTCTGTTCAATTCATCGATACTGCACCTTACATGATCAGTAATACTGTCAATGTTAGAATACAGTCAGTATTATTGACCGTGTAAGGTGCCTTTATAACTCCTGTCATGTAGACGCTAGTATGTGATACCAGTATGTGATATCAGTATGCGATACCAGTATGCCGGATACTGATTTTACATCTCATACTAGCTTCTTCATGTGAAAGTAGTATAACATAATTATTTTTCATGAGTATGTTATTTTCAACCCATTGGAACGAAATACTAAATGTAATGTTTCCTGGCAAAGCGGCCGATTGTAACATCATTTAAGTTTTGGTTTTCTAGGAAGACGGTGCCATAAAATCGATCGCCTATGACACCACAAAAATGGTGGAAGCATACACAATTCAATAACTCATTATAATTTGATTTGCTAAATATATGTAAAAAACTATACTTTTTAAAAATTAACTATATAATGTTAATTACATAACAATTAACAAAGTAAATAATAATGCAATTAAGTACAATAAATAGATGAAATATACATAATGTTTTAATACATAATATCCTACTTTCACTTTTTTTCCTTTTGGAACTGAAAGCCAGGTCTGAGACTGTCATTACAATTCTTCGATTAATCCCATACGTCCTGTTTAGGGTTTCCAATCAAGATATCCGAATATCAGAATATCCAGATCAAATTTTGCCATTCGATAATCAGGATAATTTTCTTTGTGTTACTTCTATACAGTATATATATATATATATATATATATATATATATATATATATATATATATATGTGTGTGTCGGTGCCTGATTTTTATAAGGAATCTAATCATAACGACAGCACAAGGGTGCATTACGCAGCGTTTAATTAGTGCTGCAGCAGCCAATTAGTGACAGTTTGAAGGAATGTGACCTTGGCTTGAGTACGCATCGCCAAGGGGCGATGTGAGCGGAACTAGCTATCAGGGGTGCGGAGAGTCCTGTACGAACAACGCATATGATAAGTTGGCTTGGACCGTTTCTCTTTGACTATAAGTGCGTTAGAATAAGTGTAATGAGTACTTATTGTTATTGTATAATCAGTGCTTTAAGTTAGTTACTCAGTTGTTAATAAAATGTGTTAGTTGATTGTGGCGAAGGACTTATTATTTATTGTGCATTGAATAACACCCCTCAAAGAGCAAGCTCTGGATTTACCGGACCTAGTACCTGACCATACTAATTGTTATTAGTAATAAAACATCATGATATGTGATACATCTAATTAATACATCGCCCCTGCGTATACTATACACTCGCTCCGAAATATATATATATATATATATATATATATATATATATATATATATATATATATATATTTGTATTGTGTTAATGCACTTGCCATTGGTAAATTATTTATAAGGTTCACTGACTTTTTGTACATTTTAGTTGTGGATTACTTTCCTTCTCAACCAAGTACTTTTAACTGCGAGAAATGTGGTAAGATATATCAACAGAAATGTTCCTTGGCCAAGCATCAAAAGTGGGAGTGTGGAGTACTACCACAATTCAAGTGTCATCTTTGCGTACACGTTACTAAACATAAGGCTTCACTTTCCACTCATCTGCAACGTAGGCATCAAATAAATCGAGATACATAGAAGCCAACAAATTTGGTATAGTATACATTTTGTGGTATTGAATGGCCATTCCAGCTAACATATTTCAAGATTATATCTTATCTTATCTATGTTATTCATTCAAAAAGAGAGAAAAAATCACAAATATTTGTTATCGTTCAAAACGTAAAAACATAAAAATGGTAAGTAAAGGATGTCATTTAGTGTCTTGTGCTGATTTGTTGAACTAGAATCTTATACATTATGTATCTATTCATTTGTAGTTTAACCGTTGTATTGACTTCTTATGTGAACTTCGTTTGTATGTTTTGAAAGTGATTTAAGTGACCATTGGTTAGGTTTTGTACATTACGTGATAATTAACGTTGAATGAGAAGTCTAAAATATTTAGATAATGTAATTAGGTAGTTTGCAGGCTATCGCCGTATGCATCACCTTACATCCTTTACTTATCAGTAATGTTTGATTGTGTTGTAAAACATATACAAATAAATTACTCATTTTCGAAAATGTGTATTATTTTAAAATTTACTTAGAATGAGTGTATCGAATTTAGTGATCTGTGGTTAATACTAAATTTGAACTTAATGACAAAGTTAGTTTAACCTAACCTAACACCACTACGTAATTCGAAATCGGCAGTTCGGAAGTAGTTTGATATAATATCATAAAATAAGATATAGGACATGATATATTTTGTATATTGGGCAGTACGACACAATCGGGTAGGGAATTAGCGGCAAATTTGAATTTGCTGTAGTGTTGATAGTAGAATCAACACTTTCAAATCAGCAACATGTGCAATAAGTGAGCAGATGGTACGTGGGAACAACGTTACCTATATCTGAGTATGGATATCAACACGGTATATGTGAGATCCGAAACGTCCTAAGGAAAAATTTGCGCGTCACGAGTATACTATGTGCTTATGCAATGTCCTATTGTATACAATCCTTGGCATATAGCGGGATTTCAATAAAAGGAGATTATGTTACTCTGAACCGTCTATGTTTACATGTCGATGTTTCGCTGTTTTATGTATAGGTGAAGAAAATGTGTGATGTTAGGTAGAATTAAACGTAGTACAACTTCTGTAGTGTACACATAAGATTATATTGGATAGTTTCTGATAAAATATCAAGAAAGGAAATGCTAGTATTGGCATATCTATAGTTCTATAGTTTTCATATGATTTAACTGCGAACTCAGAACAAATAAAAAAAATGTGTACTAACAAATGTACCGTTGATATATTTGATTACGTTATCCATTGATTTTTCTTATATTTTAGATATGGGTTTCTCAGCTTATAAACCAAGTTCTTTTGAATGCGAGAAATGTGGTAAGAAATACCAACAGAAATTTACCCTGACCAGACATCAGAAGTGGGAATGCGGAGTACTACCAAAATTTCAATGTCATCATTGCACATACGTTACCAAATATAAGAGTTCGCTTGCTACCCATATCCTACGCATGCATACAAAACCAATTGCATAAAACCTAGAATATAATTTCGTCTTTTGTTTCTATAAAAAATTATAGACTGAGATGTTGCGCCCCTGTTTTCTGCAACAAACGGTAAAATCAGCCATAAATAGCGCCACAAAAACGTTTTACATATCAAGGTCTTTATAACTAAATCTGTATTTATATTAGATAATCGTAAACGTAATCGTAATCAGTATTGGAATCGAAAGTAACATAACACCGAACATCTTACGATGTCATTTAGATTACTACACTCATTACAGACTTTTCATCGGTTTAATTAGTTGGTTAATCAGTATGATTAAACTTACGTGAGTGCGCACACTTAGGTAATATATTCGACTCATAGACCGACCGAGAAATAGTTGGATGGGCTTCCCGATTCCCTTAATTGTAAGGTTGGAAAACTGTCGGCCGACTGCGTAGTATCGTTGATTGAAGTATTGTAATACTTCAATCAACGGTAGTAAGTAAAGTAAGTGCACATACTAGTCGACTACACAATCCGGGTTTGACCAATACCACCGATAGTGGTGTTGGTTTGACACGCGTGGAGTGCAGTGCAATATATAAAGTACAGTTTTTGAAATTTTATATTACAATTTTTGGTGCACAAAAATTTCGCAATGTCATCGTTAATTACTGACTCGGTAATAGAGACTTCAATTACATCAAACAGATTGAAAATAGACCAGCTTTATATAAAAAAGCTTATAAGACTATTCAGACGTAACATAAAGGAAAAGCTATGGGAAGAAGTATGAAAAAGTATGGTTCCTAAATGGAGTACTCTCGATAAAAAGCGAAACACTTTTTCGGATACTCTGTAGTTTTGGATAGAGCGGCTAAAATGTTGCTAGAAATATAATGGGATGCACCCAATATGCATACTTTCTCGTGTCCATCATTCTTCTCCTTCATATGATAGCCATAATAAGAGCTCTCGTTAACATTTTGAAATAACACTGGACAAAAGCTGAACCCTATGTAGCTTCGATCGCAAAGGCTATTGAACAGTCTGCGCAACCACCACCAACCAAATATTTAAATTGCGTATGTTCGAGGATGCTACCCAATCTGACGAAACTGTCGGCTGATATAAAATTGAAAAAACTTTATAGATTGCACTGTCCACTGTACTCACGTGTCAATCGCCGACGTGTAGTAAGCGAGTCTACGCATTGGTTGCAAACTTGAAATGGAATCGTAAAGTCCATCCAACTATAGAATTGGGTGTGCGCACTTACGTAAGTCTTCATACTAATAAGCAACCAATTAAATTGTCAGCCGATCAAAAGTATATGGTGTGCGATAAGTCTAAAAGCCGCTTTACCGACAAAATTAACCATAACAGGAGACAATAAAACGCTTAAGTTTAACATGGTTAATATGTCTCATATAACAATGCCACTAAAATAGGTTGCTTCGTAAATCCCGGCACAAACTTGTAGATTACCTCAACCATCCATTATAATTTACTCTCACTAAAACTCAATAATCAAGATTTCGTTCATACATCCCGGTTTCAACCCAATATATCAGGTAAAGTTAAGATTTCCTAACGCGGTATATCTCACCGTAATTCATCATAATGTTACATTATGGATACCGCTCTCTAAAGCTGTGTCCACCGCGGCAAAAGCCAATTATAATGTGGATATGATCGTTGCTCGAGCTAACGTGCCAACGAGAATCGCTCGAGTGTCGGTCCTCTTCAAAGAAAGCCAAAAGCCAATGGGGATGTTAATCACGCGGCTTCAGTGAACAAACGCTAGGCCGCTGACTATATGCCAGCATAGATGTGGGCAGTTTGCCCATGATCGTTCAGTCACTGGCTTTATCAATTTGGCTTTTGCCGATAGGAAGAATAGTATGGACACGGCTTAAAAAAACATATTAATTTACATATGCATAAAACTATTGACTAAGAAAGGCCTTTAGCACCCATATTAATTGCGACAAGGCTCGGAGTAGGAATATCGGAAATCGCCAGTCCTCTATAATTTACGTAAAACGTTTTTGTTTTGTCGGCTTGTATACGGCAGTTTTTCCTGGAAAACCGGCGCCATACAGAAACAATCCTATAAATATCGCAGTTTATTATATTTATATATGAAAAAACTATCGGCGAGAATATTTATAGGCCTGCAATTGTCTTCCCCGGTGGTATATAAGTCCTTAGATGTCCAAATGGGCCAGTTAGGGTTACCAACCGTTCTCCTTTTGGAAGGACACTCGTCCTTTTTCTATAATGTCCCCACTCCTATCTATCCCCTCCCCGACTTGTTCTCCTTTTGAAACAAGAATAGTTGCCAGCCCTTGGGCCTAGTATTATAAGTGTAGAACGTTAGAACCCGAATCTTATAGTGTATAATTTGTCCATACGAGAAATGTATAGCTAAGTTTATGAAAAGGAACGAACCACAAAAAAATGTATAGCTTAAATAGATGAAGATCATACTGTGTCATACTTAGTGATAGGTACTATCGAATAAAACCTGTCGAACCATCGAAAGCCAGGAATTTGTTGGGCTATTGAAAGTTCAATACAATTCAAAAAATATTTTGTGACTGGTTAAGTGCTTCAAAATTGAAAAGGTCAATCGCTACTCTCTATTCGAGAGCTTAACTAGCAAAACACCATTAAAGCCCTAGATTCCTAGGAAGTGTGCCGACAAAACGGTCGTTTTTGACGTAATTTTGAAGTCACAAAATAGTTGTACGTGTATTTAAAATAAATATGGCAGTACACTTTAATTACATATACTTTGTTGCTTGTAATGCGTAAATGATGTCAAAAACGGCCGCTTTCATAGACATCGCTTAGGAAACAAGGAATTTACTGTGAAAACACTACGAGCTCTGCAGTTAATTGTGTCGTTAGTATCGATAGTTTTTATTTCATACCGGACCATCGATACATTTTAATCGATAGTCATGAGACTTCTTGTGGATAGTTTTGAGTCGATTGGTTTTAAAAATTTTAGTATTTTGTTATCAATAGTTTTAATCGATTATTTTCTATACTCGATAGTCATCGATGGTTTTTAATCAACAATTATACATAGGTATTTTTCCACAAAAACTAATACAATTCATTCAATAGTGCCCATCACTAATCATACTATTACTATTATATATTAATCTTACTTATATATTTTTATTTGTTATATATTAGCTGGGCTTTTTTCAATAACTAATAAATTTTATATATTTTCAGATTTTCAAACGTATTTTTATTTTACTTGGTGTTAAATGGATCGAATATATATTCTGATCAACTGTGTTTAATACTACCCTTTCCCCTTTTGTTTTTTTGTATCCATAATCGGAGTTATTTATTTGTAAAAATTACTTATAATTTTAAAGATAATTACAGAAAATACTAATTAGATTATTATTAATGTAAATATGTGGAAGAAGTTAAAGTAATGCGTTGTTATATTGCTCCCTCATTAAACGCCATCATGGATAAAATGCAGACACAGACTCCATTTGATATGATACACAACAGTGGTACAATTATTGTTGTGTGGTGTATGTTTTGTGACTAGTGTTATCAGGTTTGATTTTTGATTTATGGTTTATGGTTTACAACTACAAGCAATGGTTACTGCGCTTTTAAATGCTCTAGAAGCTGACATTTAAAAACATCTTTGGGAATGATGTTACACAGATTAGTAAACAATATACAGGGAATATTAATGGAAGTTCAATACATTATATATAAAAGTGAAGTTTGCAGCCGATCGACCTTATTTATGAGTTTTGTGAAGTGGAAATGTGATTAAAAGTATAAAAGCCCCTAAACACCCTAAACGGAAATTATTCGATTAATTTTAATTAGTCTATATTTTGAAATAGTTAAAATCCTCAATAAGATTTTTTTACACCATCCCGACGTCGAACGACGGGCATTTTCCCTACTGAGATCACGTTTCTTATGGTACAAATGGTGGACTTCTATTAGCAAAAACTAAGCACCAGAAGAGCATACAATATATGCAACTTAGTAAAATTACATACACGTGCAGCCGAAAAAACTCCCACATTTAAACGGCAGATTGAAAAAGAATTGTACGTGGTATCAAAATTCAAAATTTTGGTTTTTTAAATGTAAATCTAAAAAAGTTTTTACACTAAAGTTTTAAAATTATACCGTCCAAATGGTAGCCTTGATGGTCGATTCAAATTTCGAGACGTGTTCTGAAGTTTTTCATTATTTTCACTAACATATCGAGCGAAATTGTTTCTTTAATGTCCTCCTTTAGTTGCTCCAAGGACTGAGGACGATCTTTGAAAACCTCGGCCTGATGAATGAAAATCGCAGGGACTTAAATCAGGTGAGCGCGGTTGCCACGAAACTGCCTCCCGTAGGGGGATCACTCGACCTGGGAACATCTCTTGCAAAATATCACGCGAACGACGTGTTGTATGGGCCGTAGCTCCATCTTGTTGAAATCAAAAGTCCTGTATGTTATCTTCCCCATATTCTTCATTTATTTCAACGATACTGCGTATATGTTGGATAATTGTCTGCGCTCAAAAATTGAGAAATATGGGAAAGAACCCAAACTAGAGGACTTCTGGTTTCAAGAAGATGGATCTACGGCCCATGCAACGCGTCGTTCGCGTGAAAATTTGCCCCAAAGATGTTCCCGGGTCGATACATCTCTCCCTACGCGAGACATCTGTCCACCGCGCCCGCCTGATGTAAGTCCCTGCGACTTTTTTCTGTGAGGATACCTCAAGGACGAGGTTTTCAAAGATCATCCTCGGTACTTGGACCAGCTAAAGGAGGCCTTTAAGAAAAAAATTAATTTATCACGTTGAATTAGTGAAAGCAATGAAAGATTTCAAAAAACGTCTCGAAATATGAATCGACTGTTAAGGCCATTGGCATCACCAAAATCTTTTTACTTCTTAAATGTAAATATAAGAAAGTTGTTTACAATAAGGTTTACAAATTATACCGTCCAAATGTTGCGGTATAATTTGTAAACCTTATTATAAACAACTTTCTTATATTTACATATAAGAAGTAAAAAGATTTTGGTGATGCCTCGTACCATTCTTTAACAATTCGCCTTTTTAATGTGGGAGTTTTTGCCGTCGCATCCTGTACTTTTTTGTTGGTCATGAAACTCATTTTATAAAAATGTATGACCGTAATTTGTAATTATAGAATATAGAAGGTCAACAAATCTTACAAAATAAGTTTTATGCACAAATATTTTTAATTGAGGACTACATATGCAGCATTTTAAAAATATAGAAATGTCAACAATTTGCAATAAATGTATATTATTTTGTATAAATAACATATTCTTTAAATAATTAATCAATATGGTATTTCCATTAAATAATTATGTTTCTAGTATTTTAGATTAACAATTAACTTTTAATATGTTTTAGGCACATTTAATCAATACTCATGTACTTGTGGAAAGAGTTACAAATCGAAAGCAGCTATGCGAAGACATGCAAACTACGATTGTGGAAAAGAGCCAATGTTTCAATGTCCTAGTTGCAACTACAGATGTTATCAAAAAGTACATTTGAAAAAACATATGCTTACTACTCACCATAAGCCGTATATGAAACAAATGTAATATGAAACCTAATATATATTATTGTAAATATTTATGTTTTATTTAACAGCTTAACAATTATATGAAGGCATTAATTTGTGTGTAAATGAAAAATGTTTAGTCTTTTCTTATTCCTAATGTTAATTATTTTAGTAAGCCTTTAAAGGGCTACGTTTGTTACTTGTTTAAATTATCGTCAGTAATTTTTAAAAAATCACTTGTATTTTTATAGCTATGAATCTGAAGGCTTTTCCGCCGGTAAAGGGAGAAGTTCAAGTTTGCAATCACTCAGTATTTACCTTAACTCTATAGAAAACCTCTGAAAAACTATGAACGAAGATTCGCGAAATGTCGCCCATGACAGGATTTGAACTCCGCCACTGAGCTGGGATCATCAGTAATAAAAAAAACTACTATCTTTATAGGGGTATCATCCGGTCAAGGGAGAAGCTAAGAGGAGTTTAATCCCCCGTATTCATCTTAACTTCACAGAAAACCTCTGAAAACTATGAAAAGTGGTTCGCGAAAATTCGCCCCATTGAGGTTAGAGCTCAGAGTCCCCAATGCCCAGTACGAAACGGACGATGCCTCTAACCACTGGACCACTGTGCTGGGTCAATAATATTGTATAGTTCTTTGTTTCAACGCGAATGAACGTGAGAGTTCAAAGAACGCCCTTTCGACTTTATTGAAGACATAAAACATGAAAGTTAACAAAATAGGAAAATACTGGCCGCAGTATAGGGCGAACATATTTGATTATATTTTTCAGTTACAATACAGTTAAATGATCTGCGTTTCTTACTTCGGTCATTTAATATAGAGACCAAAATATGACCTTTTTATGCTAATTGGGCGCCTTTCTGCAGAAAGAAACCAACCCACAAAATATGATTGTTTCTGTTTCCTTTATACTTAGCGAAATAAAAAAGTATAGCTCTAAATCTCTAGAAGTTCAAAATTTACCAGAGATAATTTTTAATTTATATAAATCTTTGTATAAATCTGTTTTCTCAACTTTAAATTGGAATTAAAAATTAAATTGTTTAAATTAAAATTAAAATTGGATTGGTTCCTTTCTGCAGAAAGGCGTCCAATTGTAGAGGGTAGCATTTAAAGAAAACGTGGGATAGAAAGAAAGTAAATGCCGTGGTTGAGAAACATGCACTCGAACAATCGGCATACTGCAGCAAATCGGGATGTATTAAAAAATTTCATCGAAAAAAATAATTCATTGATCGCCAACATCCAACCGTGGATGGAGTAGATACACTTACACATGAAAGTTTTTGATATGTAACATTGTTTTCTATAGTCAACAATTGCTATCACATCGAGTCATTGGTTTGGTTTAGTAAGAATATACATAATAGAACTTTTTGCATAGAACGAGCAATACTCGAAACATCATCAAGCTAATCACCACCACTCTGCATGCTTGCTCACCTTAAGTTCAGGTTATGTAGAACTTTTTTTTATGTACATCTCTACACATACGACCATGCATATTATAGAAAATAAAAACTAATTATGAATTCCAATGCTATGCGTTATTCACACCAAAAAAATATTCACTGGTCGTAGAAACGCTTTTATCATATAATAAACATTACAAATCACACTCACTAAAAGCCTGCACCTAAAGGTAAAAGGCAAATGGATAATATATATATATATAAATCTCACTCACCTAATATCCGTCCCGGTGCACAATTTTAACTAAACACTGTTAAATTACAAACCAATCTCTTATTAACTCATTTAAAACATTTATTTATCCGCCATTGAAGCGCGCAAAACGAAAGACAAACTCGTACTAACGCGCGCAGCTCGGCAAGTATAGGGAATGACTCAGTTTTTTGCTATATAAAAACGCCAACTCGGGCGGATAACAAACAAGTTCGAGCAATGCGTTATAAGGTCGGGCAGAGGACAACACAATAAAATGTATTTCAATGATACTTTATTCTATTGATAATAATTATTAAATGGACTAAAACATTATGCGTGAATAATTAAATTTGCACATATATTAAATAATATGTATCAGTTATATTTAAAAGATGAATGAATTAAAACATCATGAGTGAATATTTAAATTTACACAGATAATAAATAATATGTATGAGTTATATGTATTTAAAAAGGTTCATTACTAAATTAAAACATATTTTAAGAAAATCAAACAATAAAGAATCGATGGATATAATTGTAGTTCTAAAATCTACTCTACACTATAAATTTAGCTGGTGCAGAAAAAAAAAGATTAAGTTAGAAATATTGAATGAAATGAAATTCTCTGGAAGTTATTGTATAACAAGATAACGAAACTTCTTTCTCTTGATTTAAGGTTATCCCTGAAAACAAATTTGTCGTCCCTCAGCTACTTATTTTGGTGCAACATATAAACTACTGAATAGTTTAATAATGCTAACCGATATAGAAATTGAATGAATAAGATTGATTTAAATCAAATTTAGTAAAAAAAAAATCTTTTGGCATAACCCCTCAAAAAATTATCATCAACATCAAGAACAACAAAAAAATACATAAAAATCAGCAAAAATACAAATTAACAGCCCTCGCTACTTTCCTCTCGCACGTCAGCCTCCTGCAGATTTGGTATAAACCTTTGATTATAATTGCAAAGAAAGTGTGGCCAGTGCATATTAATTTCTTCATCATCGTCGTCCACCTGTAGACGTCAACTCCTGAATGAAGACCTTTTCCATTTTGTTAGGGGCTCATTGCATCCAATTGTTACCCGCATGGCATTGATATTTTTATTGCCTTGTTCTCCATTGCATGACACTTTTCGTCCATTTTTGTTCATATGTTCCATAACGTCCGTGCTTCCTGTTTCCGTTCTGATCTCCTTGTTTTTGATGCTGTCTTTAATGCTCACCCCCTATCATCCTTCTCACTATTACTCACTGATACGCCCTGAGGCATCGCTCTTAGATATTGTTGAGTCCGTGGTTTACTGGCAGGATGCAAGCGTTGTATACTTTGCGCTTCACATTTATAGGGTTTTTCGGTTCCTTAAGGATATACCCCATGTTGCAAAATGTAGCTTAGGTAAGCCCTATGCTTCTTGAACAATTCACTTTTGATTTTCTGCTCCGAGTTTGATCGTGTGTCCCAGGTATACGAATTCTTCAACTACTTCAAGTACTTGATTATTGATATACGCCGTGATATGACTGTGGCTCAAAATATTTGTCTTATCCAGATTAATTTTTAATCCTACCACTACTGAAGGTTGGTATCATTCTTTGATAATTTAATTTAATTGTTCCTTCGCGCTGCTTTGCTTACGCATTCGTACTGGCTCACCAGGAAATGACTGAGATACTTCCCATGTATGTTAATTGCTATTTCCTCCCACGAGAGGGTTTTGAAGATCTTCTCTAGCACTAGGGTGAAGAGTTTCGGCGAGATTATATCACTCTAGCGTACTCCACTTCTGAGCAAGATTTTCCCCGTCATCTTGCACTTTAACATGGACGGTAGCATTTTCTGGAACCAACACTCGCTTCCCCCATAGCCTCTAGTACTGCCCATGTTTCCACAATGCCAATCGCTTTAAAATAGTCGACAAACGCTATGCGGAGCAGAGCATTATTCTCATGACATTTCTTGATTATAATTTGTAGCCGTAGTTGAGACGCCGAAATCCAAAAGTCATATTGCAGCATATTGGCGGTCGTTCCGGAGGTCTTTTGATCGTGGAAGTGCCTTTATGGCAATTTTTGGCAGTCTATTGTCATCCTGTCAATATGATTTCTCCACTCCCTTCCCCTGGTTTGGGCCCATCTAACCACAGTTTGAATATCACACTATGGATTTGATGTCTACGCTTCTTATGTGGTCCATTAGGCTACATCCTTCCATGAATATTAAAGTTTTCATATCCGTTATTCTTAAGAGTCATCTTGTTAAAGCCTTTTCTGGTTTCAATCGCATATGTCATGATAGGTCTCACCCAAGTGTAGATTCTTGCTTTATTTTCCACGCACTTTTATTTGTTTCGCCCTATTACATATCTAAAGTAGCCCGGTATTAAGGCTGCCATTGTTGTTTGTGTTTTTACTTCTTCTTGTAGAATAATTACTTTCCTGCAGAAGAACCGTTAAAGGCGTCGATCTATCGAGTCCTAGTAGACTCTTTAGGAACCAGTCTTGCTCCCAGACTTTCACTCCGTGCAACAATATCGGCTTACATACGCATCTCAAATCTTACATTCTATGCTATTACATTCTATGCTATTACTAGATTGCCATCCCACTGTTTGTCCCATTTTCTCTTCACTATTACTGAATCCATTGCTTTCACCCACTGCTTCCTAAACCCACCTCTGCAGTCTAACCAAAAATACTTAAAACGTTCCACTTTCTCTATGTATCATATCTATCTATATAAAATGATTTAATTGTGTTTAATATACTACAAGTAGAAATAATATAATAAGAAAATAAAGCATACTTATTATTATTATTATATTTTGGTGACATGTTTTCGGAAAAAAGTATATTTTTTAACCAAATATTGTTGCAAGTTTAACAATTCAGGAACCTTGCTTCCTTAGGAAAATCGTATAGAATTACAACATTTACGTTTATTATTATTGATATTTGATTTTTTATATTAATTATCTATCTTTTGACTGAAGACAATCAGTGTACAAAATCTGTATTTTTGAGAGATCAAATGCCTGGCGCTTAAAAGTTGCTTTTAAAAGATACTTATTCAGGGATCTTATACATTCTACAACTCGTGCCATAAGTGTATGTTATTATAATAGACACTAAGGTTAGTAATCAATTTAATTTGATTAATTCTAGCTTATTTGTATGTTTTTAATCCAGACAACTAAAAAAATTTTCTTAGAACTCAACATACTGTATAAACCGGTGGGTCCCATTAGACATTAGACTTGTTTGACTCTCGCCATAAATTCTAGATTTTCCAGAGCGTCCTATGTACAATTCTATTAACTACTAAGTATACTTTGTGAAATTAACGCTCAAAAATGTTACTCTTCGGTGGGATTCGAAACCACGTTTCCGGCTATCGAAGCCCACCTGAGAGTAAAATTTTTGAGTCTGAACTGTAATAATTTCTCTTATAATATATATATATATATATATATATATATATATATATATATATATATATATATATATATATATATATATATATAGGGTAAAGGTTAAAAAAGAAATTTCTATCTTCATAGCTATTAGCCCGAGGGTATTTCCGCTGGTAGAGAAGTTCAAAGGAGTATAATCACGCAGTATTTACCTAAACTTCACAGAAAACTTCTGAAAACCCGTAATAGGTGATTCGCAAAATGTCGCTCACAACGGAGTTTGAATTATCGCTCCCCAATACTCAGTACGAAACGGAAACGGCTACTGAGCTGGGTGGGTAAAACTTATTTATTTAGCGGCCTTATATTTGTTATTTTATATGCGAGGGATTTCCCAAAATATAATCCTGAGAAAAAAGTGACATGAAATATCTTTTAAATTTTATAAATAAACGAAAATATGAAATTTTTGCGTCCTACGGACAAGTACATCACTAATTTAATCAATTTTCAGATCGTCTACGAGTGTATGCATGTTTCAACTGTCCAAAAAAGTATAAACATCAAGCATCCCTCTACAACCACACTAAATACGAATGTGGCAAAGAACCACAATTTTCATGCATTGTAAATGGTTGTTCGTACATTACAAAACGAAAAGCAAGTTTAAAACAACATTTCTCGGTGATGCATCTAAAGAAATGGGAATTAGCAGATATCTAACATATATATAGTACCTTTAATTGTAAAATACGTTGTAAGAGGAGCATTTTGAAGTAGTAAATGTGTAGAAATGTTAAATAATTATTTTATTGGTTTGCAAGTATTGCACGTAGAGTTCATTCCATTTGCGGTGCAAATAAATACATATTAACTATTATATTTTTAGGTCAGGACATTTACACTTCCAATGGCTTCTATTTCTGTGCGAGGTGTGGACGGAGGTACAGATGCAAAGGTTCGTTAGTGCGGCACGTCAAATTCGAATGTTCCAAAGAAAAACAGTTTAAGTGTAAAATTTGTAACAGCAAATTCACAAGGAATACAACTCTAGTCGCCCATATGACGAAAATGCACGGCTTTTAGAGAATTGTGATTGTATAAATATACAATAGTACATCCCCTAAAACACATATTATCACCTTAATACATAAATATTGTTAAAACTATTAAAAAAATAGATAAACAAGCTATGTGAAATAAATGTATTGCAATCATTTGGTATATTTTAACCTTCTCGTTTTTTACGTTTTTACTCACCCCACGCGAGTACTAACATGAAAAACGATAGCGCAAGTAATAGTAATAATAAGTTATAGTAAGTAAATAGTAAGTTTAAAATCTGGATACCCCACTTTAAAATTTATTCAAAAATAATCTGATTGTAATGTAATGTAATTAAAAACAAAGCGATAATAAATACTTACGAACACATATTTGAGAAATTATATTTAAATTTTATAACACAAAAAAAAACTTACAAAATAGTGATATTATTATACCAAATAATGCACATGGGGTATTTAAATACGAGTAATGATGGGTTCAAGGAATATAATTAGAAATACCAGCATTTAAAAGGGTCAACAATATACATTACTTTCCCTTAATTTCGAAAACTAAAACTGTCTATTTTACTCGCTATGATTAAATTCATATTTTCGTACCAAATGTTTGCAACTTCTAAAAATTACGTTACAATGCCATATTATTGTAATTAAGGTGATGATATAAAGATCATACTTATAAATTTTCAAGATTTAGCTTCGGAAATTTGAGTTTTTAGTGTGCATGCTGTAAAATGTATTTCGATGATTTATAACTATGAACTTTAACATAATAGGGATATTTTAAAAATGAATAACTTATTTTAGAATAATTTAAAAGCTGCCTACCTCGTATTAAAAATAACTGTATCAAATTATTTACGTACAAAACGCAAATAACAATAATATTATGCATTGTATTATTAAGCAACGATTGCTTTTAATAAACAAATTACGAAAATAAATCTGTAGAACCTAAAATGTTTGTTTTATTAAAATAATAAAATTCAATTAACGTATTGAATTAAATGAAACGAGACAAAATGGAACTAATACGTGAAGCGAACTACCGAATTATAACAAAATGTAAACAAACCGTGAACAAAGCAAGGAAAAGACTGTTGAATTCACGCTACACAAATGGAGTTACACATAAAAATTCAATAATTGTTAACTAAAAACAGCTAAAAACAGCTAAACACACAAACTATAAAACATAAATAAAGCACAATCTATAAGATTCTAGTTTACATACGGCGCTGTCCTTTACTTATCTATTCTGGACATATGTTATATACAACATAAGACAGAAGGACGAAAAAGAAATTCCCGATTTAAACACTTCATGAAACATACAAAATGGACTTAATTACTAACCAAACCAATATTAGATTAAAAATTTATATTATTAGTATTTATTTTACATACATTTTTATAAAAATGTAAATAATGTATACACACTACGAAAAGTCAATGACTCGATATCTCAATAAATATTACTTGCTGTGCAGAATTAATATATTGGTGAAACGTTTAGCGTGTTAAAAAATAAATTTGTTTTAGGTGTAATAACATCAACAATGAAGAGATACTTTTGTAAAAACTGCAGTAGATCATACGCACGCCAAACAAGTCTTTATAGACATAACAAATATGAGTGTAATAACCAGAGAAGCTTTCAGTGTCCCTTTTGTAACTACCTAGCGTTTCAAAAAGTCCACCTTGAAAAACACATACGATTAATTCACACCAAACAGTTATTATAACGATCATTTTGTTTCAGGTTTCGAAACAACTCCAAAAAAGAAATACGCATGTAAACGATGTAATAGATCATACGTACACCAACCAAGTCTTTGCAGACATTATAAATACGAATGTAATAAACAAAGAAGCTTCCAATGTCCCTTATGTCCTTACACTGCGTTTCAAAAAGTCCATCTTGATAAACATTTAAAATTCATTCATTACAAAGTGTTAGAACAAATTTAACTGCATGTACGCGTTTACTGATGTATAGTATGTATATTAATAAATTGTTTGTATTGTAGGTTTGTGTTTGTCGCAAGAAAAGGTCAGGAACTATAAATGCGATCTTTGCAATAAATCTTACAGTCACCAACCGAGCTTGTCTAGGCATAGGAAGACGCATACGTTTAAACTGTTAAAACATTATTACTTAAATGGATAGTGGCCAATATTTGTATTTCATATTTCTAGAGATAAAATGGTTTATTGTTGAACGATTTCATTGTTAATATGATTTAAGTTTAATAAATATAGTTGGTATTAAAATAAGGTTTTCATTTGACATTTCCTAATCCTAACTACGATTATATAGCAGGGGTATCCTACTGTTGTGAACAAAGATCTACTTTTTACCTTAAAACTGTGCCGCTGTGGACTTATCGTTAGTACTTTATTTATTTAGTGTTAAGACATCGCGAGCGATCGACCAAAATTGGCTTCACGATCGACCGGTTGATCGCGATCGACTTGTTGGCCACCTCTGTTATATAGTATTGGTTGATACTATATAGGTTTGTTTAAACCTATAATATAAAGGTTTCTTAAAATTCTATAAATCGTTACTATGCAAGTGCCTGCAAACCTATATTATACAGGTTTACCAGTAGTACACAGGTGTTTCTAAAAACCTATACTATACAGGGCTATTTTTAACCTATACTATACAGGTTTTTTGAAAACTATACTATACAGATATTTTTGAAACCCATACTAATCTGCTTTTTGCCTAGATCAGGGGTCGGCAAACTGCGGCTCGCGAATAGTACGTGGCTCTTTGGATACTTTATATAGCTCTTCAGAAATATAATTGAAACTGATTCTTTTTCAATGCTGTATTGTACTAATGTTATATTGAAAAGGAAATAAAGACAGTATTATTATTATTATATGTGTGTAGTAATATGGTATGTATTATCGTTGATTGAGATGTCTAAGAAGATGCATAATGATAGGCGGAGTGTCTCCACTTTTTGGGCTGACTACCGGCAACTATGCATGTTTGTTGTGGGCTCAGTTCAATATTTACGAATGGCTTGGGATCTACTGATTTTGTGCACTTTACAATGGCGTGCGTTGATCTAGATCCACGCAAGCAATGGTTGCAGGACCCGCATTAGTCGATCCACCTTCAATATTATAATAGAACAACGACTTTCTTCGATATGTAATCGTAAACAAGCACATACATAATACTTTTTAATACCGTCTATTCCCAGATTTAAATTTTACCGAAAGTTATGTTTACATTCCATAACTGGAAAAAGAGTTCGAAAGAATGGAAGTAGACATATTGGCAATAGGAGACAAAAAGAAAAGGGAAAGGAATATACACAACCAATAACAAACATAAAATAATATATAGCGGCGTAGACAAGTATAAAAGGGCAGCCGAAGGTGTAGGATGCATTATACACATCGAACGCCAAATAGAAACATGGAAAGAAATATCACTAAGGATACTAACCGTAACACTAAAAGAAAGTAACAAAACCAGAACAATAATTATCGTATATGGGCCAAATGAAGATGATGTAGTGAGCAACGAAGAAGTATTTTGGGAGCAACTCAGCGAAACAACCGAAACAGCCAAAGGAGAAGTTTTCGTTGAGGGTGACTAATATATTCAACAGCAGAATTGGTAAGGAAGTAAAAGATAACGACTGATGAGAGGAAGATATGACGAAGACGTACTAAGTCAAAATGGGAAGAAAAGTAGAATGAACAACCTAGTAATAACGAACACACTATAACACAAGGATATACACAAATACACAAGGGACGTGGTAAGCAGGAACGAAAAATCTATAATAGATTACGTTTTAATAGAAAAAGTAAAAAGGAGCAAAATAATAGATACAAGGGTAAAGAGAAGTTACGAAATTGGAAGTGACCACTATCTAGTTGTGACGACAATTAATGAAGACTACCAAGACAGTGACAGAAGGATCCAGCGACCAAATATAGCAATAAACTACAACAAGATCATACAGGCTCCCCCGAGTGTATGCAACAAAAGTAAATGATTATTCAATAGGCTCGCCATCGCTGGGTACGGGTGTGATCACATTTATATTTTTCTAATAACGTGGATTGCGAATTTGTATTGAACTTATCAAAAACTAAATACCGAAATGGCTTATAATTTAAGCAAGTTAATATACAGGACTAATAACTAATAACTTTATTGTTGGATATGATACTTATTTTGAAACAATTTATGATATATAATTATGAATTGATAATTGACTCTAAAAGTCTTTGAATCTTACTAAATAAGCTTCAGAGTCAACAACAAACTATGAACATATGTAAAAATAATAATCCATTCTATTGGATAGTTTTTGCTAAAAGTTTCATACAATTTCACAATTAGCGCCTTAAGAAAAATATTCACACCTTATGATATCATTAATATGCGACTTTCACATGAAAACGGCAATATAATCTATATGAATCAATATCAATATATCAATATAGTGTTAGTGAAAAATAGGTCGTAATAAATATGTTTTTTTTATAAATCATTATTTAAAATATAAAAAAATACCCTATATTAATTATACTTTTTTATTAATGTAGGTTCCTATTTTAATATGCGCATTATGTTTTAGGTGAATTAGATCCACTCCGCCCCGATGATCCAATCGATCCACTCGGTCCAGATCAACCAACCGAACCACTACCCAAATGTTGGACTTGTAACAAGACATATAAAAATCATAATTCTTTAATCGCACATATATCATTAGACTGCGGCAAAAATAAGGTGTATCATTGTCCCTTTTGTAAACACAGCGCAAAACGAAAGTATCACATCAGGAGGCATATAGGAATCATACACAAAAATTGTAAACTTTAATATTGCACATTGAAGGAAATTTCTAATAATAACTATTCTAGATTTACTTAAGGATGTGTGTTTTAGAAGTATAGTTATAGATAGTTTGACTATATTTTATAAGTGTGTGTAATAAATATTATATTCAAGCATTCATTGTTTGTGGGAAATTTCCCACTATCCCGATGACCCCATTCGTCCATGATGGTGAGGGATTTTATCTAATGGGTGCGCATTGTTGCTGGTAAGATTCACAGCCACATGGCGTTTTTCATTTGTCTCTAGGCATTAAGTCTCTTATGACCCGAATTGTGAGATGCTATTGAGCTTTTAAATAAAACTATATAGCGGAATAGCATACAATTTTAACCGATTAATAAAACATATTTTGTACATTCTATAACTACGAATTATGGTCATCAATTCCTACGCAATATGGTTCAGGACTAATAACAACGTGCTTTGATTAACTTCTCTCTTCCGGAGCATAGATTTTCCTAAAAGCTCCATTGGTAAGTAATGGATGAACGCTGCCGCATATGGCGATGGTCTCTATACTACCAAACTATCATACAGAGTGCAGCCGAATATAAAAGGAGCATTGAAAAAGAATAGTACGAGATCACCAAAAACTTTTTTTACTTCTTAAATGTAAATATAACAAATTGTTTTACACTAAGGTTTAAAACATATATCGTCTAAATGGTGGCCTTGACGGTCGATTTATATTTCGAGACTTGTTTTAAAGTTATTCATTAGTTTCAGTAACATCTCGGGGAAATTACTTAATTTTTTGTTTTTGAAAACCTCGGCCTTGAGGTACCCCCACACCTACTAAATCTTCCCATTTCCCTTGTTCAATTTTTGTCCCTTATTCAATGTTTTGTTCATAAAATGATTCTACTTCCTTGTCATATTTCTCTTCTATTGGTGCATATACTTGTATTATGTTTATGTTAATCGGCTTGCTATTTAATTGTAGGACTATGATTCGGTCTGATATTGGCGCAAAGATATTGACATAGGTTTATAATTCGGCCGTTGCAAATATACCCATTCTATTCCTGTGGTGTGTGTTGTCTGTTTCATTACCCGAGTAATAGAGTGAGCCATCCTCATATACGCAGGTACCTATCCATATTTTCTCCCTTATTCCTATTATTTTAGTATCTGGGCTTTTTATCTCTTTCAAAAGAGCTTCTAACTTTCCGGGATAAAACAAGCTCCTAATTAGGATTGTGAATTTCATTATTTTTAACACTCGGTAGGGCGGTGCGAAGTCCCCCTGTCCACTTAAGGGCTGACCTATACTGGGCCCATTATTTGGTTTGTGTTCCTGGGGATGTACATTATCAGTGTAGTTTCCCATTGCCTTCACTGATATTTATTCAGCCACCCCTAACATGGAGAACAGACACTGTTGGTAGCCGCCCGCTCCGGGTCAGACGCTATCCTTTCTACTTCCGCCTCGAGTATTTGATTTCCACGGTACCACCCATATCAAGGAAGTTTTGATCCCACCTGGGGATCTATATAGGGAAGCTAGAACAGCCAAGTGATTATTACTGTATTAAATTCAATGATACAGTGCTCGGTGTACTTCAAAATATTTTCGATAATCACGAGTCGCGTATCGATTGCACTGACTATCTGGGGGAGGATTTTCTATTTGTGCTATCTTCACTGGATTAACAGTATTTGCATTTCTGTAAATTAATAGTACCAATATACAAACGCGATCTGGCCCGATCGCAATGATTTTAATGTACCGCTAAATATTCCTGCCATATCACAGTTCGATGATGACAAATGATTTCTTTCACCGGATTGATAGATGTCCTCTTGTGTACAGTTCTTGACGAGCGTGTACATGTTGATCCGCGGAGGCTATTTTATTTCACCTCTACCCTACATATCTGTAGAACATACCGCCACCTGCAGACATGTCCTCTAGTGGTTACAGGTGTATGCAACAAAAGTAAATGTTTATACAATCTCTGATAGGCAAATTAATGAAATAAACAACTAATTTAAATAAGTGGTAAAAACATAGTAGTTTTATTCATCTCCTTCATTATATTCTTGTTTAATATAGGTTCATTTTAATATGCGCATTATGTTTTAGGTGAATTAGATACACTCGGTCCAGATGATCAAATCGATCCACTCGGTCCAGATAAACCAACCGAACCACTACCTAACAAGTGTTGGACTTGTAACAAGACATACAAAAATCATAATTCTTTAATGACACATATATTATTAGACTGCGGCAAAAATAAGGAGTATCATTGTCCCTTTTGTAAACACAGCGCAAAACGAAAGTATCACATCAGAAGGCATATAGGAATCATACACAAAAATTGTAAACTTTAATATTGCAACTTGAAGGGAATTTTTAATAATAACTATTATAGATTTAATTAAGGATTAAGTGTATTAGAAGTAGATAATTTGACTATATTTTATAAGAATATGTAATAAATATTATGTTCAACCATTAATGTTTATAAAATTTTATGTTGTGTACCTGATCATAATATAGTAGTAGTTATTGTATTTGTTACAATTCTGTAACTGGCTATCGACCGTCGAGTCCTTCTGCCGTGTGTTGGGGATGTGTGTTAGGACTTGCTACTTCAGAAAATCGTGCCCCTAGTTTTCTGAAGTGTCGTTAATCGTATCCCAGCGACATGTCTTAAGCGGGTATACTAACCATTGCACATCGGCGTGTATCGTAATATATTATTTCATGTTAATATTATTGTCTTTTCAGCAAAATAATATTATTGTAACAATAATCTATCTAGCAACAGTTGGAAAATTATCATATTGCAGGAATGGTGCCGGGTCTAGGATATATACTGGAATCAGACAGATTACAAATGGATTTTTACCTTATTCTCTAAACATTGTAAGCCCTGGTTTCCTAGGAAGCGGTGCTGTAAAAGCGGCAGCTTTTGACATTTTACGCCACATTTACATGCATGTTTACATATATAAGAATATAGTTTCCTAGAGAACGACATACCTGAACGTTTTGCGTTACGTAGGCAATGATTAATATAACATGAATTATTTAGTTACATTTACATTCAATTGTTTTGTGGAGTGTAAATGACGTCCTTAGGAAACCAGGGTTTTAGTTTATGATCCAATTAATGAATTCTGATAGGTATTCTTCGTAGCATAAGCATGGGTAGGGGCATTCCAGCAGGCGTCTACCCCGGGAAATGTCCCACTATTCCGCTGGCCCTATTCGTTCATGATGGTGAGGGATTTTATCTTACAGGTGCGCTTGTCCCCATAATTCTGCTACCCCTTCACTATTTTCTGTAATTTCTACAAGTTGTTCATTTAACTCTTGTCCAAGTTTTAGTTGAGCTTCTATTTTTTCTTACCCCTGCCGCAAAGCTCGGACTGTCCTCTGCCGCCTAGGCCATTAATATGTTTCGTTCCATTTTATATTGTTATTTTCAAGCCGCATTTGCATGGTTGCTATTAATGGATTATGATCTGAAGAAATATCGGCTCCGAAGAATACTCTTATAACGGGATTCCTGAAATATTTATTCACCAATATATCAATATATAGTCGATTTGATTCCTTGTTGATGCAGGCGCACAGAGGTTCTCTTTGAGCCCCGAGTATTTATATTTGGGTTCCTCGGTACCACGCATATCTGGGAGGCTTTCCCTATTCGCCACCTGGGGAGGCGCCCTATAGGGGATCTAGAAACCCCCCAGTGATTATAACTGTATTAAATTCAATGATACTCGTTGGTCTTCGGGCAAGGGCGTATAGACCTGTAATTTTTCATGCTGTTTCATTCCAATTAAACCATTCTTTGGGTTATGGTACCACTTCCATTCTGTGTACCGAGAGAGGGTGGGTAACCATTAGGCATAAGTGGAAATCCACGTATTCCATCCTTGATAGGTAAATAAATAAATTAGTAGATGAATAAATAAATAAGTACAACTTTGCTCTAACTCTAGGTTACCACATGGACCGGTGAAACCATGATTGGGGGAACTCCGGTTAAAAATATCACAGTAAATGCCTAAGACTAGACTAGATTAGCACACCTCAACTCTTAAACACATAATCAAACGTATCATGTCCTGTATAGACAATTAATAAATAGATAAAAACATTAAGAGGAAAAAACAATCCTCTGAGCATTCTCATTGAATGCTGCCCCGGGTTAAAAGAAATACAAGTAAAAACATTTAATAAATATATAAATATATGCCCTCACGGCATTCTAGGTAACGCATGTTTGAAACTCAAAAATCTGGTACTGAGTAGTTAATGCCTCAGACTACGAAGCATTCCAGAAGGCCGATGCGTAGAACCCAAGTAATCTGTTAGGCAGGAGGTCAACCTCCTACCTACCAGCCTAACTTCGCTGTCCTTGTCCGTCCCGCTCGTCCCGGGCCCGTTTGCATGACAGTGGCCACATAACAATGCACTTGATTCCACGCCTCCTGTCCTCCCATCATTATGCCAATCATGTTTTAATTTCAATTTTGAATTCAATCTGGCATTAGGTCGGTTCCTATCTGTTCTTTCAACTCCGCACATGTAGCAGCGCAGCGCAGGCAGTTAACGCATTCGGCAGAATCTGTGGCCTTGCGCAGGGCGCACTCCTCAATTCGAAGCCCAGGTATGCTCTGAAGGAGCCGGGCCCCGTGACTATCAACGTTAATGCATAGCCTACCTCTCCGGGGGGTCTCTCTAACCAAGCCTTCGTGTCCAGATGGCTTTATCCTTCAACTCATCTCATTTGGACTGCCACTCGTCACAGTTTCGAGTTTCTGATGGCAGTGTTGTTACCCAAGTTACAGGTAGGTAAGAAAAACGCTTATTAATAGTATTTTCAATTATCATAATAAACAGTATTTTACATAATTAAACAAATCAAATTTGTATAAAAATATCACATTATTTCAGTTGGAAGTTAAAAAATTTGTTCCCAGTTTTACACTGAAGATGGTCAACATATATGTACCAATTATCAGAAGAAGTATTTGATGCTAATTCTTCAAAAATGCGATTCATTTCAGGCAGGAAAGATTTTAGTTCAGCTTCTCTATCCCCTGTACACCATAAAATACTCATATGAAATGAAGGATCCTAAACAAATAAAAAGAAATTTACATTAATCATTAATACTTACAATCCAGTGAAACACTATACCTTGTAGAAGCAAGGCAGACTAAACTCTGCTAAGCAATTATCTAGTTGTCCAATTAAATTAAGTAGTGAGTAATATCCGGTTTTAATGTGTAGTCCAATAAATGTTCTAGTCCTTTCCTCATTACAGTAAATTTGAAGTGATTCAAACATAATCATAAATCTTAAAAGTGAACAATTTAATGAAGTAATCTTGTTTGATATTATATATTTATATTCAGGCCAGGTCAGTGTGTTACAAATGTACAAAAATTGTCTTTTAAGCCCTGGTTTCCGCAGAGAGCGGTCGTTTAAAAATGGCCGCTTTTAACATCACTTATACATTACAAAAATTGTTTGAAGCTTATGTAAGTGAATAACTCACCATATATCACTGTAATTCATTGCCTTGTTGCATTACGTTGATGTATTACTCTTTATGGGACAAGAATGTCATATTTATATACACGTAAAACTATCTTTGTGACGTCAAAAACGGCCGCTTCCTAGGAAACCAGGACTTTCCTGTGTGATATGTGTATATAATCTATTTTTATCCAAAACACATATGTAATTCAAAATACAACAAAAGTAAAAATGTGAAAAGTGAAAATAGGGACAAATTACCATTTGTAAAAGAATCCAAATGATTATATATTGAAAATAGAATAATTTTCACTCTAATTATCATGATAAATTGTCCCAATTAAGCAGTTAATTGACCCAAATGTGTGTAATTCTCATTGATTAGAATCTGTACTAGCAAAATTAAGTCAAAAATCATTCTTTACAAACATTTATAATAGTTAAACTAATTGATTTGTTGAATGAAGTGGAACCAAGAAATCCATGTAGGCTTTGAAAAAGAATACTTGCTTCACATTGATGAAAAGATATAATTTTAGTCATATTCAAGAAATATTGAAGCATGACTTCTGTTTCTCTGTCTAGACATTAAATAAAACTCTAGCTCTTTTTTCTTAAAGTTACTTAGGCTTTGTTGATAACAGATATAAAGTAGCTTCTTGGGCTTCCTCAAACATTTCTGTAGAAATTGACAAAGTTTCTTCTTTTTTGGCAGTTTTATAAACGTTTCTCAATTCAAACAAAAACAAACAAACAACCTGCCTTAGCAAAAACGGTTTGTAAATATCTAAGTTTTCTAAGTTACATCTTAGCAAAATAGCTTTCTAAGTATCTAAGTTTTCTAAGTTACATCTTAGAAAGTAATGTTAAATTTGTTTGAAATTATATTTTTCATTTGAAAATTATATTGTTTGTGCATAAAACATTGTATTGCATTCATTCATTGCTTTATATGTTTTTTATACACTTAAGAAAATTAAATGCTGGAACTTCTCACATTTAACCAATTTTTTGAAATATGAATATATTGCATTAAAAATTTTAAAAATTAAATTAAGAGTTGTGTTAAAGTTGTTTGAAATTCAAATATTTTTCATTTGAAAATTATATTGTTTGTGCATAAAACATTGTATTGCATTCATTCATTGCTTTATATGTTTTTTATACACTTAAGAAAATTAAATGCTGGAACTTCTCACATTTAACCAATTTTTTGAAATATGAATATATTGCATAAAAAATTTAAAAAAATAAATTTAAGAGTTATTATGACAATTTAGTACAGAACCAAAATAGAGTTATTATGTATAATAGAATCTTACTTAGTTATACAACTTATTTTCTGTTGTATTGTCTGTACAAACAAATCAATCCAATGATGGCGGAGTATAACAGTTTTTGTTAAACTTATATGATAATGATCCACAGAACTAAGATTACCACAGTTTGTCAATTCAATTAATTTTGATTTTAAATCTTCTATGTTACTATTTCCTTCATCTGAAAACAAATGTACAGTACAAAATACCATTAGTGTATAAGAAAATGATATCTACCAACATGAAACATATACATAAGTTGCCCAGTTTCCTCGCTCATGTGGGAATGATCTTATTCTTCCACCATGACTATTTGGATTGTCTTTATGAGCATTTGTTTCATGAGAATTCAACATTATTTCAGGCACAGGCAATCTACAAAATAAAAGGTAAGATTAGTAGTAGAAATTTAAACCAATTTTTTTAAATCCAAATCATAAAGCAGCATTGTCAAGGGAAAGTAAAACAATTGATTAACCAAGTTGGCATAGCTACTGTAGCAGAATCCAATAAGAACTGTTGGAGAAGTTTTGCTAATTAGTTATGAAAAAAAAATTGCTGCTCTTGTTGTTTTTGGAAACTTGAATTATTAAATTTTATTATAGAGTTACTGATCTTGAGAAGCTTACTGGCATCTCAACAATAATATATGTAAAGTTTCCTTTGTAATTGTACACATAAACAAGCCATATATGACAAAGAAAATGTCAAACTGGGAAGTTAATTTCAAATAAAATAGCAAGCAGTTCTTGGGGGTCTATTCTGTAAGTTCAGTTCTTAATTCATTGCCATGGGTAACAGACTGGTCTGATCATTTACCAGACCAGTCTGATCATTTACTGGACCAGTCTGAACTTCCAGTATGATGTTAAGATGGCAAAGCATCATTTTTCATAAACAGCACAAGCAACAAAATTGATAAAAATGCCTACACCTAATAGTAGGAGGCATATGATTCAATAAATAAATAAATAAAGATTACTTCTAATCACAAAATAATTAACATTGTAAGTAAGTGTAAACCAAGCTTTTATCCTCTGCTGTAAGTTAAGCTACTGACTGTAGGTAATATAGGATGTATGGTAACAGTACAGGGGGATTTCATAAATACAATTTATTTCCAAATAGTACAGTAGTATATAACCGCAGAAAGCCATATTATAAATTAATAGTAGTTACTTTTTAGCACAACTTTTACAGTAAATATGCATGATTTTCAAGTAAATTCAATACAAACATACTTTAATCGTTGTGCAGGTTTTGATTCACATTCATCATCACTTTTGTGGCTCCTTTTTGTTGACACTCTTGAGCTAGGAACATCATCATCAGATGAATCATCTCCATAAGAAGACAATAAATCTAAAGCACCCCTTGAAGACATTTCTCAATCTATTTTGAACAGATATTTAAATTAAAATTTAACCTATAAAAATTGTAAACAATGCGCTGTAGACAGAACAGAAAACTGTTTTACCTTTATAATAATATCAGCGATATTTAGTTTGTAGATATTTGTAGTAGTGCTCAGGGCCATGGAAGTGGAGCCTTTATTTACGGTGCCCTTCAACAGATGGCGCTAGTGTATTAAGATTTTATTAATTTTTATAGGGTTTTCCAGGTTAAAATGTGTTAGTTCTTTGGTTGGCACTATCATCTTTGACACATTTGGACACATTTCATTTTTGGTTATGCGAAAGCATGCACAACCGTACGAAAGTTCTGAACGTATTTTTAATACGATTGCCTTCCTAGTGCCGTATCAGTGTTTATTGAATATGTGTGTTATTAATATTTTAAAACTTGTTTTAGTTTGCTGTATAGTGTGTAGTTTCTGAGAAGTGCCTTTTTGTTTTTAAAGTAATTATGAAATTTAGTAAGATTATTCGTAATTCTGTATATAATGTTATTGTTTAGTAGAATGGGCTACAGAAGGTGTATTGTTGAAGCTTGCAATAATACCTCACAACACTACTTGTGTAACCTACCTCCTAAGAACAGCCTGCAGTATTTACAATGGGTTGCAGTAATTGGAAATTCAGGCAAAATTACTGCTAACTCTCGCTGTCCATTTTGAAGGGATTATTAAACACAGGACTTGATGATACCTACCTTATTTTTGCCAGGTAGAGTATATCGATGATTGTAACCAAGTATTATTGTTGTTGCTACTGATACATATGATAATTATGATGATTATACCAACTAACTGTGGCTGCTCAACCATATGCAAATCTAGCAATAGAATTGGATTGTGATTCTGTAACATACGAGCTGCCTTCTCATTCAAAATACTAAGTGTATAAACAATAAAATCAAATATCATTCTAATACTGTTTCTTTAGGGTAGAATCTAATCAATTTTCAAGGATAACACTTCATGATCATCTATACTACAGCATTTGCCCACAACTATATTAGCTTACTATTCTTACTATCATAAAATAAACATGCTATGTAATGTACTACAATAGTTATTTTTTCCTGTTACATGTTGTGTTTTCTTTTATTAGTGTCCCAAATATAAATATATATTTAAAAGGAACTGCATTGGAATTTGAAAAACTGTTTACTAAATATTTGAATGTTTTTAAATGTTTTTTGTTGTACATTTTAATGGGTAACAAGAACTTAATGTATTTAAATAATTTAAATACATATCATTGAATGCTTTACAAAAACACTTAATATAAAACATTAAGATATTTAATGAAACAGTACTCAAATTTCAACTGCAGTTTCAAAATACTCTTGTTATTGAATTTTCAGTGGAATGTGGTTCGCGTCTCAGCTTATTAGCTCAGACGCGAACCAACGTTTCAGGTGCCCTTCGTAAGATGGCACCAGAGCCTAATCATTTGACATTCCCATCTATAGTTGTCTATGGTAGTGCTTTGTTCATTTAAAAATACATGCATTTAGTTTCTTTGTAAAGTATATCTTATAGATTCACCCGAGCTGAAGTCTGTATTTACCAAAGAAAACGTTCGATCCTAAATTTGATTATTCTTGAAACTACTATGAGATGGCGTTTGTCGCATCAGTGTTCATCCGTCAACGAAGCATAAATTACATTGTACTAGATTAATCAAGCAACTTAAACAGTTAATAGTTTTAATTATTCATGTGTTATGTTAAACTCATACTATGACCAATAATGTACTGCTCATGCCTTTTAGTTAAGACATAATTGGCCATAGTAGTACAAGCTGAACATGACATAACATATGAATAATTGAAACTACTTCAAATATCTTGACAAACCTAGTACAATGTAATTCAATTTTTTTTCATGTTCTTATGGGAAGTTTCTTCAAGTTAAATAAACATATTTTATTTAGAGGACATACAATTGTAATATAAAATGTATTTATTTTTACCTAATATAGATTTTTGACTAAAGCAATACACATACATGCATGATTATATAAATTACATTCACTTACAAATATAAATTGTGTACACAGTAAACTAATTTAATACCAAGATGATATTACTGAGTCAGGCAGTCTACATATCACACATAAGACTAAATTATGCATAAAATAATACTATTATACTTGAAATTGAGATTAAAAACATTAGCACACTACTCAGATAAAAACCTACAATGGTATATAAAAATATATAAAATAGTACTTGAGTACTAAATTAGACTTGTATAAATATTTCAAAGAAAATTCATAATTATAATAACTATTAAATAGAATAATATCAATTTGACCACATTTTAAAACTTTACTTTAAATCATAACAAAAATGATAGTGTGGTGGATCTGGTGGAATTGGTGGAGGATCCTGTGGAATAGTCACACCTTCAGCATCCAACAACCGTAATTTAATCTCCATAGATAATAGCGTATCTAAATCTTTTTCAGTCTCTTTGCTATGCATACGTTGCCCTAACATAGCGTTAATTCCGTCAGTCCAATATGCAAACGCTAGCTCATCTGGAGCAACACAATCCAGTGATTGCAAATCATTTCCCTCTAACGCTAAAGAGAATGCTAGTTGATGTGATGCTTTACGCGCTTTCATATGCGGACAGTCTTTACCAACCAACATCGCACGTATATCAGAAACTGCCAATTTAGACGCGAGCTCTTCCGCTAATGGCGCACTTTTTTCATCACAATCGCCATAATGTAATACCTTAAAGTTCTGTGATAATCTCATATACCAAAACTTATCCTTAATCCTCTGCCCACGAGCTGAATATTTAGTAAACCGCGTACCTTCTAATAGAAACGCTAATCGTTGTTGTTTTATTAAATTTAAAATATCAGGTGTAATTTGCTCTCTTAATTCAACTATAGGTCTAGCATGAGATTCCCACTCCTCCCTTGATGTCCTTTCTTGTTGCCAAATACTAGTTATCTCACTGTAAGTCAACAACTGCAAACGAGCCCTCAATTGTTCCATTGACGATGGTGAGGTTTGCAACGCTCGTATAATTTGCTCCCTAACAACACTAGCCACCTTACCAAAATCTTCAGCAGTTGCCCTCATCTCCTTCCACGTTTTATTCAACAAAACAATGCATATACAGAAAGTTTCCTCAAATGGATAATCATGAGTGAAAAATAGTGGCTGAAATGATGCTCCTTGTTCAGAAGGAGCTTCACCAATTTTCAATAACTCACATAAAATTCTCACCAGTTCAACACTAGCTCGACCAAATGGACACTCATGTTCATCAGCCCTGCAGCTGTTTTCAAGTACTAGCTTTGTGTAGTTGTCTGGATGATTCCTAGCAAAATATATCATACAATCCAATGCTAGTAAACCAGGTGGTGTTTCCATGAAATCTAATGTTGGATTAATGTCATTTCGAAATCCTAACTTCTTATAGTCTCTTGTAAATCCACCAGGTCCTCTCATACTACCAGCTCCTTCTCCATCAAATGCTATACGCCTCAGTTCTTTGATCTTATCATGCCCATCTTGGTCCTAGAAAATTTCATAATCAAGTAAAAAAAAACCTTGCTATAATTCTTACATAAAATTCAAATCTTAGGAATAATAACAACTAAAAATATAACCCTCATTCCTGATACTATTTCTTCTCTTCTCTCAAGATATCTAATGCACATGCACACTTGTAAAAAATTGAGATTTAATACCAGTTAAGCTAATATTTACCTGTGGATCCATTTTAGTCATCATTCTCTGGTCTAACAGTCCCAATATTAAAGTTTGCAGCACATAAAGTTGATGGGCCATTTCAGCCCCTTCAGCTGCACCAGTCTGCAGAATGTTATTGAGAACAACCTGTCTTAATTGTTTAGAGGCAAACATTGTAGCCAAAGCTCTTCGTTTTACAGAATCAGCTCTAATCAGTAAAGCATTAATAAGTGCAACTGTATTTTGTTGCACTACAGGTGTCTCCTGAAGATGATTAATTAAAGATGGAACTGGTACTTCTCTTTCAACTTGATCATACCCCTGGCTACTGTTTAAAACAACATTTTCAAGTATGGAGAGTGATGCTTGTCCCACCTGCTCCTCTTGAGTCGAATTAACTAATCCAGCTATTCGACTGATGAAGTTGCCATCTAATATATCCCAGGAAACAATTCCATGTTCCATTAATTCAACAAATGAGAAAAGAGTGTGGGCAAGTACAGTGCCTTTACACTTTCCACTCTCAATTTGTTTAATTATTAATGTCAAACCTTGTTTGTTAATAAATTCCAATGCAAATGTAATGTCAGCACTCAGTTTGGATAATTTTTGTACAGCATAAGCTTTATCTTCAGGTGATCCTGTGTTGTTAAGCTTCTGATAAATATCCTGTGCTATTTTTGATGGTGAAAACTCTAAACGCAAAACAGAACCATTCTTCACATCATTTCGATTCTTCTCAGTGATATAATTCCTGTTATTGTTGTCATTGAATTGCAATGCATATTGCTCTGGTTCCGATAAATTCCACTGATTGCACAAATCCTGTATGATGCAGTTTAGGGGTTGTTTCTGATTAAATTCCGTGAGATGTGGAACTTGATCAGTCATCTCCACTGCAATTTTCACAATATTCGAGTCCTTTATTGCAGGCATTTTTATGGATTGTTGGGGTACTTGTTAATTATGGTGTTACATGCTATACGAGATTCGGGTTTGGAGATTCACTTTTAACTGGTCTTAATTATTAATTATGAATAATACATTCTGATGACAGGAAGAGAGAATGTCAATGACACGC